>PVJL010000276.1:0-481858 GCA_004026885.1 Lyroderma lyra
ATGATGATCTCCAGGTTCATCCATTTTGTCGCAAATGGCAATATTTCATCTTTTCTTACAGCTGAGTAATATTCCATTGTGTATATGTACCACAGCTTCTTTATCCAGTCATCTGTCGCAGGGACCTTTGGTTGTTTCCATGTTTTGGCCACTGTGAACAGTGCTGCAATGAACATTGGGGTACATAAGTCTTTGCGGAACAAAGTAATTCTTTAAACAAGATGCCATTCTCTACTCTAATAGGTAAAAGAGTAAAGTGGGGTGATTTGGGTGGAAACCCCGATGGAAGGCTCAGAGTTCCACCTGCTTGGTTTTCCCTTTGTTTCCAGCTATACAAGGAACCCTGAGGGTCCAAAAAAGGGAATTTGAAAACCAGTGAGCACTTGAGGGTTCAAGTAGATGAGGGCTGTCAGGAAAAAAATCCAGCCATAAATGCCTCTGTTTTTCCTATTACGTGGCTGGACACTTTCCAGACCACCCTCATAATTAGGGTTATAGGAACCACTTTCTAGACCTACGGACAGTGTTCATAATCCATTGATTTACTTAGTATTAAATAAGGCTTTTAAATTTTAAAAATGACTAATAACTTTGTGAATCCCCACCAGTAACTGAGCCTTCAGATAGGGACTGCAGAACTGAGCTTGAGGCTCACCTCTGAGTAGCTAGGATTATCCTGGAGTTTAGCAGGCAGGCCCAAACTCTCACTTTATGCCAGGCCTATGGGCTCTAGGTTCTGGGTATGCCTGCAAATGAGGAGAAATCAGGTTTTTAAAATGAAGGCTTAACATCAGCTTTAAAATGATCTTTAGTTAAAAGTTCTTGATGAAATTCTTATAAAAACCCACAAGCAATGGAAGTTCTTTTCAGAGGTGCTTGAGATCACTTGACATAGTTCTGAATAGGGCTTGATTGGAGTCCATGGGAGAAGGACATGCCTCTGGCAGCACTCAGGTCAGGGAGTATGGGTCATTGCCACTTGATGTCAAGTGATGGACTCCCAAGAAGGAGCGCTGGCAACCGGAGCAGCCTCACTAATGGATTTTTCTACGGGCTACACAAGCATGACCACCTAAAGTACTTTGTGCAGACCCTTGACAGCTAAGCTCAGGACTCTCCCTGCCTTTTAAGATTCTTTAGGATTAACTGCATTCTCTAACACATACCCATGGAAAGTCAAAGGGCAGGGAAGCTAAAAACTGAGACTTGTGTTTATGTTTAGGTAAGGGCAAAATGGAGGTAAGGGCAGGCCCAAATAAAAAGCCCGAAGGGCTTGAAAAGGATGTTTTGTTTTCTAATAACAAATATTGGGGGTTCCCTGGTGGTATAGTGGCTAGGCTTTGGCGCTCTCAACGCCGCGGCCTGGGTTCGATTCCCAGCCAGGGAACTACCTCCTGCCAAAAAAAGGAAAAAACCAAAAAAAAAGACAAACGTTGCTTATCTGTAAGGTATTGGATGATGCAAACCTTTTATTCCTGCCACTGTCCTCCTTTTGACCAGTCCTCTGTCCATTGGTACCTCCAGCAGTACAGCATGTGCAAGGAGAAACGGTAATGCACCACGGATTTCACTGACAGGGTTCTAATAAAAAGTTAGCGTTGGGAGGAGAGGGGATGGGATGAAGGTTGAAATTCATTGTGAACTTCAATTACAGTAATACTACTCCTGTCCCCCAGTGCGGTAGGTAGTGCAATTATTATAGCAAGTGAGTAGTCTGTTCTAGGAAAATGAAGTAGGATGATTTCTCAGCAGAAACTTTGCAGGCCAGTAGGGATTGGCATGAAATACTCAAAATAATGAAAAGCAATGACCTATAACCAAGATTACTCTACCTAGCAAAGATATCATGTAGAATCAAAGAATAAAGAGCATTCCAGACAAGAATGAGCTCAAGGAGTTCGTCACCACCAAACCAGTATGACAAGAAATGTTAAAGAGACTTCTTTAAGAAGAAGAAAAAAATTTTCAAATATGAATACTATTTATAAAACACCTAGTAGGTACCTGGGACATAGAATTTAAATTCTCATTTTTTTAGTTCCTATTACTATCGCCTCATGACCCCCACCTCTGAGCCTCTCACTACTTCTCCTTCCTACCCAATCTTCTCCCCGTGTCCTTAGACCAGGAGAGTTAAGGCATTTCCCAAGTTTGTAGATCTTTACACATGCATGAATCTAGTGTCTGCCTAGCTAGAGTTCAACAGACTCTTGGCTAGGGTTGCCACCATCTGACAGATAAAATAGCAGAATTTTTCTTTTTCCTTTTTTTTTTTTTTGGCGGGAGTGGTTCCTTGGCTGGGAATCAAACCTGGGCTGTGTGTGGCATTGAGAATGCCAAAGCCTAGCCACTACATCACAAGGGAACCCCTCAATTTTCTTAAGTTTGTAAGACAATGTAATATGAATTCCATATATATATGTATGTATATATACTGCCTTTATAAATAAACTCAATAAAACAAGAATTGATTACGTTCCATATGGCTTCATGGTACATGAAAAATTTAATAGTGAGCTTAGGAAAGGAATCTCAAACAGAATCAGCTACCACACGTTTCTTAGATTAGTTTCTTGCATTATTTGGATAATTTTTGGAGTGTAATCTCAGGAGGAAAGAAATGATGGCAAGAAAAGAAGTAGAGGCCCTGGTCTAGTCTCTGAGAAACCATCTCTTGCTCTGCTGCCTGAAACTCTTTGCTTTCAAGCAGTTTCATTTGACATTCAGCAGTGCCCTCCTGGTATAGAAATATAGTAAGGAAAAAAGGATTTCTCAAAATTTTTATTCCTATTACAGGAATGCGTTAAAATAATTGTCTCACCTTTTCTGTGTTTAGGTTATCAAAGTTACATACAGGTAAATGAAAAAAAAAAGTGAAGTTAGCCCCAAAACCTACAGAACTTTGTCTTTGTAAAATGAAACTGATCTGTGTTTGTTCTTTCAGATTAACAACATGAAGACCAAATTTAAAGAAACAATTGAGAAATGTGATAATCTGGAGCACAGACTAAATGATCTCCTAAAAGAAAAGCAGTCTGTGGAAAGAAAGTAAGTATAATTGGTCTATTCCTTAATTTAGCAATTTTATTGTAACAGGCTCCATAAACAGATAATATCCTTAATTTCTATGGAAACACTTATTTTCAAGTTTGTGTATCAGGTTTTCAGGGGTCTCCCTATATATGGAGCAAACTTACTATGACTTCCTATTCATTAAAAAACTCAGTGTTTCATTCCAGAGGGATACCATGTGGAGTGCATTGTTCTTTCCTGATGTCTGTGTGCTTACGGTATGCACAAATATCCTCCAGTTTTGCCTGTAGAAAGCAGCTTTCGGGGAGTTCCCTGGTGGTGTAGTGGCTAGGCTTCGGCGCTGTCAGCGCTGCGGCCTGGGTTCGATTCCCAGCCAGGAAACTACCCACATAAAATGACAGTTCTGCTTAATGAAAATGAGAGTTGAATGCTAACTTCTGCATCCTTTAAAAAAAAAAAAAAAAAGCAGTTTTCGTATGCCCGGAGCCTGCAAGTTCTCTGAGCTATTGTAGCGAGAACTGCCAGTTAGGAAAGACACTATTTCTAAGCAGGAGGTAGAATGTGTTTTAGTCTTGGACATGAATTAAAGGCCAAAAACATTGAATATTGAGCAGAAATTCATGAATAGCATGGCAAGAATGTAATCTACTACTGTTACTTAGGAAGATAGTTGCTACTGAGTGAAACTGCCACTCTGATTTACATTATACTCACAAAAATAACTGCATTTTTACCTCTAGACAAGTGAATAAACATAAATTTAAGGGGGATAATTGTTCCTTACAAGCTTTTTTTTTTTTTTTTTTTTTTTTTTTGGTATGTGGGTAGCTCCCTGGCTGGGAATCGAACCCAGGCCACAGCGTTGACAGCACCAGCGCCAAAACCTTAAGCCACTACACCACCAGGGAACTCCCCTTAAAAGCTTTTTTTAATAGACCTTTTATTTTGGAGTAAATTTAGATTTATAGAAGTTGCATATAGTAACAAAGTGTTCCCATATAGCCTTCACCCATTTTTCCCACTATCAAATGTTGACTTTTTTAAAATGGTTTTTTTGTTGTGGTAAAATCTATATAACAAAATTTTTCATTTTACCATTTTAAGTGTACAGTTCAGTGGCATTAAGTACATTCATAATATTGTACAAGTATCACTGTTCTGTTTCCAAAATTTTTCATCACCTCAAATAGAAACTCAAAAGGTTTTTTAAACTCTTGTAAAAACAACACTACAACATTAATAGAAGTTAAAAAAAAATGTTTCCTGTACTTTCATTATCTAACAAATTGAGTTGTATTAAAGAGTTAAAATGTTAGAACTGAAAGTTTTCTCTCATCCCCTAGATCCTGCTGTCTGGAGGCTACCATTATTATTGGTACCAGTGAATATTTACTTTTCCAGGTCTTTGCTGTACCTATATAAACATTTCACATACATTAGCTTTTTTCTACAAAATTAGAATAATTTTAGATGTTCTATTTGGTAAAATACTCTGTTTTAGGAATTTTTTTCCTGCTGACGCCTCTATCTTGATCTTTGCAATGGCTGCTTGGTATCCCATTGTGTAGTAGAGGTCTTACAATCATTTTAACCAGTTCCCTATTGATGGACATACACTTCCATAAACAACATTGCAATGAGCATCTTTCTCCACGTGTCTTTCAGCACAATCCTGCGTATTTCTATTTTATGGGATAAGTTTCTAGAAATAGAATTGCTGTGTTAAAGGGCATGTAAAATTCTCATTTTCTAGTTACTGCCAAGTTCACACTCCACTTGCATTGTGTGGGAGTGCCTCCTTTCTCACCTGTGAGATCTTTGGCATTTTGATATATTTAAATTTGTGACCCTTTAACGTATGAGTAAGATTGAGCATCAAGTATGGGGAACCCCTATTCTTGAAAACCTTTCTCCAGCAAGTACAGTAAGATCACTTGACTCCTCAAGAACATCCTTTTTTCCTGATAATTTCTTTATCATAGCTATCATCTCTAAGCCACAGTATTTAACCAGTGACTGCAAAACACAGAAGCAGGTGGTGTGGTGACTAGGCTTCGGCGTGCTTACTGCGGCTGCCTGGGTTCACTTCCCAGCCAGGGAACCAACAACAACAACAAAAAAAAATGATGGGAGTTCCCTGGTGGTGTAGTGGCTAAAAGGCTTTGGTGCTATCAACTGTGCGGCCTGGGTTCGATTCCTGCCCAGGGAACTTACCCACATTAAAAGAAAAACAAAATGAAACCACAGAAACAGAAGTTTTATCATGAATCACAGAATAATTTCTGCTATGCAAAAATTTCTGTGCTTAAAAAAATCATCTTGAAGCTACACTTGGGTTAATTAGAGCAAAATTCTTGCTTTGTGTAGCTATTGCAATGGCAGCAAACCAGTCTCTCTGGCAGAGAGGGAGGAGTCCACCCCAAATGGCTTCTGAGGTCCTGGCTCCTCTGTTCAATCTCAGAGCAGAAAGGGAACTGTTTCAGCAAATGAAATACATGCTTTTGTCTTCCTTTGTTTTGCAAAAGGTGCACTCAGCTAAACACAAAAGTAGCCAAACTCACCACAGAGCTCAAAGAGGAGCAGGAAATGAACAAGTGTTTGCGAGCCAATCAGGTTCTCCTGCAGAACAAGCTGAAGGAGGAGGAGAGGCTTTTGAAGGAGACCTGTGACCAGAAGGATCTGCAGATCACGGAGATCCAGGAGCAGCTGCGTGACGTCATGTTCTACTTGGAGGCACAGCAGAAGATCAACCACCTGCCTGCTGAGACCCGGCAGGAAATCCAGGAGGGACAAATCAACATTGCCATGGCCTCAGCCTCAAGCCCGCCCTCTTCTGGGGCCAGTGGGAAGCTGCCCTCCAGGAAGGGCCGCAGCAAGAGGGGCAAGTGACCTTCAGAGAAACAGGTGTCCTTGAGACTGTTTTCCCTGGCACAGTGAGGGTTGCTGGGGCCTTCGGTTAAATGTGAGGCTGGGCCCTAAATAAGTACAAGTGGGGATCAAGCTGCAGTTGTTTGGATCTTTCATTTGCTAATGTGTGGTGTAATGAATGTGCAGGGTTCATACCTAGGAGTGCAGATGCAAATGGGCTGTGTTTTAAAAGGTGGCTGCTTTTTACAACCATAATAGTTCACTAACCTCAGACATTCTAATGACCGTTTTGCCTTCCTACTTGATAGATGCCCCAAATCTGTGCATTTTTTCTGTTGTATTTATGTATTTATTGAGTTGGTGTACTTGACATTCATTTCTGGGGTCGGTAGGTAATGTTACCTCGCATTAAAGCACCAGTCCTCCCTGAGGTCATAGCAGCTGCCTTAGAGAGAGGTTTGCATTGGCTACTAAGGATTTATGTAAGTTCCCAAGCATTAGTCTCCTACCATTGTCATCCCTCCCTGTCTCTGAGGAAGTGAAGAACTGGTTGAATGTTACATGAAAAGAGGCTGGGCCTGTAAACCAGGCTCTGGCTTGTCTCCAGCAGCCATATCTTCTTGCTCTAGGGCTAGCCAGGAAAAACAAACAGCCCAGGACAGACTGAGTAGACATAGTGTAGCAAAAATGGTGGTGTTTCCACTTTGTTTATTTTTTATGACTCTGCACCTCATTCTGAACCTCAGAGATGGAGGAGGCTTAATGGTGGCTCCAAGACTCAAATCTCAAGAGTGGATTTCCTAGCATTTAGTAAGAATATGCAGGCAGTTTTATCATCCATGAGAAAATGCAGAGTGAGTCCCCGAGTAGCTGATTGTGTATTTTGCTGGGATCAGTATTTTCTGAATGTTTACAAATGATTAGGCTGCATGTTAAGGTTGCGGCTAGAGGGGCTTGGGCAGGTTTTCAGTTACCCTTTTAAGATACAACCAAAGGCTGTCTCCAAATCCAAAAATTAGAATTTTTAACAGAGCCTCCTTTAAAACTATCATTTAATGCTTGTTGTGAGCCAACAGAGGGGCTGTGTACTTTCTCTAGAAATATCAACGTCAGCTATTTCGTAATATGCAGTAACTGAGCAAAATTAAAGTAAGAGCCATCGGAACTTAGCTTCCAAAAGAGGGAACTGGATAGGTTAATAAGACACTGTTAAGTGGTGAGTTTGTTTTCTGCTTTATAATTAGCCAAAGTTCAAGTTATCACATTTCAGAATTGTTTTTTAGCCTATGGTTAGGCCTCACCCCTTTGACCTAAATGTCTTACAAGTTACTTGTTAGCACACCAGCTGTGTTGCTAATCACCATCCATGGTTGTGGGATGTGCTGCACTTTTGCAAAATGAATGTATTCAGACATTCTCAATTTTTACTTAGGACATACCAACTCTGTAAGTCACCCTTGGACTTACATACACAGATATCTTAGAGCAAGAGTGGGAATGTAAAGCATAACCTAATTCTCTTTCCTATAGAGATTCTATTTTATTTAAAATCTATTTTTACACTAGTTAGAATCCTGCTTTTTTGGCCAAGTACTTGCCTTGCATGTCTGACCTTGCAGAAGCTGGGGTGGATCGTAGCATACTAATTAAGAGAATTAGAAATAGTTTACAAAGCTTGCTTGCTCCTCATTTCTCAGTGATCACTTTCATCAAGCAGCCCTGCCACCAGCTGGGAAAACGCAGATTTTCAGGAGAGGTGGGATAAATTGTTCTGAAAGGCTGTGCCCAGAGGAATGAGCAAAAAGGCAAATGTTTCCAAACTACTTAAATGTTTTTTAAAAAGTTGCAGAAAAAAGATTTCAAGGTATGTTAAAAAAAAAAAAAGTTTTAAAAATGGTCAGTCATGTTTGAATTCGACAAGATATATGAGATAGAAGCTGTTAGTATTTTCTTCAGGATGGAAATGAACCACTTAACATATCCCTACCACCTTGAACAGTGAAATTGCATTAAAGTAACCAAACTCTGAAATGATTCTGCCCCCTGTGAAATTTGTGCCACTCTGATTGACATTTGCTTGGGAGCTTGTATCTAAATAATTAGTAGTGGGGTTCCCTGGTGGTGCAGTGGCTAAGCCTCAGTGATCCCACTGCTGTGGCCTGGGCTCAATCCCTGCTTAGGGAACCAACCAAAAATAAATAAATAAATGAATGAATGAATGAATAATTGGTGGCCCATATTTAAAAAGCAGCATAGAAATGAACCTTGCAACAATATAGTGAACAGCTAGTGATTATTCCTTCTGCCCCTTTGTTGCAAGTTCCCAAGCTAATAAGAAGTACCTGAACAGATACAAAATAGGAAAAATTACGTGAACGTGGAGGCTTGAAGTAGAAGACCCAAGTGCAACTCTTGTGAACTAGAAATAATTTATACACCAGACATTTTTCCAGCACCGACACCATGCTGAGATTGTTTGTTTTTGGAAACTGTCACAAATATGACATGTTAGGATACACTGAGTAAGATAAAGCTTGCACAGTGACGTTGTCCTCATCGAAAGGGCTGAGAAACTCTTCAACAGCCAGCCGGCAGAGTGTGGAAAACTTGGCAGATCACGAATGAACGACCTTCTGTCATCACTTGGAAACCCCTCTCCTAGTGCAGTCAAGATCCACAAACTACAAATACTGTCCTTAAGATTTGGCTGCTGTGCCCGATGCCACATCGCTTTGGCTGGTGGCAAATTCTGGCTCGTGTGATGAAGTCCATGGGCTTATCTAAAAAAAGGAAACCATGGGCTTATCTAAAAAAAGGAAAGTCACTCTCACAATATTGGAGGAAAGCTATTTTGTTTTCTCCAGGATAAAGCTGAATTAACTGTTGTAGTGATTCTGCTGTGGTACTTCTTTCTTGGCAGCGCAAGGGAAAAATTGCAGGAGTCTTTTAAGACCCAACTGCTGCTCCTTGATGGTGCCAAAGGACATTTAAACCAAAGACCTGGCCATCACCTTAAGCAAGTTTAGGAAGCCATCAAGTGTTCCCTGGCAGGCCTCTGCTGTGCTGGCCAGTGTTCATTCTTGCCTGTAAAAATTTCTGAAATAGGAGTCCTAGAATGTCTGCACAGTGGCCTCACCAACAAAGGGAGCTCTTAAAGTTAAAATTTTTGAATGACAGGAAAGAGTGAACCCCAAGTTTTACCCTAGAGCCAAAGCCAAATATGTCCTCTGAAGTTGATTCTTCCCCCCAAATGTTATATTGGGTCAGTTTGGAGCAAATGAACAGACATTCTTTGCATTTGTTCATTAGGGGATTTGGGGGAAGTTATATAAGGCTTGCTTTTTTTTTTTTTTTTTTTTTTAACTTTTTTGGGGGTAGGCAAGGGTTGTGGCTTCTATCCTGATTAATGCCGTAATCTACTCCTTTACACACACTCTTCATTTTTTTTCTTTTTTCTTTTTTTAATGTGGGTAAGGTCCCTGGCTGCGAATCGAACCCAGGCCACAGCGTTGACAGTGCTGAAGCCTTAACCACTGCACCACCAGGGAACTCCCTCTCTTCATTTTAATATTTGTTTGTTTTTTTGTTTTGTTTTGTTTTTTTGGTATGTGGGTAGTTCCCTGGCTGGGAATCGAACCCAGGTCGCAGCGTTGACCGCCAGCGCCAAAGCCTTAAGCCACTACACCACCAGGAAACTTTCATTTTTAAAAGATAGTGTAACCGTTTGCCACTTAATGGTGACCCTTCTTATCTTGCACCCCTGAAATTCACGCACCCTCCCCGGAATGCTCACATACTTTCAGTAACAGGTTCAATCAGACATTAATTTTGAAAGCCATATTTCCAAAAGTCAAAACTATTTCAGGATCATTTTAGCTAGTACACTTTTGGAACTGAGCAGTCTCTCACTGTAATTCTGGAAGCTTAGGAGAGCGTGAAAGGGGCTCTGCAGTTGGTTCTTAATCTGGATTTTGCCTTCTTGCTACATTAAAGAAGGCCAGGAAGCGATGAACAATCTGTTGTTTTATACAAGATGATTGTGGCCTTTGGGGCCTAATGTTGAATTGCTTTGGATCAGAAACTGGAATTGCTCACTGGAATCATCTGGAAAATGTGGTTTTGGTACTTGGCACGGGGCTGCGCTGGTGCAGATAACATTTGTTACTCCAAGGCTAATTACCAAGCACACTAAGTGAGCTAAAGCCGCTTTACTTCTTTTCAGACTGTGTTCTAAATCCCCTGACCCAAGACACCTTTCAGATCCAGGCTCACGAAATACATGCAGAGAGGTTTGTGTAGAGGATGAAGTCATTCAAAGAGTAAATCACCTGCAGGGTCTTGGACCGTGAAAGTTTACAACGCCCAGGATAAATCCACCATAATATACAACGGGGGTGCAATTTTTTTCAAAAGATAAAAGTAAACCTATAGCACTGAGCATAAATGTCGACTAGGAAAAACAGCTCCGGCTTGGCTTCTGTGGAGATGTATTTAGCCATCTTTTGCCTATAAGAAGCAGGAGGTCCCAGAGCAAACCTGTTTACTCATTTAAAAAGGAAGAGCCCACTGAGATCCTTCCAGTTGTATCGATTACTGATTCTAAATTCTCCATCCCTTGGTTATGGCCCAATGGGCCAAAAGTTAGAGGAAGGACTGGGAGAAGTTGAGTGCCACTTAAAAGAATGATGTGTTTCTACCACTTGGGAAACTTGCCTGTGTCACTTTACATTATTAACATAATGCTTAGCCCCAAAAGACTTCGGGTGCTAGCTGAAAAGAAGAAACACTAATTTCTGGGCAGAAGGATAGTTCACACAGAGAAACACTTAGAAGTGAAGAAGAGTAAATGGAAAATTTTAGGATGAATAAGGAGAGTTGTTCTCTTGGAAACATTCCAGCAGAAAGCAAGCGAATTGTGACTTATCACACACAGCCAGAGGGTGCTCCAGCAGCATTTTCCAGGAATTATCTTTTGTGAAAGACTTAGCGTTCATCATAGCTATGCCCACTCACACATTCTAACTGATTATTTTGGGCTTGTGAGGAAACTGAGCCCAATAATGGGTTTGCAAAAGAGACAGCAATAGAAGAGTCACATCACAACTCCCCCATCTCCTCACACCCTACCTGTCCTTGTTGGGGAGAAAATTAAAATCCTCTTTGCAAAATGCATGCCTCAGGAAAACAGCCTCGTCGCATTTGTTTCCATGCTGCAGAAAATCAACACTGGCTTTAATCCCAAACAGGGCCAACTGCAGAACACAGATTCTGCAGCCAAGAAGAAGAACCCGGCCACCCTCCCCTCCCCAGCACATTCGACTTCAATTATATGGGAACATGCCTGGGCTGGGGGCTGCTGCCAGACTCTCCTGGCCCCGATGGAGGAGGCCTTGTGCTGTGGCCCAAAATCTTTCCTAAAAGTCCGTGCAAGATCTCTCACTTGCTGCCAATCCTGCACTTTTCTCTTTGGCAAGATTCCTGGCTCTGTTGGACCAGGGTAACGCTAAAGCTCTCTCCTGTTCCTTTCTCCCTATGTGCTGGGTTCTCTCCCTGCAGCCCCATTGCCCTTAACAGTTGTAAATGTTCCACTGCTCTTTAGAACTAGAGTATCTCAGAAAAAATAACTGAATTCTCCCATCTTCTTGGTTAAAAATCTCAGGAGAGAGCTGCCTTTTGGATGAACTCTTTAAAACCAATTTTCTTTTCACCTTCTAAGATAACATTCTTGTGGGAAGGAAGGTAGTTGACTCTAAAGAATCTTGATTGGATTGCTGTTGGCTTGTGTGAACCCAAGTCAACTAGAAAAATCCTAGAAGAACATAGCTATGAGAGACCCCTTTTCTAAGGCTGGTTACCCCAAGTAGGCAAACCGGAGGGATAGGCAGACTCAAAAATCTCTGTTTAGTTTGGTAGGACCCAAAGCTGATAGAGATACTTTGCACTGGCTGAGACTCAGAGGCAGAAGCAAGTCCTCTCCTGTCTTGATGTTTTGGACTCCAAGGCTGGACTCCATTTGTTGAATTTCAAACCACTTACCGAACTAAAGTCACTGTGCTGAGTGCCTGCCATGTACTGTTCCCTTCAGTCCTCAGTGCTAGCTTGTGAGGTGGGTAGAGTTACCCCCATTTCACAAATCGGGACACTAAGGCTTCATGGGAGACAGTTCAGGACTCGGGCAGCATTGACTTGAGGTCACAATAGCTAATACCTGATCAGGCAGTGCCCAGTCTCAGCATGGTCTGACCCCCAGTCGGGCTCCTCACTACTCCACTCCACTCCCCTAACTCTGAAACTTGGCAGCAGAAAGGACCCCGCTCCCAGTTCCAGTTTTGTGGTTGCTTTAACTCAGTACTGAGTTAAGACCACTTTTGTGTGAGTAAACTAGGCCTGTACACCCATCCTCCTCTTCATGATACTTTCTAACTTCTCACTTTCCTCTTGCCACTTCACCGAGAACTGAGCCAGAGTTGATAAGGAGGGAGAAGAAAATGCCAGTGCCTTCCTACTGCACCCAAGAGCTGACTTCGGGAAATCATCACTTCATTGTGAAGCCTGTTGTAGCTCCTTCACCCTTGGGGCCCAGTCCACACCAACCATTTAAGCTGACACCTCATTTCTTTTATATAGAGCTTCATGGAAGCCGAGGTGCTTCCCCAGCTGGAAAAGTTGCTTCTGGAACAAAACTGTCTAGACTCAAAGGAGTTCTTTGAGAATGCAGACTTAGTTACTACCCCCAGAGGCACAGTCAAACAGTCATAAACAGGCTAACTGGAAACTTTGAATTCTGGAGGCATCAGCTTAATTTGTGGCTTTGATTTATTACAGAATAAATAGGGGAGAGAGAAAACTTAGAACAAAATTTTATAAACTACTGGGGGATGTTATAAAGTGGTGTTAATTTGGAAGGTATAAACTGGTGTATGTGCTGTGTGTAAATGTCTTCCAAGAACTTTTTCTTTTTAAAAATATAAAAAGTCAAATTTAATTGATAATATAGATCCAATACCTATTTTATGTTAGTTACTTCCATTTATCCTATCTATACTAAATGCTATAAAACAATAGCAAGAGCATTATTTAAAATCCACAAGTTTATTGTATTTTTTATTTTTAACAGGTTTTTGTATTTAACATTGTATGTTTTTATAATTAACATAGAATGCAGCTCTTAAGCATTCCATGGGATGAGTTTTGACAGTTGTGTACAGCTATGTGATTACTCAAATCGAGATGTAGAACATTTCCATCTCCCCCCAAGGTAGGATATTTTATTTTAAAGAAGAAAAATACAAAGTGGGAAATTAAAGGTATCCTTATCCTAACAGAGAAAATCATTCACACTTTAGTGTGTTTCTTCCAGTATTTCCTATGCATTATTGCTTTGACACGACTTATTCCTTTAGTAATTACTTGAGGGCCTACTAAGTGCCAGACAGTGTCTAGATTCTGGGGATGTAGCAGCAAATCTAACAGACCCAGTCATTGCCATCCTAAAAACAAACAAATTTCAGATAATGGTAAGTGGTTGGAAGAAAAATGACACTGTAAAGGGACAGGAGGGCAGGGCTATTTTTAGCTAGAATTGTCAGAGAATGCCTCCATGGTCGATTGTTTGCGGGGGGCGGGAAGCTTCTGGCCTCCAGAACCATGAGAAAATCAACTTCTGTTGTTCTAAGCCCTCCTCCAACCCCCACTTGCAGTACTTTGATATCCTAGGAAACTAACGCACTGGTCTCTGCTTCTCTTCCCTCTAACAGATAGTCTTTTCCCCTGGCCAACTCCTATTTGTGCCATCAAACTGACTAAACTCTTAAGACAGTTATAAAACCTATTAATGGTTTTCCTGGATCTTAAGAATAAAATCCAAAGTCTTAACCTAAGCCTCCAAAGTCTTGTGTCATGTGGCTCTGACCTACCTTTCTAATCTCATCTCATACCTCTCTCCTTCTCCTTTATTTCTTCTCAGCTTCCTTGAGACTTAACATGAATTGCTTTGCTAGGGCCTCTATAATACAGTGCCATACAGTGAGTGGCTTAAACAACAGAAAATGATTGTCTCTCAGTCTGAAAGCCAGAAGTCTGAGATCAAGGTGTCTACAGGGTCGGTTCCTCCTGAGGGCTGTGAGAAAGGGATCTGCTCCAAGCCTCTCCTTTGTAAGCAGAGATCTGGGAAGTATGCCACCGAGTCTGCACAGGCAGTGTGCAGAGGTTTGTGCCTGGGCCTGGAGTTAGCCTGTCTGGGTTCGGACCCCAGCTCTGCTACTGTTTGGCTATGTGATCTAGGGAACGTTACTTGACTTCTCTGATGGGCACAAATGATGGTGTCTCTGTGTTAGCGTTTTCTCCACCCCCTCCTCTCCCCCATGCTATGTGAGTGGCTTCTGCTCTGCTCCCTGCTGGCCCCTGTGCTTACCTCTGTCACTCTCCCCCAGATAGATGACATGAATGTCAAAGTGGCGACCATTTTTCTTCATCTGCACAAGGTCTGGCCCAGAAAAGCCCCTTAACACAGGACTGTTGGAAGGGATGAAGGAATGAACAAAGACCAGAGCAAAACCAAGCAGACTTTGCGTGGCTGAAGGCAGGTAAAGGGCATCGGCACCTGGCACATCCCCTGTAATGTACAGGGCTTTGATAAACATTTGCTGACTGAATTGGAAAGGGCAATGAGAAGAATGCACAGAATGCCGAAGGGATTCAGAATATGACTGAGCATGTCAGGAATGTCTTTTGGGACCAGGTGGCATTTGGGGTGAACCTTGGAAGGACAGCACGGGCTGGCCTGCCCTGTGGCCTCTGTCTTTGGAGTGCTAAGGCAAGTCTGAAGAGTAAGGGCTCCAGCAAATTCTGTTTGAGTGGGAGGAATGTATCTGTGACGTGCCTTCAGCTGCAAGTAACAGAATCCCAACTCAAATTGGCTCCCAGAGTGAGGGGATTTTTTATCTCACAAAGCAAGAACACTGGTAGGTCAAGTTCGGGGTTGCTTAAATGAGCAGCTCAACAACCTTGCCAGAGACATGGTCCAGAAGCACTTCCAGGAGACTCTCCCTTATGTTCCATAAGGCCAACCATGATTCACCTCCCCAAATTGGGGATGGGCCTCACCACCCCAGAAATTCAAAGAGGGTAAATGTCTGGACATTTGGCCTGCATTTTTTATCAAAGAGATGAATCCTGATTGGCTTTAGCCAATCATAACAATCCTGTTCCCCTATGCAGGAGGTTGGTGTGGGATGGTCATATGACTCGGATTTGGCTGATGAGATAGAGAGGGAAATCTGCTGAGGGGTTCTGGGAAAGATTTTACCCCCTGAAATGAAAAAGGTGAAAATGAAAAAGTTCTGTTGGCTCCTTCCTGCTTCCTTCCTTCCTTCCTCAGAATGCCTGTGTGAAGATGTGATGCTCAGTGTCACAGTAGTAGCCACTTTGTTACCCTGAGGAACAATGTTGCTGACATGCTGAGCATGGCAGATAAGAAAGAGAGAAAGAACCTGGGTCCTTGATGACATAGTTGAGTCACTGAACGAGCCTTGGAATTGCTTACCTCCAGACAGCTAATACGTGTAATAAACCTTTATCATTTAAGTCCCACTAGTAGGGTATTCTGTTACTTACAGACTAAAGCATTCCTAATTGATAGAGTCTTCAACTCTATGCAGAGAAGGGCAGGAGAGGTAAAAGGAGGAGACAAATCAGGGCATTGGAAGTTACCAGTGCTGGGTCTCTAACGGTGCAGAGCATCAGACCATATGAGTGTGTTCATACGAAGTCAAAACCTGTATAAGTCAAGATTCATTCAGGCACAAGTGTCAGGCATCCATCCTCAACTGATATAAACAAAAGAGGGAATTGCTTAGCTCTCAGTCCAGGGGTAGAGTTGGCCTTGGAGACTGTTGTCCCCCATGTGCATAGCTCACTAACCACCCAGAGCTCACTTTCTCATCTGCAGGCAGGCTTTGTCCAGGGGAGCAGCAGGGTCCTACAAGCTCCAGGCACTCCTCACACCAGCTCACCACCACTCCTCTCTCCAGCTTCCATGTAAAATCCCAGGACTTGATTCTCTTTAGCCCAGCCTGGGCCATATGCCTTTATCTGGGACAGTCACTCTGGCTCTGCTTGAACAGACTGATGTATCCCATGTGCCAGAGCACTGTGTGCCAGGCAGCTGTGTTCACCACCACCTTGTGTGGGGGAGCAGGGGCTCCCCAATGGAAGGAAGAGAGCAATTATGCAAACAAGAGGGGTCAGGAATGCAGGGCTAGACCAGTGAAACAACTGACATGCCCCATAAAGCCATCCCACTCCAACTGAGACTTTAAAAAAATCTTAATGGATTTCACCAACTTTTGTTGGATTCAGTAAATATTTTTTAATGCTATTAGTGCCATGGATTATGTGTTAGGAGCTGGGGCAATGAAGATGATCAAGCAAAAGTCCCTACTCCTGAAGATTACACAATTGAACAGGTGATTAGATATGTAAACCAGCTACCACAGTTCAATACTATAAAATTCTATGCTCTGGGAACACAAGAAAGGGTGCACTTCATTCTGTCTGGTTGTCGGGGGTTAAGGAAAGCCACAAAAGAGCAGTGCCTTTTGAGCTAAGCCTTGAAGTTAAAGTGGGGAGACTGGCAGGTGTGGAGGGGTGGGTCCGGGTCCTTCAGCAGAGGAAACAGTAGGAGCAAAGGAATACAGGGCAGGAAGTGCCTGGTGGACCCGGAGAGGGTCAGGGGATTCCCACCTGGGCTAAAGCAGGTGTCACATGTTTGGGTAGGGTGGTGGGCCCTCAAAGATGTCTGTCTACATCCTAATCCCCAAAAGATTTTACCTTATACAGACAAAGGGACTTTGAAGAAGTAATTAAGTTAATGTTGTAAGATGTGGAGGTTATCCTGGGTTATCCAGGTCATCCTGAAATGCAGTCACAAGAGTCAGAAGGGCAGACTTCGTAGAAGGTGATGTGACAACGGAAGCAGAGGGAGAAAGGATGATGTGGTGTGAGGCCACAGCTGAGGCATGTGCACTGTATCCAGAAGAAGAAAAGGCAAAGAAGAAGTTCTCCCCTGGAGCTCCCAGAAGGAACCGGCTAGGCCGACACCTGGAGTTTAGCCCTGTAAGACTCACTGTGGACTTGGGAGCCCCAGAACTGTAAGATAATACATTTGTGCAGTTTTAATCCAGGGGCTCTTTAATTCAGCTTGTTACAGCTGCAGTGGGAAACTAATACAGGTAGGGTGGGCTATGGGAAGAGAATAGGTTCAGGTCATGAACACCTTGTGTACCACTCACAGAAATTTGGACTTCATCCTCGACAGGACAGGAAAATGAGGGACTTAGGGACAGCATGATTAGACGGGTGTCCTAGAGAGAGAAGTCTGGTGTGGGAAGGACGAGTGAGTGGTGGGGTGCATGGGGACCTGATGCTGGAGCCCAGTGAGCTTTTTTTTTTTTTTTTGTATGTGAATAGTTCCCTAGCCAGGAATCGAACCCAGGCCGCAGCGCTGACAGCAACGAAGGCTTAAGCCACAACACCACCAGGGAACTCCTCAGTGAGCTTTTTACCAGCTCAGGTGAGAGAGAGATGATGGCTCAGTGTTAGGCCAGCGGGGATGGAGAGGTGGAAACAGATGGGGAAGTTATTCCCACGGCTGGCGGGGAGGGGAGCATTATGGTGCGTATGGGGGTCCAGGCAGCCTAGAGGGGACCAGTACACATAGGCAAATGTATAGTGCTCTTGTGAGCTGAGGTAGAGCATGCCAGGAGGGAAGGAACAGAGTTCTCTTTAACTTTAATCAATGAAACATTCATGCCACTGACCCAATGCCCAGTGCATCTCCACCCTGCTTCATCTCTATCTGACACTAAACCACTAACCACGTGCCAAGCCTTGTGCTAAGCACTTGACAAGTAGTAGAAAATGACATCCTCAGTCAACACTCTTAGGGTAGGTACTGTGATCATCTCCATTTCAGGGATGAGGAAACTGAGGCACAGAAAAGTGATACAACTTGCCTGGTGTTCAACCCCAGGCAGTCTTCACTTGGGAGAGAAGTTACACTGGCCAGGAGGAGCAAAGGTAATGGATGTGATATTGGACACATGGGTCTGAAGGTTCTGTAGGACGTCTGAGTGGAAATGAACAGCAGGCAGCTGGCAGGATGGGCCCAGCGCTCAGAACAGGGACAGTTTGGGAGTTTATCATTATGTATGCATGCCACAGCTGTGGGGGTTAAAGAGGATGTCCAGGAAGGGGGTGTACATGTAAGAGGAGGTAAGGCGTAAAACAGCCTAGGGAACGATGGCAGTTAGAGCAGGAGCGAAAGAGGTTGGAGGAGACCAGTTGGAAGGTGCGCAGGAACACGTCTTAGGAAGGGAGCAGTGGTCACTGCTGCGGTACGAGGCCAAGAGGCCAAGCAGGATAGGGATGGTAGGAACGCCGCTGCACTGAGCGTTGGGTCATGGCGGCCACTGCTAGAGCCCTTTGAGTGGACCGACGGGGCTGAGGAGGGCACACAGTGTCAGGAAGTGGAACAGACAGTGTAGACCAGAAGTTTGGCAGCAAAAGGGAGGAGAGTGGTCAGCAAAAACTCAAGGGAGATGCAGAATGTTTTTGTTTTGTTGTGGAAAAAACGGCACGTTCACAGGAAGCAGTAAGAGATACCGGAAGTTAGGTAGAGATCTGCTGCTTCCACTTTGTCCTCCTAAGTGCACCGTTCCTATAGAGGAACCGTCCTTCCCCACTGGAAATGAAGTCAACACAGATGGTAACAGCTGAGAGATGGAGAGGAACTGAGTCCCAATGACATCGTTTGCATCCCTGAGCCTAATAATACGTTCCTCAGCCAGTTCTGTGCTAGATTTTGGTGCCATTTGAAACTGAGAGTCCTGCCTTACACAGGAAGAGGGGGGAATGATTTGTCCAGGGGTGACAAATTATGTTGGCAGGCCTGTTCCTCACTGGCTGTTGTGGGAGATTTGGGTTTCTTTGTCACATGGGTGTCTGCATAAGTTGCTGATTATCCTCATGACATGGCAGCTGGCTTCCCCCACGGTGAGTTGTCTGAGGAGGAGAGAGCAAGAGTGCCAGCACAAGGTGGAAGCCACAGTTTTTTTAATAAGCTAATCTCAGAAGTGACATACCACCACTTCTACCATATTCAGTTTGTTCGAAGCTAATCACTGAGTCCAGCCCAGTTGCAAGAGGACTAGAATTAAGCTCTACTTCTTAAAAGGAAGCATAGTAGATAATTAGTGGGCACGTTTTTAAACTACCATACCACCTGCCAAGCTCCCCCTTCACATCTCATTCATGAGAATTGGGTCACATGGCGATCCCTGGATGAGTCCCTGGTAAGGGGGATGGATTGTCCTAAGATTAGTCATTTCTGGGGCTGTGCTCAGCTTCTTTGAAGCTCAGGGCTAAGGAGGAGAAGGGAGACACCTGAACAAAATCGGGGTTCTGGGAGAAACCAACAGTGAGTGCTCTAGGCAGTGCCTTGCGGGTGTGTAACCACAACAAACAGGGAACATCTTTCGAAGGAGAAGGAGCTAAATTTAATAATTAAGCTCCAGATGTTAAATAAGATACATTTATCTGAAGAAGAAGGAGCATGAGATGAATGGATTTTCCTGTCTTGACTTGGAACCCCGTTTTGTTCCCTCTGCCCTAGAAATTTTGTAATTTGTGTCCACTACAGAGCTATAATAATTGTTTTTTATCACTGAGTCTTTGCAAAAATGCTATTTCACAATGAAAGTCAAGGTTGTGCTAATTAAAGGATCTAACATGAAGCCAAGACAGATTTTTTTTTTTTCCTTTTTGGTTAGTGGGTAGCTCCTTGGCTGGGAATCGAACCCAGGCCGCAGCGCTGACAGTGCCAGCGCCAAAGCCTTAAGCTGCTACACCACCAGGGAACTCCCAAGACAGCTTTTTTAATTGAAGTAAAATTCACATAATATAAAATTAACCATTTTTAAAGTGTACAATTCAGTGGCTTTTAGTACATTTACAATGTTGTGCAACCATCACCTCTGTCTAGTTCCAGAACATTTGCATCATCCCAAAAGGAAACCCCGTACCCATGAAGCAGTTATTCCTCATTCTCCCCTCTGCCTCAGCCCTGGCAACCACCAGGCTACTTTCTGTCTCTGGATTTACCTATTTTGGACACTTCATATATCTGGAATCATATAATATGTGGCCTTTTGTGTTTGGATTCTTTTGCTTAGTACAGAGTTTTTGAGGTTCATTCATGGTGGTAAGGATCAGAACATCATTCTTTTTTTATGATAATATTCTATTGTATGGATATGCCAGATTTTGTTTATCCATTCATCCAATTATGGACATGTGGGTGGTTTCACCTACTGGTTGTTGTGAGTAGTGCTGTTATGAACACACATGTACATAACTTATTTTTTTTTTTTTTTTTTTTTTTGGTATGTGGTAGCTCCCTGACTGGGAATCCAACCCAGGCCGCAGCGCTGACAGTGCCAATGCCGAAGCCTTAAGCCACTACACCATCAGGGAACTCCTACATAACTTATTTTGAGTGCTTGTTTTCAATTTTGGGGGGTATACAGTTAGAAATGAAATTGCTGGGTCATATGGCACTCCTATGTTTAACTTTTTGAGGAACCACTAAACAGCTTTCTAAAACAGCTACACCATTTTATATTCCCACCAGCAATGGACAAGGGTTCCAGTTTATCCACCGCCTTGTCAACACTTGTTATTTTCCATTGCCTTGATTGTGCCCACCCTAATGGGTGTGTACTGGCAAGATAGCTTTTAGAGGTGTCCATTAGTTACCTAATCATCTATTTCAGACCAACAGGGTCAAAATCTTGCATTTGATTTTTCTTTAAAAATATGCAATGGGGGGAGTTCCCTGATAGTGTAGTGGCTTAAGGCTTCGGCGCTGGCACTGTCAGCGCTGCGGCCTGGGTTCGATTCCCAGTCAGGGAGCTGCCCACATACCAAAAAGAAAAAAAAAAAAATGCAATGGGGTAAAAAACTTCATTCATTATAATGAGGCTTGGCCTTTGAACAATTTGAAGTTGGAAGTAAATGCCCTTAGGAGATTAAATTCACTGAGATGTGCTGGTTGCACAAAAATGTGAATGTACCTCATGTCACAGAACTGTACACTTAAAAATTATTAAAATGTAAATTGTATATATACATGTTTTTTTACCACCATAAAAATTTAAAAGCATGGGTTATGAACATTACATAACATCATCTAAAGTATTTAGAAGAGGACTTGGCATAGAATAAGTATCAATATATATACAACTCTTGAATTTTTGGATGAGTTCATGGTAGAGGCTGGTTCTGTTAATCTGGTACTTGGTTCTGTTAATCTGGTACTTCTTTAGCATTTGCAGTGGAAAAGGCAGGTTATGATTACTGTATGATTCTGGTCATTCTGCTCCAAGATTAGTGCAAGATAGAAGGGGTGGAGGTGGGGGTAGGGAACACCCAATGTAAGTGAACTTGGGTGTCAATTGACAATATGTGAACATCCTTGCACAATCCTCAGGTCAACCTATCCAAATGCAGTACAAAGAGGCTGTTCCCTGAGCTGTAGCAACTCGTGAATGCTGGGCTTTGGTTGGGAGTTAAGAAGTTATGAATCTACCTCCTTAGTTCCTGGTTACCTAGGGCTTTGCCAACGGGCCAAGCTGGCACCAGCCAAGCCTGGCTTTGGCCATGGTGAGAGGGACTCTCATCTCAGTCACTTCTGGTCTGTCTGCAGAACATAGAACACTCAGTCAGTGCTCTGAATGCCAGAATACCCATGGCCTGTTGAAGCCTGAAGTGAGAAAGGCCAGATGGGCATGGCCCTGAGGGAGACACAAAGGCACAGTCCCCCCACCTACCCCATCATGACTTCTCCCTTCCTGAAAGCCTCTTGCCTTTCTCTCCCTCTGGACTAGAGAGAATACAGAGGGTATAAGCTCAGTTTGACTCTTATTTTTCAACTGGAAGGGGGATGAAGAAGAGTGCGATTGAGTCCATTACTCAATTACTAGAGGTCAATGTATAAAAACAAATCCCGAATCTTAGTATAAAATTGCCTGAGTTAAAATGTGGTGTATTAATACCATGGATTATTTATTATTTAGCCTTAAAGAAATTCAGACACAGCATGTGTCTTGGATGAACCTTGAGAACATATGCTAACTGAAAGAAGCCAGTCACAATCAGACGTACATGAGCTACCTAGAGTAGTCAAATTCATACAGACAGGAAGTACAGTAGTGTTACTAGGGGCTGGGGGGAGTTAGTGTTTAATGGGCACAGAGTTACAGTTTGGGATGATGAAAAAGTTCTGGAGATGAATTGTGGTGTTGGTTGTACAAAAATATGAATGTGCTTAATGCCACTGAGGAGGAAAAGGAGGAGAGGAACAGAAGTCAGTAGATTGGCAAAAGGTAGATTAGGGAATCGGGGAATGGGGGATGATTTTTAATGGGTATGGGATTTCTTTGGGGAATGATGAAGTGTTCTAAAATTATGCTGTGGTGATGGTTGCACAACACTGTAAATACACTAAAATCCACTGACTTGTACACACTTTAAATGGGTATATTATGTAGAATGTGAATTATATCTGCACAAAGCTGGTAAGAGTCCAAGTTGGACATCTTGGGAAACATCCTAAGTTAACAGATTCTCTTCATTCATTTGGCTTCATTCTCTCTCCTTCTTTCCTTCCTGGCCTTCACTTATTTGAACATTTTCAAGCACCTACTATATGCCTTCTCACTCTCTCAAAATGTAGTATTGTTGAGTGGTCTGCTAACCATGAATGCCCTTCAAAGAATAGGGGAAAGGAAAGGCTTTTGAGGTCAGCCTGGGATAAATGGTGTATTTGTAAAGTGATGTAATAATGTTGCCCAATAAAATGAGATCAAAGGGTTTAATCAGGACTAGGAGGAGGAAAAGTTGAAAATCACAGACTCGCAGACCATGCCAAAAATCTGGATGAAAGCTGAAAATTTCAGCCCCATGCCTGGCCATCTTATCTCTATAAGCACGGCTTGGGGCATTCAGCGTGTGGCCTGTTTTCCTTTCATTTCCCTGCAACACGACCTCCGAAAGCTCCCTTGCAACTCAAGAACATCTAGTGCAGCTCTCATTGTTAATGGAGGATAATGAGGATGACCTTCCCAAGGTCATGTGATTGCATTTCTGGAAAACCAATCTAATAGGGTTCTCCAGAGAAACTAAACCAATAGGACATAAGAGATAAATATATAATTGGCTCTTGATTATGGAGGCTAAGAAGTCCCACAATCTGTTGTCTGTAAGCTGGAGACCCAGGAAAGCTCGTGGTATAGTTCTAGTTCAAGTCCAAAGGCCTGAGAACAAGAAGTGCCGAGGGTATAAGTCCCAGTCTGAGGGCAGGAGAAGACCCATGTCCCAGCTCAAGTGGTCAGGCAGAGAGAGAGAATTCTGTCCTTCTCTGCCTTTTTGTTCCATTCAAGGCTTCAGTGGGACTGGACGAGGCCCACAGGTATTGGAGTGAGCAATCTGCTTTACTAATTCAATTCAAATGTTAATTTTTTTCTGGAAACACCCTCCCAGACACATCCAGAAATAATGTTTTGTTTTGTTTTGTTTTTTTATGTGGGTAGTTCCCTGGCTGGGAAAGGAACCCAGGCCGCAGTGTTGACAGCGCAGAAGCCTTAGCCACTACACCACCAGGGAACTCCCCAGAAATAATGTTTAATGAGATATGTATGGGCATCTTGTGGTCCAGTCAAGTTGACACATAAAATTAAGCATAACAACCAGCTTTGCAGAAACTATACCTGCTGCTGTTTTCATCAGTTCTAGCAGTCCCGAGTGAGATGACCAATAATTGGAGGTTTGAAAGTCATCAGATTATTGAAAGTAGGCTTCTCAGCTTTCTTCTGAATACTGGGAGGCGCTTTGTTTAAAAAAAAAGTTTTTGAATCAATTTTCAAATTTCCCATCTCACTGGGATAGATTACAAAAAAAGGGCCCCCTGTTCTTTCCTCCCTATGTGTCCATCCTTTCCAAAGTGATTTTGCAGCAATCATCAAGAGATATGGAATCTATTTCCCCATCCCTCAAATCTGGGCTTCGCCATGTGTCTTGTTTTGGCTAATGTGACATTAGAAAATGTGACATAAGAAGGTATCTGAAAAGTACCTATGCCTTGGGGCTTGTCTTCTCTTGCTACTCTAGGGAACCTTGTGACCACCACCATGTGAATAAGCCCAGGCTAGCCTGCTGGGTGATTAGAGACATGTGGCCAACTTGTCTTTATCATCCCCAGCTGACACAGAGCCAACTGCCACACATGTCAGTAGACCATCCTAGAACCCAACCCCAGACGAGGCAGGCCAGAATGGAAGAATTATTCAGCCGACCCATAGAATTTTTAGAAATAAAATGTTTGTTGTTGTAAGCCACTACATTGTGGGGTGGTTTCTGCTAACCGCTACCCAAATATCCAGGATGTTCTTTAAAAGGCTGATAGAACTTAAAAAAAATTCATGTGTCAAGATCATTTGAAATCACAGGAACAGGAAGGATTCCTGAGTCATTTTCAGAAAACCGGAAGCCTTGCATTTGCTTATTGCTGTGTGAAGACTTGTCCTGTATTGACCTTCTGAGGACAGAAATGAGCCACATGTGCACTGGGAGAGAACAAGAACCTGATCAAGCTTTTTTCACTAAGATGGCGCCGAAAGCGAAGCAGGAAGCCCCTGCCCCTCCCAAAGTCGAAGCCAAAGCAAAGGCTTTGAAGGAAAAGAAAACAGTGCTGAAAGGTGTCCACAGCCACAAAAAAAAGATCCGCATGACACCCACCTTCCAAAGGCCCAAGACACTGCGACTCCGAAGGCAGCCCAAATATCCTCGGAAGAGTGCCCCCAGGAGAAACAAGCTTGACCACTATGCCATCATCAAGTTCCCCCTAACTACTGAGTCAGCCATGAAGAAGATAGAAGACAACAATACACTTGTGTTCATTGTGGATGTCAAGGCCAACAAGCACCAGATCAAACAGGCTGTGAAGAAGCTCTGACATTGATGTAGCCAAGGTCAACACCCTGATGAGGCCTGATGGAGAGAAGAAGGCATATGTTCGACTGGCTCCTGACTATGATGCTTTGGATATTGCCAACAAAATTGGGATCATCTAAACTGAGTCCAGCTGGCTAATTCTAAATACAAAAAAATTCCACTGTAAAAAAAAAAAAAAAAGAACCTGATCAAAAGAGAGTAAAACCAACTCTCACAGGCCCTCCTTCAAGCCTAGAGAAGGCTGGTGGCTAAGAGTAGTTCCCCAGAAGGCCCCTTGTGGTTTCTTGGCTGCAGTATCTTCCGATGAACTAGTCAGACACTTTCCCTAATGCCTACAATACCACATCACAAGCTACTGACTAGAAGAGAAGTAAGCTGTATCCAGGGGTGAAATGCAGACTCTGCCCAAAGCACACATGATGGAAACATGTGGGCAGGAAAGGCTAGTTGTCCAACTGTCCCCCTCATTGTCTGGAAATGCTTGGGTCATTAGGGGATGATGTTGGGATGTTGGCCCCATCAGGAAGCATATGCCAAATAAGCAAACATGTATAAACTGAGAATTGACCTCTATCAAATTAAATTAACTTAGATTTGAGTGCCCACTATGTACACACCGACTCTATGTAAATAGAGTGAAGGGTTGGGAGTGGACAGTTCTACCTGTTTCTGCAGTTCATATCTGGCCAATAATGGCAATTCAGCAGAAAGCAATACAAATGTGGTAGAAAGGGATGCAGGGGTGAAAAGTTCCTGAAACAGGCCTTTCTTTTCTGTTTCTATGTGAGCTAGGATTTATTGCCTAGAGCTTGAGAATGGCAGCTTGTGGATGAATAAAAATTAAAGTGGTAGAGACACTAATTGATCTGACTGTGGGAAACAAGGAAGGGAGGCATGTGGGGGAGTTGGCAGGGAGTGACCTTGGGTAGCTTCTGCACTTCTCCTCTCTGGTGTTGCCACCTCTGGGGTAAGCGCCAAAGGAAACAATGCAAATAAAAGTGCTTTGTAAACCATGAAGTGCTATACAAATATTGATTATTCCTACCGATGGCCTAACATTTTATTTTGTTATGATTTTGGAAAAGGTAATATATGTGTATACATGGTTAAAATAAATTTTCAAAAATAAATTCTCTAAAACAGACAAAGGGTATATGGTCCCCTATGATCAGTTGTTTATTTATTGATTTATTTTATATATTTTTCTTGTATGTGGGTAGTTCCCTGGCTGGGAATCGAACCCAGGCCACAGTGTTGACAGCACCAGCACTGAAGCCTTAAGCCACTACACACCAGGGAACTCCCTTGATCAGTTGTTTATATCTCAAACTATTCTATGCACATATACATAGCAAAAAATTTACATATACACACATAATCACACATGCATCCCTTTGGTTTGACACAAGTTGGTGTATACCATAAAAATATTCTGCACACTTGTTTTATTATTTTATTTTTACATTTTCTGCTTTTTGGTTTAACAACAGGACTTCCCCTCATCCAGATTTACTGAGGTATAATTAACAAATAAAACTGTATGTATTTAAAGTGTACAAGGTGATGACTTGATATTTGCAGACACTGTGAAATGATTTCCACACCACCAGTAAATTAACACATTCATCACCTCACATGGTTACCTTTTTTATTTTCCTTTTTTAACTACAGGTCTTAAAAGATCCTTTTGGATCCATGCAAAGATTTACCTCTTTCTCATGGAACAGTTGAGAATATTCCATATGCCACTAAATTTGGGACACCCTAAAAGGCATTTAACTGTCCCTCACTGATGGAGTTTCTATTCTTTGTTCCAAACAACACTATAGTGATTACCCTTGTACATTCATCTTTTCACCCTTGTTGGGCCAAGAGAAAGGTGCCGTTTCAGTTTTGACAGGCCCTGCCTAGCTAGTCCCCTGCCGTTGTGACTTTTACAATTTTACAATAGTAAGTTCTCTCTCATCGGGAAACAAGCAGGGAGAGAGAGACAGAGACAGAAACAGAGAGAGAAGAGAGAAGAAAGAAAAAGGTAGTTATTGGTGGTGCCAGCTCACCAGAAGCTTTCATTTGATGACACTAAGGAGAGAAGTTTATTTTTCACAGAGAGCTGCCTTGGGCCTTCACTATGTAATACAGCAAAGTGGCTCAGAGCCCAGATGTCATAGACAGACTCCCTGGGTTCAAACCTAGCTCTGCTATTTAATGAGTGTGACCTTAGGCAAAATGACTTAATCTCTCCATGCCTCAGTCTCCCCATTTGTCAGATGAGAATAATCATCCTGTCTACTTCATAGGGTTATTGCAGGGTTTCTCAATCAAACTTGGCACTATTGACATTTAGGGCTGGATAGTTCTCTGTTGTGTGTATGTGTGGAGCTGTCTGGTGCATTGTACAGTGTTTAGCAGCATCCTTGGCCTCTACCCACAAGATGCCAGTAGCATTTCCCCTTCAATTGTGACAACTGTAAATGTCTCTGGACAGTGCTAAATTTCATTGGAGGTGGGGGCAGAATTCTCCCATCCCACTGAGCATCAGTAGGTTATTGGGAGGATTAAATGAGTGAGTTATTATGTAGAAAAGCACTTAGAACAGAGCTGGCACACAGTAAATGCTACATAAAGGCTTGTGGTTATTATCATCATTATCATTCCTGAGCCCTAAGGCTTACCTTATGGGAAATAAATAGTTTTGATAATATGAGGGTTTAAACAAGACAGTGAGCATTGTTAAGCCCATATCTGATTCCACTTCAGAGCAAGAATCTGAGTACCTATTCTAAGATCATAGGTCAGTAATGTCAGTATTAATTATAGTCTGATCCCTCTGGGGCTCCATTGTAGGGCTCACGGTATCCTGTAGCAAACTTCACAAGATCTCATGCTAATGGCCAGTTCAGCTGCCACCAGGGCTGCACACATCCATTTTACATCCCTTCCTGAATTCTCCAAATGGTGCATACTTCACATCTCTGGCTTTCCATAAATCTATGGCCCCTGAAACAACAGGCTGCCCATAAAATTCACCCCAAAAGAGGGTGGTGGTAAAGGAAAACAAAAAGAATGAAGAGGAACCAAAGCCTGAAGTTTCTTTAAATTTCTGGCTCTGTACAGCCCAAGCATTTCCAATGAAAAAGAATCCTTTCTTCTGTGTCTATTTCAGCTGGCATCCAGCTTTTGCCTTGTGAATAATGTCACTGCATCATTATTCTGTCCCACAAGGTAAAACAAAATGAGCAACTTAACAACTAGAAGTGTGCTTGTGTGGAGGAAAGGGCTCATTTAAAAGCTTTTCAAATAATGTTGCTGTGTTCCCTACTATATTGCCATCCCCCCTCAGTTTTTTCCAAACCTATGGG
This sequence comes from Lyroderma lyra, assembly GCA_004026885.1. NCBI lineage: Eukaryota > Metazoa > Chordata > Mammalia > Chiroptera > Megadermatidae > Lyroderma > Lyroderma lyra. The sequence continues at coordinate 28,329 of PVJL010000276.1, forward strand.
AAACTTGTTACTTTGCACACAAGGTATATAAATAATGCATCTTGGAAGTAACCCCCTCCCCCGCACACACTTTTTTTTTTCTTTTTATTGCTTTTAGTCTTTTGGGATTCCTGGTGTGTCTACAAATAGATTAGCCTCTAAGAATTCTGAGTAACCATGGTTAGAAAAAAAAAACAACACTGGTTTAATTAGCCATGGTCCTATTTTTGAAATTACATCTGCGTGCTCGGTCTCTCTCTCTCTTTCTGTCTCTCTTTTCTATGCAAAAACTTGAAGAGGATGGATTTTTGGAGAGTGCATGCTAGTTTTTATTTGAATTAATTTTCATGCTTTTGAAAGCAAAATCAAGAGTATTGAGTGAATTATGTATCATCATACATTAAACATGATCAAATGAAGAGAGCTGAAAAGAAATGATTGCAAAAAAATGAATTGCTGGAAATACTGGATCATCTGATGTGTGCTGCTGTACTGAGTGATAGCAAATCATGCTTTGCATTTCTGCTTTGCATGGCTACATCAGTTTTTCATCCCCAAATCCCCAGACTTGATTAATCATTGAAGTGATGAAAATTAAAGGGCCACATGGCTTGCTGATGGGTCACTGAAAATCAGAAAGCCAAGTACAGAATCCACAGGACTAGATTCCCAAGTTTTTCACATAACACTTTTTCATTTCTGAAATGAAATGAAATAGTGGTTGAAATGGCCACCACTATTTTAGAAATTAGAATTTTAGCAATACTTCTTAATATCAGAACTCTTTCAGGGCAATGTTCTCCATTGCCTTTGCCGACAACTCTTTAATGATACTTGTTGGTTTTGTTTAAAGGTCTACCTGAAAAATCAAATGTGGCATTCAAAAATTCAACTTTTCCTGGTATAATATTAGTTCCCAAGTTTAGCATTTGTTGTTAAAGAATTCTGAATGCACATGGAAATCACAGGAAATGCACTTTTTTTGGGGGGTCATCTATATTAGTTATCTATTGCTGCACACAAATTACCCCAAAATGTATTAACTTAAACAACAAAAGGGTTAGGAATCTGGTGCAGCTTAGCTGAGAGTCTCTAGCTCAGGATCTCTAACAAAGCTTACTGTATATAATGTGCTCCTGTATATAATGTGCACCCACATTTTGGCCCAAACTTTCAGGGAAAAAATCTTTCATTTTAATTTTTTAATTCAAATTTTTATTTGTTTATAAAGTACTTGTTTTTTGTATTATAAAGGAATTTTAGCATTTATTTTTTAATATGATACAAGAAGTTTTATGTTAACTACAAACATAAGAACAAAGTACAAGAAATTTTATAAATTGTATAAAATATTTTATATTAAAAAAAGCCAATTATCGTATTCAAGGGTATCATTTTACATGTGGTTATCGTTACTAATTTCTAGAGTTATACTTTTAACTCATAAGCATAAATAAAAACATTTATATAGATACAGAATAAGTACCACCCACGTATAACATGCATCCTTATTTTCCCCTCACAAATCTGGGCAAAAAAGTACACATTATACAGAGCAAACTATGGTAATAAGGTGCATTGTCCAGGGTGAGGTCAAATCAAGGCTTGATTGAGGGATGATCCACTTCCAGTCTTACTCACGTGGCTGTAGGCAGTCATCAGGGCCTCCTTGCTGTCATTGCAAACATGTTAGCCTCTCCACTAGACAGCTCACAACATAGCAGATGTCTTTCTTCAAAGCAAGTGGGTGAGAGGGGGCACTCCAAAACAAAACCCACAGTCTTTTTGTAACCTAATCTTGGAAGTGAAAACCCATAATTTTTTCTAACTTTTTGTTATAAAGAAGCCACTAGGAGCAGTTCATACCAAGTAGAGGGGATTTCACAGGGTCTGAACATCAGAATAGGATTATATAGGGTCATCTTAAAAGGTGCCTGTCACACCATTTTGTCTTAATGTGCATTATCTGGATATTTTTATATAAAGCTAAACACCTCTGACATTACTGTTGCTATTAAATAGCTATGACTTCAGAAGTCTAGAATTCAGGTGAAGGGTTTGCAATAATAGAAAATCCTTGATTTTGGGTGGTAATCCTCCTTCCATAAAATAAAAATGGGGGTGTATAACATAGAATGACGGTAGAGGTTCTCTTGGTTTCTGTTGTAATATGAAAGCAGAAATGAAATTTTAATGATAAACACTCAAACATTCCAAGTGTGGATGTAAAATGGCACCGTCACTTTGGAAAAGTTTGATAATATCTTTAAAAAGTTAAATATAAATTTACCATACCACCCAACATTTATTTTATTTCTAGGCATCTACTTAAGAGAAATGAAAACATATGTCCACGTGACATATGTTTACAAATATTCATAGCAGCATTATTTATAATTGCCAAATACTTGAAACAATCTAAATGTCCACCAACTGGTGAGTAGATACCCAAAATGTGGTATGGCTATACAATGGAGTATTACTCATTGATAAGGAGCAAAACACTGATAACAAGTGATGGCATGGACAACCCTGGAATTGTACACCTGGAACCTATGTAATTTTTACTAACTAGTGTCACCTCAGTAAATTTAACAATAAAAAAAACAAAAAACATTATGCTAAATGAAAGAAGGTAGACAAAGACCACCTATTGTAAGAGTCCATTTATATGACATGCCTAGAATAAATAAATCCAGTGAGGCAGAAAATAGATGATTAGTTGTTGGGGCTGAGGATGGGCACTAGGAATAAATGCAAATGGGTATAAAGGATCCTTTTGGGCTGAGAGGGAAACGTTCTTAAATTAGTGGTTACGGATTCATAACTCCGCGAAATTACCGAGAATTACTGAATTGTATACAAAAATGAGTGAATTTCATAACATGTAAATTATACCATAATAAAATTGTTAAAATATATTTTCAATGATGGTGAAAATTTGAGCTTTCGCAGCATAAATGAAATCAAGTTCAGCTGTGTCAGCTTCAGACCTTCTCATTCTACTTCCCTTTTTCCTCCCATCTGTCTGAAATTAGGTCCTAAGATTGAATTCTGGAAACGTGGTCCCTGATGTGGCTGCCATTGAATCACAGAAAGGTGATTATATTTCTGTTAATGGTCCTTATATATATTTTTCCCATCTGGTTTTTTTCGTCTGTTTCCTTTGGGTTAATTTTTACAGAATTTTGCAATTACTGATTGAAAAGAATATTACTCCCCCCTTGTTTATCTCAGGTGGGATATATAAAGCTGATTTTCTACTTTTCAGGTGTTTGCAGAATATAATGACCATTTCTGCCTAGATTATAATGGAGATTAATTTCAATTTGGCCATTGAAGACTTATGGCTTAATCATTCTTCAAGTTTTTCTGTATCTCTACCTTTTTAGCTGACAATTTTGGGAGATTGAGAGTTAATTTTGGTGTTTTCTTCCTATCATGTGCTAAAGTAATTTAACTTTTTTAAAAACTAGATTTTTCACTTAAAAAACAGCTATCTACTTACTTCCAGTTTAATGGTCACACACTTAAAAAACCGGACTTCTGTGCTGGCTGGCAACCTAAGTTAACGTAAAACTTCTAAAGGGGCCAAGGTCTAAAGTTCGCACATTCTTGTTTAGTCTGTTTTGTCTCCACCGAAGGAGACCCCATTATACATAGCTCTACTAACCACGTACATTTATTTCCTTTCGAGTCCCATGAATGAGGAAAAAGAAGTTCAAGTGAGGGAAAATGAGCTTAAATGAAGGTCATATATCAAAGTTTTCTGGTTACTGTGTTGGAGAGGTGGAAAAAGTAGGGACAAGGTAACCAGATGTGGGGGCTCCAGGAGGTTGTGCGATTCCAACCCTGTTAGTCTTGGCAGGGAAAGGGGACGGCCTGCCTCTGAGACACCCAGCTGACACATTGAGAGCCTACTGTGTGCCAGGTGCTGGAGATACAAAGCAAACTATGAGATGGTTGTGTTTAAGGTGCTTTATACGCAGCAAGACATAGTCTCTGCCCTGAAGGCACTCTGTCCATTTTTTTTAAGTTGCATCAGGTGGGGGCCATTTCGGATTCCCCTAGTAGTCTGAGGACGTTGAAGGAATACTGGGGGACGAGGAAGAAACACTCCGCTCTGATTCTCTACAACAGGCCAGCCCTGCAGGCGAAGACAGACACGCCCTCACCAAAGGGCAGACCCGCCTCGAGGAGGGCGGATCCGGGCAGAGCTGGCCACCAGGCCCTCACCCGACCCCCGCGTACCCGGCCCAGCTCGGCGCCCGTTCCTCACGTGTCCCTCCTGGCCCTGGGGCCGCCTCACGTTCTGCTTCCGTCCGACTCTTCCGACTTCCGGTAAAGAGTCCCCGTCCCACACCTCCGCGCCCACCCGGCATCGCCACGCGGCGCCTCTCTGTGCCCAGCCCCCAATGCGCTCGGCGGCCGCAGCTCCTCGGGGCCCGACAACGACCATCGAGCCTCACCGCTTCGCCACGGCCAGGTGGCCCGGGCGACGCTCGTTCCCGCGGCCGGCGCGGCGAGGCGGGCGGGGCGGTGGCGACGAGACTCCGGGACCGTATCCCTCCGCCGCCCCTCCCCCGCCCGGCCCTGGCCCCCCTCCCTCCGGGCTGCGCTCGCCTCCCTCCACCTCAGACTGTTTTGGTAGCAACGGCAACGGTGGCGGCACGTTCCGGCCCGGCTCTCGGCGGCTCCTCGGTTTCAGCGGGCCTCCCCGCCCCTTCGTCGTTTTCCTTCTCCCCTTCGCCGGTCCGGGCGTCCCCCCGGCCGTGCCACCCCGCGCCTCCCCGCTTGGCGCCCGCGCGTCCCCGCCGCGCTCCGGCGTTTCTTCGGCGCGCCCGGCTCCTGGCTGTCCCCGCCCGGCTTGCGGGCCGGTGTATGGGCCCCTCACCATGTCGCTGAAGCCCCAGCAGCAGCAACAGCAGCCGCCGCCCGCGGCCGCCAGTGCCCGCAAGCCCGGCGGCGGCGGCGGCGGCCTTCTCACGTCGCCCGCTGCCGCACCGTTGCCGTCCTCGCCCTCAGTCTCCTCGTCCTCGGCCGCGGCGGCTTCCTCCTCAGCAGCGGCGGCGAGCGGAGGCGGCGGGCGGCCGGGCCTGGGCAGGTGGGTGTCGCGCCTCAGCCCCCTCCGCTCCGGGCCAGGACGAGCCCCGGCCTTGCGTCCCCTCCCCCGCGGACCTCACCGCCGTCCCCGCCCCGTGACCGGCTGGACTTGGGGGTGGGGTGGGCTGGGGGCCCGCAGTGGGGGTGGGGCTCCCGCTCGGGTCTAGAGCCCAGGGGGGTCGGGTGGCGGGGGGTGCCGCGGGAATCCCTCTGGAAATGTCAGGCCGTGTCCAGCCTCCTGCAACACCCCCCCATCCCCCAAACGGTCAAGATGGAAGGACTGGGCAGCCTCCCCCTCTCCATTTAAGTGTTTGGGAGCGGTCCACAGGTCTCAGCAATTGTCAGCCCCTGTTCCACCTTCTTTAAGCCTCATCCGCCCCAAACTGGGGGATGCTTGGGCAGCGCAATTTAAATATTAACGTGGAAAAGGGTCTTTAGGCTTGGTACCATGTCCCGAAACTTGCCAACTCCCCCATTGGGTAATAGGGAGGGGGAAAGTTAGGGCAGTGTCCTCTCCCTCCCCGTTAACGGGGCAGCCACAGGGCACATCTGGAAACATTAGGGTCTGTCCAGTGTCCTTAACCACCCCCTCCCTGTCTTGGGAAAGATTGAAGGGCCGGGTTGAGGTGGGTGGACAGTGTCCCCCCCGTCGCCCATTTAAACCTAAGACGGCGACGGGGGCTCCAGAACTCCATGGAATCGTCCCGCAGTGTCCCGCCCTACCCCCACCTGAGGAAGGGGTGAGGAGTGCCCGGCCTCCCTCCTTCCCCCGCACGGCCTCCCCGGCGCGGGTGGTGGCTGAGCCGCATTGCTGTGCAGACGCCGCGGAGGAGAAGGCGCCTTTGAATAGTGGTGGGCGAGGACCGGACCCAGGCGTGCGTCAGAAGCCCCGGGCGGACTGGAGACCCAGCGGAGTGGTGGTGCTGGCCAGGGGGCTGGCACGCTGCGCATTTTTAAAATCATCCCCCGCCCCGAGTTTTGAAATTTCAAGCGGAGAGGGATTGCAGCAGGAGATATGGTGGGGTTCCTGGAGGCAGAAATACAGGTGTTTTATTTTGCGTCGTCTCCCCATAACCTAGGTTTGTGGTAGGAACTGGAGGCTCAGTGTTGTCTCCGCTAACCAGGACTGACTCTGGAAGGTGTGTTTGTGCGGGAAGACCTGTGGCGGGTGGGGGCGGAGGGGGTGGTGATTGTCAGTTCGTATTTCACGAACCAAGAAAATGCTTAGCGTTCAGAGCAAATGTCAGTAGACTCCATTCCTTTGTGGCCAGTGTCCTTAACTTGGGAAGTGCCGCCAGAGCTCACCAAGGGCACGCAAGTCCATTTCCCCTGTGTCTCGAGCCCATCCGAGCTGCTTGCGTTGCTTGCCTCCCTTAGGCCTAGGCGGGGTTGGCATGGTTGGTGACCAGGGTCCTTCTAAAATAGACATTTAGAAGGTGGGATAAGGGATTCTTTTTTTTTCTTTCTTCCTTCTTCATGCACCGAGTTTTCTTCGTAAAAGGGTTTTCAGCACTCCATTTCTGAAGAATTTTCATTTAGGGTAGGACAAGTTACCCGTCAAGATGAATCTGAGCTGATTTTTAAGAAATTCTGCTGCCTTCATTGGGGCTAGTGGGAACATTGGGTTTTTTACTTCAGCCCTTCCCCCCACCCCGCCCCCAACAGTTTCCCCTTCTCTGAAACACCTACAAAAAAAGTTACCTAGCCAAACTAATTCACATGAAGTACCTATTTTCCCAGTTCTGTCCTCTTAAGAATTTTGTAACTTCTGTTTCCCTTTCTTGGTGGCATCCATAGTGAAAAATGGGAAACATTTTAAATCTAACCTTTCTAGAAAAGGATGTACTGTTTTTTCCTTAGGTATTAGGTAGAAATCTGGCTGATAAATTCAACTCGTTCAAATAATTAAACGGCTTTTAAGTTGCATTGGGTCTCCTTAGGTTTTAAGTTATTTCATTTGAGGCATGAATTGTAGCCCTTACTCTTTGATAAGTCTGTGAAGTTTTGTTTATTGGATTGATATAATGTGAAATTTTTGTGTAGATCTTTAGCTAATGTGTTTGTAGAATTTCTTTCAGTTTTGAATCACTGTTCCGGGTTTCTTTATAAACCAGTTAACAGTTCTGGCTTGTCCTCGCTTAGGTTTGTGTTTATCAGCAGTTAAAATAAGTTTCTGGGACCAAGAGTGAAGAAAGAAAATGCAGCATTGTGTTTAAAGATAGCAAAATAACTCTTGAAAATTGAGAAATTCATATGTCTGCTTTAAATAATATAACATTTCTTCATATTTTGACTTTTGGGGTTTTGGTGAACAGTGGGTTTTCGTGGCTTCCAAAAATTCTGTCTTTAATTGTAATACATTTCAGAAGGTGGCTCTTTTAGGATAACAGAACCACAGTATGTAAAGTTTGGACATGTTTTACCTTAATCCATTTCTTATTTTTGCTTTTTACCTTTTCATTTTTATGTAGTTTTAGTGATTGTTGTTTTGTGTTCATTTTTTTTCTCCTTAACATATATTTTTCACTTCTTATAACCATTCCCTTGTTGGAAATTAGGTTTCCACATTTTTGCTATTAGAGATAATGGTGCAGTAAACATCTTTATGCTAATAGCTTTTTGCTTCAGTTGAATTATTTTCTTAAAAAAAGTTCCCAGGAGCAGTTTTACTAGGTCAAAGGTCTTCAGGATTTTTATGGCTCTTGCTAGCTGTGCCATGCTACTCTTTAGAAGGCTTGTGTAAGTTTCCAGTGCCAAGAATTTGGCTCTTCTATAAAATGGTTTCTTTGTAGTTTTTGTCCAGCAGGATGGGGAATCTTCAAGGGAAAACTTGTATTTATGTCTAAGTGCATACATTATTAAGTGCTTTTATTAGTTACCTGATTATTTATATTTATAACCATATTCTCAGTTCTAAATAATACAACATTAGAATTTCATTGGCTGTAGAATTGAGTTTAGATAGAAACTTTTTAGTAATTTTCAGCTTAGTGCTTTTACTGCTTTTTTCTCTTAAGGCATGGCAATTTAGAAATTATGCTGCAATTTAGTGAAATTGTTAATCATGCTTCCATTTTTTTTTTCATGCTTCCATTTAAATATCAGTGAGATGATCATCTCTTCAAGTTTCTTCCAGAAGAGCCTAAAAACATCTACATTTATTCAACACATAAATTTATTGAAAATATATGTACAGGGCAAGTGTAGGCCTTAGGATAGATGCTTCTCTGATGTTTATATTTTAAATGTGATGAATCAGACCATAAACAAGAGATAAATTAGCAAAGTGTAGATAAGACCTATGGGTTTAGAGGGGAACATATTAAGGGTATAATGGGAGTGGGGGGAAAGATGTGGATTGCAATTATAAATGGGTTAGGGGAGGCCTCATTGAGAAGGTAACATTTGAGCAGTTTTGAAGGAGGCAAATTAGTTAGCCATTCCTTTTTATCTGGATTAATTAGTCATTACGTCCCCATTTGTAATTTATAAGGTTTAAACTGCATCCTCCTCTGTTAACTCATTCTTTTATGTGGGTATTGATAATAACCAAATTTGAAGTTGGACCAAAAAAGTTCATTGACATTTAGGTTATTAGAGGCAAGCTGTAAATGGCTTTAAAAGAGGTACGTATTTGTTTTTCTATTGGGCTTATTTATTTTACCTAATCAGTTTAATATTCATTCCAAGTATCTAGAGAAAATATACTTTTTAAGATTGGGCAGAAACCTCCATCACATTGCTTATCTTTGTCAAAGAAAAAAAGTAAGCCTGGAGTCCCCTGGTGTAGTGTCTTAAGGCTTCGGCGCTGTCAACGCTGCAGTCTGGATTTGATTCCCAGCCAGGGAACTACCCACCATTTTTTTTTTTTTTTTTTTAATTTTAATTTTTTTTTTGTAAGCCTATGGTTGCTTGAAGATTTTGCATTTTTAAAAGTCAAAACATTCATGATATCGGTCATGGCGTTCCTTTTGGGTTAAAGTAAACTTGTATTTTCTGTGTTTCTCTAATTAGAGAGACAGTTGTAATTTTACACGGGGGATGTTAACTCATATCATAGCTATTAAATAGCCATATGTTTTGACTTAAAGGAGGATCTGATTTTTTTTTTGTCTTAAATCGCTACAGCTGTGTTAGAACTTAACTTTACCATAGCAAAGTGTATGTTTATACCTTGAAAAGAATTTTAAGTTTTTAGAAGATTTTTTTCCTGGAACTGTAATTTTCTATTTTGGCTAGATAGTAATAGTACTTTGATACTGTATAGAGAGTTGAGCCTGAACAAAACCTGTTCTTACAGCTATTTCAAATGATTGTGACAACTTCCAGGGAGATGTAAATAGAGATATAACAGGCCTACCTGCTACTGTATCTTTTTAAGTAGAGGTACTTAATTTTTTGAAGCATATATGGGTCATCTATTACTGTTACCAAGAATTTTTTTTTTTTTGGTTGGTTTCCTGAGCGGGCATTGAACCCAGGCGGCGGTGGTGGTGAGCGCCGAAGCCTACCACTACACCACCAGGGAACCCCCTCCAATATTTTTTTTTTTTTTTTTTTTTTTTTTTTTGGAGGTGGGTAGTTCCCTGGCTGGGAGTCGAACCCAGGTCGCAGTGTTGACAGCGCCAGCGCTGAAGCCTTAAGCCACTACACCACCAGGGAACTCCTCCCTCCAAGATTTTAAGAGGTTGACACGGGTCTTTTTAGCAAGTGTTACTAAAATAACACTGCTCTTTTGTTGAGTTCCTATTGCCTTCTTAGATGTTAGACTTCAAAAACAGGGATGTTTTTATAAGAAAATTTACTCATCAGTGAATATTGAAGATGCTAGAAAGCCTATAGCATCTAAAGCCAGAATTTGTATGCAATGTAGACACTTTTGAACCCATAACCTTTACTAGCATTATTTGTGATTGAGCTATATTTATAGGTTGAGCTATATTTTAATGTTTTAGATATTCTTTTTTTTTTTTTTTTTTTTTTGCTTTTTGGTATATGGGTAGCTCCCTGACTGGGAATCGAACCCAGGACGCAGCGTTGACAGCACCAGCGCCGAAACCTTAAGCCACTACACCATCAGGGAACTCCCTGTTTTAGATATTCTTAAACTGTGTTTTTCTATTCAAATAGAATTTCTGCCTTTGAAGATAAACATACTGTGTAGAACAATATTATTCTCCTGAGGTGCTTGCTAAACAAAGCAGATCTGCAGTCTTGTTGACAATTTTATCGTAAACTACATTCCTATTATTTAAGACACCAGTTCGTGAGATTTTATGGAATATATATTACATACATATAATTTAGAGCCTTCAGGCATGTATAGTATGTGGTCCCTGATTTTAAGCTGCTTATAGTGTAATAGAGAAAAGAGATGTACTTGAACCAGTGTCCAGAACTGAATAATTCTTGAAATTAATAAATTGAGACAGTTTTTGTGTACTGTATCCATTATATTTGAAAGTTCTGTGTCATATAATTTGAAACGCGGTAAGTTTTAAATACTCATTGTAGGAATTTCCTGGTGGTGTAGTGGCTTAAGGCTTCGGTGCTGGCGCTGTCATCGCTGTGGCCTGGGTTCGATTCTCAGCCAGGGAACTACCCACATACAAAAAAAAAACAAAAACAAAAACAAAACTCATTGTAGAAAAGTAAAATGCAGAGAATCAAAACACCAAAATAAAGCCCAAACCCCTCTAAAATTAATATTGGCCACAATCTTTCCTTTGAGGTAAGTACTGTTAGAAATTTGGTGTGTATTTTTTCACTCTTTGTGAACATAAATATGTTGAACAAAATGACATTATATGGTAAATACTGTGTTGGATTCAATAGTATATATCATCTTTGGAGATACTTGTTTTTTTACCCCTAAAACTGTAGAATTTTAGAGCATGAAGAAATAAAATCTTATCTTAAAAAAGGGGAAAAAAAACCCTATGCTTTGAGACGTCAGGGGACATGCTCAAAGCAACATATTTGCAGATTTTATTACATCCCTTCCTTTAAATAACTGCAGACATAGACATAAACAAGATTATGCTGTGTGTTTTAAAGAATATACAACCACATAGTCCTTGCCCTTCAGGATGTATTTGTAACCTTGAGTTTGGCTTGCTAAAATAGAAGGTCTAGTTTATCTTTAAAAAAACAAACTAATTTTGTACACATGTGGTGTGAAATCTACTTAAATGTTAAGTCCTTGGTTTTGTTATTTTTAATGGTTTAGTATTGTCATGGATCTGGTTTATGACAATTTGCCACAAATATTAACTGTTATTTGCTGAAAATTTGCATTTGTATGCATGTGAACATTTGAAATCCCTTTAAATTAAAAAAATTCTTATGTAGATTGCTTATACATTAAGCCTTGACGTTGAGTCAAGTGGGTATAAAATATCAATTTCATGCCATGACTAATAGCTAACTGGATTTTGGGAACTGGATAAAGTGGCATTCTATAATGCAGTCTTGGTGCATCCCCTCAGTTTGTGGCATGGGGCTTGTCTGCGATGTAATTATAAATGAGTGTGGCTTATTTTTATCAAGTGTATCAGAAGTTTAGAATGTTGTCCTCTTGTAAGTATTACCTTGAGAGGATTTATCTCGTAGTGTTCTCAATATCTGTGACTGCCACTTTATGTTCATATTGCTTTTATATAAACCGAGTGAAAACTATTCTTAGCTGTAATCTTTGTAAAAATAATTTTTTTAAATTCATTTTTATTGTTAAAAAGATTAATCTTGATTATACTTGTAGTTTTTAAAGGCTTGTTCTGAAAACTTACATTTTTCTTTTGAGGCTCATAAACATTTTTTTGTGTGGACTTTGTGTTAACTTTTCATTCCTGAAACACACTTGAAAATCAGGTAGAGAAAAAAATTTAAGGACTTTGCATTGAAGGTTGTGCAGATTACAGAAAGGAGAGTTCTTCAGGGCCTCTTTCAGAGATTATTTGCTTTTACTTTACACATGACTCTGCATAGTTTGCTTTTTTGATTTACAGATTGCCAGCAAGTAGCAAGGTAAAACTTTTAGAGGCAAATATATTAACAGCCATTAGAAATAATAATGGTGTGATAAAAAGAGATTGGAGAATTATAAAAACAGACCCAAGAGCTCAAAAACTAGTTTTGAGGGGGTTCCCTGGTGGTGTAGTGGCTAAGATTACAGCGCTGTCAACGCTACGGCCTGGGTTCGATTCCCAGCCAGGGAACTACCCACAATAAAAAAAAACAAAACAAAACTAGTTTTGAGCCACTTAATGATGGGGGTACATTCTGAGAAATGGTTGTTAGGCCAACATAGAGTGTACTTATACAAACCTAAATAGTATAGCCTACTACTGTGATTGTATGTAGTATACTTTTATATGACTGGTAGGTTTGTTTACACCACCATCAGCACAAATGCATGAGCAATGCATTGTGCTAGGTGATAGGAATTTTTCAGCTCCATTATAACCTTATGGGACCACCGTTGTATGTGGGGTCTGAGGTGGCCTGAAATGTTATGTGATACCTGACTCTACACCAGGCATGTCCAACCTTTAGCCCAGGATGGCTTTAAATGCTGCCCAACACAAATTCTTAAAACATTGTAAGACTTCGTGACCCCACCCCCTTTAAAGCTTATCAGCCGTCGTTATGTTAGTGTTTTTATGTGTGGCCCAAGACAATTCTTCCACATCCAGGGAAGCCAAAAGGTTGGATGTTGCTGCTGTATACCATCCTGCGAGTTTTGACTATAAATTTATAGCTCTATGCCTTAGTAGGCCCCAGAGGCATTACTATTTTATAGCACAATGTAGTTAATTGGTATGCTCTTAAGAGGTGACTCATAAACTAAGGTTAACTTAACCTTTCTTTTAAATTTTTTTTTTAATTAATGCGGGTAGTTCCCTGGCTGGGAATCGAACCCAGTTCGCAGCGTTGACAGCGCTGAAGCCTAGCCACTACACCACCAGGGAACCCTCATAACTTATTTTTCATATCTTTCAAAGAAGTATTTTTTAAACAGGTCCTCACCCCTTAGTAGATTGTAAAATCACTTTAGTGGGTCATGACAAACATTTTTAGAAAAATGAAAAAGAAGATACTTGAATATGTAGTATTGTTAAGAGTAAGAATTGTTTTTAAAGAACTTTTGTTTCAGTTCATGTATGTATACTGTGTTGCAGTGTAAATTGTAATTGTTCATTAGTGTAGTCAAAGTAATTATTTAGATGTACTGAGATCCAGTAACAGGATTGAGGAAGGGTTTTATAGTTATGTCTAGGCTAGCATTGTCAGATTTAGCAAATAAAAATATAGGATACTGAATTAAACTTGAATTTTTTTTCTCTCATTTTTTTATTTAGACTTGAATTTTTGATAAATAGTGACTAATTTCTTGGTATAAATATGTCCTAAATTACATGGGATAAAATTATTAATTTATCTGAAATTCAGATTTAACTGGGCATCCTTTATATGGCAACACCATCTAGGCTGGAATTGGGATTCACCCCTTGGTAACTAAAATTTAACTCTGGGATGGCAGAAACTTTATGTTCACTGCTGTATCCCAATCTCTTGGCACAGTGCTTGGTACTTAGTAAGTGGTCAGATGTATGAATGAATGAATGAATGAGTGGGCAAGTCATTCATTTACTCTCACAGGCTCAATTTCTGTATCTATTAAAAGGGGAAAGAATATGTGCCTTAAAAAGTGAGATATTACATTTTTATTACATTACATTCTTGGCACATAGCAGACCCTCAGTTTTTTTTTTTTTTTTTTTTTTTTTTTTTTTGTTGTTGTTGTTTTGCTTTTTGGTATGTGGGTAGCTCCCTGGCCGGGAATCGAACCCAGGCTGCAGCGCTGACAGCACCAGCGCCGAAGCCTTAAGCCACTACACCATCAGGGAACGCCCTCCTCCGTTTTTTATTGAAAGATTCAAATTTGGAATTAGATGTGGCTCTGGTGGATTTTTACTTTTTATTCTTTTTATAGGTGAGGAAACTTAAGGCCATAGAGATTATCAGCGTGCTCACATTAGGTTGCATAGCTGGCTTAGAATCTTGTTCCCTTTTCTTTTTCATATAACATAATTCTTAAGACTTCTTTTCATTTTTTTGTTTGTTTTTGTTTTTTGGTAGTTCCTGGCTGGGAATCGAACCCAGGCTGTGTCATTGTGAGCACCGAAGCCTAGCAACTACACCACCAGGGAACTCCTTTTCGAAATTTGACGTTTATTTAGTAATGTAAAAAAGGATTCTTACCTATCCACAAAAAAACATTTTCTTAAGTGTTCCAGTTAGCAAAGGCGTCTCTTTGCTGTTTTTTGTTTTCTGTCACATGTATTTCAAATGAAAGAGCACCTATTTAGTCCTTTTTAATTTAGGACTTGAATTTAAAATGAAGTTCTTCTGTTAGTGTTTTCTACCACACATTCTTTTCCTCTGTTAATTATCCTGTTATGATTCTTAACCTAGATGGCAAATAGATTTTACCTCATATGCTAATGCTGATTGATTGAAGTTTTTGTGTGAAGTGTTCTGAGATTTCATTGGGCTTTAGGGAAGGGATGTAGATAGAGAAGTGGGTCGGATGAGGTGAGTCTTTCTGTCATGGGTACCAAAGGATATTGCTTACTGTAGCTTAGCAAGCCTCCTGTTTGGTCCACATACTTCATACACACTCCACAGTCATAACAATCTCCCCAAACATCTTTCATCGTTTCCTCTTTCTATTGAGAAACCTTTAGTGGCTCTCAGTACTAGCTGAATCAAATCCAGACTGTTCACCCTGATAGTCAAGTCTCTCCACAGACTGTACACACTGTATTCTCCAGCATAAATCAGATTCTTCCAGTCTAGTCATCGTGTCTTCATAAACATAAATCATCTTTAAAGGCTAACTTCAGATCCTCTCTTGCACAGTGTCTCACCATATTTATCCAAGGAAAATGTTTCCTTTCTCTTGTAGCCTGTGGCAGGTACCGTTTCTGTGGCATTCTTCCACTTAACAAACCTCCTTAGGATGAACTTTTGAGATAGGAGCAAAGCTACACCCAGAACAAAAGTGGGTTAACGCCACCAACAGATGGCCTTTTGTTTTTGACCGTTTCGCAATCAACTATTGCTATTGTTTTTAAATTCTCTGTGTTTACGGTTTGAACTTTGTTAAAGCTGTCATTTTCAAGGAGTGCTGCAGTAGTGAGTGAGTATTGACAGGGTCAGAATAAAGCATTTAATTGTGGTAGAAATGAGAGATTTAAAAAATTGCAAGTTGTTGGAGTTCCCTGATCGTGTAGTGGCTTAAGGATTTGGCACTGGCGCTGTCAGCGCTGCGGCCTGGGTTCAATTCCCAGCCAGGGAGCTAGCTACCCACATACCAAAAAGCAAAAAAAAATAAAAATAAAAAAATTTGCAAGTTGTAAGAAAATGATGGCTTGGGACAGGATGAATTATTCTGAAAGAGATAAAAGTACTGTATTTAGTAATAATCTGCAAAGATAATTAATGAATAAAGTGAGAAAACTTGGACATTTGCAGCTACAGGTGTTCATTTGGGAAAAGGTGAAAGTAGTTACAGTTCTGCTGCCAAAATCTTTGTGAATACCTACAAATAGTGTTACAAACTCACAGTCCATTGATCAAAGGGTCTTAAGGCATCTCCGTTGACACCTAAAGAGATTATTAAGAGCATGTTATCTTTTGGGAAGAGATGCCCAGTAGAATGTTTATATGTATATTGGGTCTTCAAACTTCAAAACCTCCTTCTGCCCATTTTGAACTTAGGAATACACGGTTATACAGAAGAGACTTTTTAAATTTTCATTGCTCAATGCACTGTGATTTAGCTAAAATTATTACACAGTTATTCCTTGTGGTAAATTACTTATCAACTAGAGATATAGTTCATATAAAGTTCACTCTCTTTAGTGTATAGTTCTTGAGTTTTGACAAACATAGAGTTGTGTAGCGACCACCACAATCACAGCATGATTCCATAAAGTTTGCTTGTGCTTCTTTTCAGTCAGTCCCATTCCTCCAACCCTGGCAATTACTGATCCATTTTCTGTCATTATAGTTTGTCTTTTCTAGAATGTCACATACATGGAAACATACATACAGTATACAGTCTTTGTGATTAGATACTCTCATGTATCATCATGCTTTTGAGATTTGTTCGTGTTACTACATATAACAGTATTTTCATCTTTAGTGTTCAGTAGTATTCCACTGTATGCATATATCACAGTTCATGGACATTTGAATTAGCTGTTTTGGGCTATTATGAATAAACCTACTATGCATATTTATGTGCAGGTTCTATGTGATCACAGCTATTATATTTCTCTTGGTTAAATACATAGAAATGGGGGAGTTCCCTGATGGTGTAGTGGCTTAAGGCTTCGGCGATGGCGCTGTCAGCGCTGCGGCCTGGGTTCGATTCCCAGTCAGGGAGCTACCCACATACCAAAAAGCAAAAAAAAAAAAAAAGAAAAATACTCAGTGACTTTTGAAAAATATTATTTAAAAAAAAATACATAGAAATGGGATTTCTAAGTTGTATGGCAAGTATTTATTTAATTCTAAAAGTAATTGGCAAACTATTTGTTAAAGTGACTGTACTGTTTTGTATTCCCCTCAGCAGTGTATGAGATTTCCAATTGCTTCAATTCCTTGATAATATGTTAATCTGTGTGTGTTTGGTTCCCTGACTGGGAGTCGAACCCAGGCCACAGCATTTATGTTAATCTTTAATTCCAGCCATTCTGGTGGCTGTGCAGTGGCATTTAATTGTGGTTTGAGTTTGTGTTTCTTCAGTGTTTAATGATGTGAACATCTTTTCATGTGCTTATTTGCCATTTGTGTCTCATCTCTGGTGACAAGAAACTATTTGGGTTCTAAGTTATTTGGAAATAAAGGAGCTTCTGTATCTGCATTGCCTTCTAGATTGAGAGCATCTGAAGGACAGGGACAAGTGCCTTTGACAATTTAGTATACTTAGTAAGTGGTAAATTATTTGTTGGTTATATGAGTATTGGTTTTATTATTAAGCAGACAAGTTTCCCTTTACCAAGGAAAAGCTGTCATCTCAAAAGGAACATGGCATTCATTTTGCAGGCAGTATACCACAATTAAACATTTTTTGTTTTGTTTTGTTTTTTGAGTACCTCCTGTTTGCCAGGCTCTGGGGATACAGTAGTGAATAAGCTAGATGAGATCTCTTCTTTCCTGGAGCTTTTATGCTAAAAGAAGCGACAGGGCAGGAAGTTGACACCACTCCTGGAGTTGCCAATTCTTGCTTCTAGTTTATAAAATATTGGAAGGACGTCTTTTAGAAGGAGGAAGGTGGGGAAATGTACTGCTTTCATCAGAAGATAAGCCCTCTTAGGAGTAGTCTAGGATGTTTCTAAGGGTCTTTTCTTTCTTTCTTTCTTTCTTTCTTAAATGCTTTAGGGATAGCCGCTGGCTAGTTACAGAAATCAGTACGTTTGAGAAGCCTCATGGTCTTAAGCTTATGAAAACTGATTAGAGTCATAAGTGAAAGATTAGGGGAAAAGAGTTTTGAGTGGACCCCATGATGAACTTTTCTGTTCTGCTAGGGCATATACATATGTGTGTGTGGTGTGTATAATTTTTCCCCCATTTGATTACCACACTACCTAATCCTATTAGATAATTTGTTGCCCCATCTTTTTTTTTACCCACGAGGAAGTTAAAGCCCAGAAAGACTAAGTGACCTGTCTAAATTTACTTGGCTAAAAAGTGGCAGAGATGGAATGGTTTACTATTGTTGTATTTACGATCTCTGAAAAGGTATACGAGGCCTGTCCAGAAAGTATCAGCCATGTAATATCTGGGCAGCCCTCATATATGCAAGTGAGAACAGGAGAAGAAAACTGGTGATGGATTTAAGAATGGTAGAGTTATAGTCGACCTTTGAATAATGCAGGGGTTAGGGGACCTATCCCTTGCAGTTGAAAATCCATATATAACTTTTGAGTTCTCAGAAACTTAACACTAATAGCCAGTTAACTGGAAGCCTTACTGATAACATAAACAGTAGATGGAGATATTTTGTATGTTATATGTATTATATACTGTATTCTTATAGTAAAGTAATCTAGAGAAAAGAAAGTGTTAAGAAAATCAGAGAAAAACATTTACAGTACTATACGTATGTATTTTTAAAATTTTGCACGTGAGTGGACTTTTGTAGTTCAAACTTGTGTTCAAGGGTCAACTGTAGTTTCTTATTTTAATTGAAAAGGAACTTGAGTCACTAGCTTCACTGGGTGAAGGAATTTACTTCAACAGATTCCTTAGGATGAAAATGGAGAACAAATTAGCATTTGTGACAGATAGGGAATTAGTCACAGTCTGCAAATGTTATAGGAAGTCTGAATATTTTTAACCCTATCTAAAAGGTCAGAGCATAAAGAATTCCTCTATTTATTAGGCAATTTTTTTTTTACCATCTAAGACATTAGGGAAAAAAATGAGCATTTCTGCGCCAGGTGGTAATAGCACTAGCCATTTTCTGAAGGAAAAAAAGAGTTTGGATATCTGTGATGTGAAAGCAGTTTATGGAGAACTTTGTATTTATATGATAATTACCCTTTATTGAATGCCTGTTAGATTTCAGGAACTGTGTGCCAATTGCGTTACTTATATATCATTTAATCCTTAGAACAGCACAGCCTGTCAGTTGGTAGTGCCATCTCCATTTTACAGATGAGGAAGAGGTGGTTCAGAGAAATGAAGAAACTTGCCCAGGGTTAAAAAGCTAGGAAGTGATAAAGCTAAGATTCTAACCCTATTTTTGTTTTAAAGACTGTGCTCCACTACTTCTAGTATCACTTTATGACAAAACAAAAGCCGATAAAAATCAATGAAGAAACAATTTTGTTATTTTTATCTATAAAATGGCTTCAATTACCCATGCGTTCGTCCTGTCAGTTCTCAGTTTATAAGTGACTCTAGATCCAAAAATTTATTATTATTATTTTTTTAATTTGGAAAGTGTTGTAAGTGGTGGTTAGTTTTCTGTACCTGCCTATTTTGTCAGTAGTAACCCATAATTAAATTGAAGTAAGTAAGTAATAGTACCATACCGTGGGTTAAGAAGGCATTTGGCTTGATCTAAAAATCCAGACACCACTTAGAAAGTTTCATTAGGTAAATTAGAGTGTTGAACTTCCTTCTCCACACTCCCTAGGGCTACATGACCCTAGGGCTGGAAAGACATACTGAATAAGACTTTTGTGACACACATTAGTCCTCCAAAAACAAGGGGATTAAATAGTTGAGGAAATGATTTCTGTCCTCTGTGACTTTAGGGAA
This sequence comes from Lyroderma lyra, assembly GCA_004026885.1. NCBI lineage: Eukaryota > Metazoa > Chordata > Mammalia > Chiroptera > Megadermatidae > Lyroderma > Lyroderma lyra. Next base: position 47,751 of record PVJL010000276.1, read on the forward strand.
ATTCCTGGCTGTGCTACAGTTAGTTATTTATATGGGCCAAGCAATCATGTTAGCCGATCATACATTTAATTCTTTAATTACTACAACACACTTACATTGCCCACCAGTTTAATCGAGTCTACCTTTTGCTGTTGTTAGTCTTAGACTTAACTTTTGTTGGGTTACTCTTCTATGCAAAAATCACCCAATTCCAAGCCTGAGGTCCTCTTCACCTTCAAGGCTTTCCATGATCTATCCTGGGGAATGGCAAACTTTTTCTGTAAGGAGCCAGATAATAAATATTTTAGGCTTTTCAAGCCACATACAGTCTTTTTTTTTTTTTTTTTTTTTTTTTTTGCATATTCTCCCCCTCCCCCTTTTTTTAACCCTTTAAAAATATGAAAAGCATTCTTAGCTCTGGGTCATATTAAAACAGAACAATAAACATCTGCTGACCTTTTATATAGAACCCCATTTTCTCTTCCTGATCATGTTTTCCATCAATTCTTCTAAAGATAACCCTGATTTAAATAAAAATAATCTCCTTTCTCATTGCTTCGATAGATACCATCTTTCAACCCTGTTGTGTTTCCATTGTTTTGCTTTTTCATATCCTCATACTTATTCTATAAGATCTAGCCCAAGTCTTCCAAGAAACGAATTCTCATTTATTTTTATTTTTATTAATTCCTACAGAACTTAGTTTGTCCCTTATAAGCTAGTTGGTTTTTTTTTTGCTTTTTAGTATGTGGGTAGCTCCCTGGCTGGGAATCGAACCCAGGCTGCAGCGCTGACAGCGCCAGTGCCGAAGCCTTAAGCCACTATACCATCGGGGAACTCCTAGTTTTCTTAATTGAGAACATGTTCCATAGTAGCTTGCTGTGAACTATATAGAAATAAAACCATTCATGTTTCCCCTTTATATTATGGAGAATACCTAAAGTTACTTTTTTCCCCATAGTGTTCCTTCTATTTAGCATCTTATTCCACACACCCCCATGTGAATTTTAGAATTGGAAGCTTGCATTTGATGATATCATGACTCATTCTCATTAATTTATAGAGGAACAGGAACTTTAAATGGCTTATCCAAAGTCACATGACAATTTAATTAGCATCCCAGCTCCTTTCTTACTTTGTGATGGAAGGCAGGTTATTTCATTTTTGTTGGAGTTTCTTCCTCTGTGAAATGGGGATGATGAGGATTAAAGGCTTGCATGTGTAAAGTGCTTAACTTTATGCCTGGCAGGTAGTGAGTGCTTAGTAACTTAGCATGTTCAGAAACTAGTGAAAAACTGGATGAGTATGGTAAGGCTGAAAAGTGATGGTGGTGGGTTTGGGGAGGTGCTGTATGAGTGTATGGAGTTCAACATTTCATTGAGCTTGTATGTATACTGTTCGTTAATTCAGTAAAAGTTTGAAGCTGTCAGACTGGGACAGTTTAGAGAGGAATGAAACATCTCTGTTTCCAAGTTACTCTGTGTACTGGGGAAGGTAGACATGCAGATGGTGTAAGCTGATAGTGCTGAGGAGGGAGTGAATGACTGCCTTAGGTGCTTGGTGAAGAGAAGAAACTTTTAAGAACATGGTGAGCATTGAAATGGATTTTAAAGAATGATGATCAGTTAGTTTTCAGTGAGGCTATGGGAAAAGAAGAGAAAGTTCCAGGCAGGGAAAAGTTTGTGCTAAAGCACAGAGATGCTATAAAAATGGTGTTTGTAGAAAAACTTAATTCCTACTATGGTAGAAGAATTGGAGGAGGTACTTACTGAAAGCAAGGAGACAGATTTGGAAGCTCTTGTAGTTAGAAAAGAAATAAAGTGAGCTTGAAAGTAATAAGAATTTTTCAACAGAAAATTTCAACATATAAACAAATAGAACAGTTTAATGAGCAATGGCTCATCTTGTTTCACATATACTCACCTCTTCCCCATTATCTCTTGTGTTTTGGAGGGGATTAATGTTGAGACCCCAGGAAAGATTAATGACTAATGGCTAAACCAAGCTTGTTGAACCCGTAGCCCGCATGTGGCCCAGGATGGCTTTGAATGTGGCCCAACACAAATTTGTAAACTTTCTTAAAACATGCTATTTTTTTTTTTTAAAGCTCATCAGCTATTGTTAGTGTTAGTGTATTTTATGTGTGGCCCAACACAAATCCTCTTCCAGTGTGGCCCAGGGAAGCCAGAAGGCTGGACACCCGTGTTCTGGATAGTTACATGGAGAGATTAATCTGGTGGTAGTTCTGTAAATTTAGAGTTGCCAGACCCCCTCAGCTTGCTAAACAGAACAAAACAAAACTGTTCAGGTTGCCATGGCCCTCTCTCTACTACCACCTTATTTGACTCATCTTTTCAGTGAGGAAATAGTTTTTCAATAAGTATTTGTTTAAAAATTTCCCTTTTTAATAAAAAAAGAAAGAAAGAAAGAAATGGGAAGAACAAAATGACTCATTTGAGGTAACCAGAAGAGCTGGAATTAGACTTCTAGGTTTTAGTTGTCTTTTTTCTTGACAGCTATAGTTTTTTTGTATTATAAAGAGAAATTGAATTAGTCAATACTTGTCATAATTCACAAAAACTGTATATAAATTATATACTTAATTTATTTTGCATCTTAAGAGTATTTACTGTGTTCCAGACTCTCTACTTAAGCCCTGGGCACACAGTGGGGAATGAGACAGAAGTATTTGCCTTAGTGAAGTTTGTATTCTGGGGGTGGAGGATGGACTAAGACAGAAAATAAACAGATGAGCACATAATAAACAAAACTGCAGCTAGAGGGGGTTCCCTGGTGGTGTAGTGGCTAGGCTTCGGTGCTCTAAACGCCATGGCCTGGGTTGGATCCCCAGCCAGGGAACTACTCAAAAAATCCAACAAACAACAACAACAACAAAACTGCAGATAGTAAGTACTAAGAAGTAATAATAAGTACTAAAATGGTTATATCATAGTGGTTGTGGGGCTATTTTGATGTGCTAGTCAAGGCAGGCCTCTCTGAGGAGGTGACATTTAAGTTGAAGTATAAATAACAAGCAGTTGGCCATGTGTCTAACCGGGGGGAAGAGCATTATTATAACTTTACTGGAAGAGGGTTGGAGGTATGTAGTAGTATATGTCAAAAAAATTTTAGTTACATCTATATAACTGATCTGCCTCTACATACCTGGGTCAGTGAAATACTTTGATTATGTAAATCTTTTACCAAGGCCTGTTGAAATAGTCGTAGAAACTAGTGTTGAAAAAATGGTGACAAGTAAGCAAAATGGTGAAAAATGAAGTAAAAAGTTCTATAATTACGTTGTGTGGTGACAGTACCAATAGAAATTGCATGGTTTTCTCCACCCAAGAATTTAGAAACAATAATGGAAGGGAATTTTATTCTTAGATTATTTAAATGTTTCAGTTATCAGGAATGCTGTAGGATTGTTGGGTTTTTTTTTTGTTTTTTTTTTTTATGTGGGTAGTTCCCTGGGTGGGAACTGAACCCAGGATGCGGCATTGACAGTAGTGAAGCCTAGCCACTACACCACCAGGGCATTCCCGGATTGTTTGTATATATGTATTTAAAAAATTTTTTTTATTAAAAATTGTATTTTTCAATTATAGTTGACATACAATATTATATTAGTTTCAGGTGTACAACATAGTGTGATAAGACATTTATATAACTTACAGAATGATCACTCTGATAAATCTAGTACACATCTGACACCATACATAATTATTACCATACTGACTGTATTCCCAATGTTATACTTTATATCCCCATGACTATATTGTAACTACCAATTTGACCTTCTTAATCCCTTCCTACTTATCACCCATCCCCCCATCCCTCCTCCTATCTGGCAACCATCAAAATGTTCTCTGTATCTATGAGTTTGTTTCTGTTTTGTTCATTTTGTTAAGGTGCTATATATAAGTGCCATCATATGGTATTTGCCTTTCTCTGACTTATTTCACTTAGCATAATACCCTCTTGGTCTGTCATGCTGTTGGAGATGGCAAGATGAGTAATGTTTCATTGTATATATGTACCACTTCTTCATTCATTCATCTATTATTTTATTTTACTTTATTTTGGTAGTATGTGGGTAGTTCCCTGGCTGGGAATTGAATCCAGGCCACGGGGTTGACAGTGCCAGCGCTGAAGCCTTAAGCCACTACACCACCAGGGAACTCCTCATTCATCTATTATTAATGGACGCTTAGGGAGCTTCCACATTATGGCTGTTGTAAATACTGCTGCAATGAACGTATGAATGCATATGTCTTTTTGAATTGGTGTGTTGTGTTTCTTCAAATAAACATCCAGAAGTGGAATTATTACTGGGTCCCTCTGTCTCTTATAACCTTTGTTTTAAAGTTTCTCTTATCTGGTATAAGTATTGCTACCCAAGCTTTTTATGTTTGTTTCCATTTTCATGAAATACCTTCTTCCATCCCTGTACTTTCAGTCTATCTGTGTTTTGATCTGAAGTGAGTCCCTTATAGGCAGCATAAAGGACTTCTTTCTTACCCGTTCAGGCACCCCATGTTTTTTGATTGGAGCATTTAATCTATTTACATTTAAAGTAATTGTTGATAGATATGTAGTTATTGCTGCTTTAGTCGTGTGTGTGTGTGTGTGTGTGTGTGTGTGTGTGTGTGTATTCTTCTTAAATGCCTTTAACATTTCTTGTAATCCTGGGATTTGGTGGTAATGAACTCCTTTAGCTTATTCTTGTCTGGGATGTGTTTTATCTGTTCTTTGATTCTAAACAATAGCTTTGCTTGGTAGAGTAATCTTGGTTGTAGGTCCTTGCTTTTCATTATTTTGAGTATTTCTTGCCAGTCCCTATTGACTTGCAAAGTTTCTGTTGAGTAATTATCTGACAGCCTTATGGGAGCTCCTTTGTAGGTAACTAACTGCTTTTCTCTTGCTGCTTTTAAGATTACCTCTTTGGCATTTTAATTAAAATGAGTATTGTTGTGGGCCTTTTTGAGTTCATTTTGTTTAGGACTCTGTGCTTCCTGGGCTTGTATGTCTGTTTCCTTCACCTGGTTAGGGAAATTTTCAGTCATTATATTTTCAAATAGATTTTCAGTTCCTTCCCCTCTCTCTTCTTCTGGTCCCCTATGATGCAAGTTGGCACGTTTGATGTCCCAGAGGCCCCTTGAACTACCCTCATTTTTTTTTTTTTTTGGATTCTTTTTTCTTTTTACTGTTCTGACTGGGTGTTTTCTGCTATGTTGTTTTCCAAGTTGCTGATTCAGTCCTCTCCTCCATCTGATTTGTTTATTCCTTCTAGTGTATTCTTCATTTCTGACTTTTTTTAAAATAAAGTTTTCTATCGCCATCGTTTTTGTTTTCTGTTTGTTGAAGTTCTCATTGAGTTCATTGAGCATCCTTATAACTAGTGTTTTGAACTCTGCACCTGGTAGATAGCTTGTGTTCATTTTGTTGTTTTTTTTTTTCTGGAGTTTTGTTCTAGTCTTTTATTTGGGACATGTTTCTTTATCTCATTTCAGCTGCCTTTATTTGTTTCTGTGTAGAGCTGCTATGTCTCCTAGTCTTGGTAGCGTGGCCTTAGGTAGTAGGTGTGCTGTGGGGCCCAGTAGTGCAATATCCCTAGTCACCTGAGCTGGGTGCTCCAGGTGTGTCCTTTGTGTGGGTTGTATATGTCCCCCATTGAAGTTGAGTCTTGATTGCTGTTGGCATGTCAAAGAGAGGAATTGACCCTCAGGCTGATTGGTTGTGAGGACTGACTGTGACTGTAATGGAAGAGCTTTTGTGCAAGAGCTGACCCATCAGGGCAGGATTCACCTTATCAGGGCTATGGTGCCTGCCTAGTCTGGCCTTTGGTTGTGTCGTTTGTGAATGTGGTTGGGTGGTGCTCTGGTATGGTCTGAAGCTGGCCACCAGGTGTGGTGGTTCTCGGGCCTCTTAAGAGGGGTTCTGGTGCAGGCCAAATTCAGCTGCTATCCGTGCCCTGCTCAGGAACACTAGTATGAGTTTCAGAATGATGCAGATGGTTGCCACTTGTGCTGGGCTTGGAACTGCCCGGGGAGGCTAAGTTGTGAACTGAGGCTCGCTGCGGCTAGTGCCAGGCTTTGGGTTGCTTAGCAGGAGATACGAAGTATGCCAAGGCTAAATGCTGCTTGTTTGGAATTTGTGAACCTGTGAGAGAGAGATTTTAGGAAAGTCCACAGCTTCAGCCAAGATAGGCCATTTGCATAATAGGAAAGCCACTGGAAATGGCTTGGGTAGGCCTGCAAGTTGAGTGTGGTGGGGTCTTGGAGAGTCACTAGGGCAGGGCCAATGGTGTTAGATACGCTGATGGAGACTCAGATATGGCACCCACCTGTATGTGTAGCTGGATGGGAGGAGGGCTCAACAAAAAAACAGTGGCTTCTGCCTGCACTTTTATTTGGGTGAAAGCTACCCCTCCTCCAGTCCTTGTCCGGAAGCTGGACAATTCAATTCCTTCCCGTATGTCCCTGGTGCCTTTTGAGCTGCTGCCCCAGTGCTGGAGTTCAGAGCAAGTAAGTCTGTCAGCAAGTAAGCGTGTGTGCATAAGAGGAACACCTGGGATTCCAGCAGCCCCCCATCTTACTCAGCCACAATCTGCTGGTTTTACAGTCAGAAGTTAATGGGGATTTCTCTTTCCAGCACTGGAACTCTGCTCCGGGGAGCCTGGTGTGGGACTGGGGCCCCTTGCTCTTTTGGGGGGACCTCCCCAGCCAAGATATCCCTCACAATTTTTAGCTGCCAAGTGTGGGTGTGGGATCAGTCCATTTGGCATCTCTGTCCCTGTCTATCCTTGGTTATAGGACTTCTGTTCAGCTAGACTTCAGGTGGTTCTTAATGATGGTTGTCCTATAGTTTAGTTGAATTTTGAATGTGGTTGTGAGAAGAGGCTAGCACAGTGTTTATGTACTCTACCATCTTCAGAAATAAATTTGTATATATTTTTACTTGTTAATTCCAGTGGTGAATGAAACAGATAAAATATACATCTGAGAATACTCATTTTTAACTCTCTGTTCTAGACATAACCTCTGAAGTGTAAGCTCCCTGAAGGCAAGGCTGTGTTCATCTTACTCATTTAATATTTATTAAATATAGTATTTCATAAAGCTGCAATTTTTGAGGGCTTTCACTGTGCTAGACTCTCTATTTTACAACTTCAATGAGGTATAATTGATGTATAATTGCCACATTTAAAAGTGTACAGTTTTTGGCTCTCTGTGTGTGTCTGTGTCTTTTGCATGTTATTAATATGTTATTTGATCCTCAACAACCCTGTGACTTTACTTAATTTACATTTTACAGATTAGCAAACTGAGGACCAGAGTGATTAAGTAGCCTTTCTGGGACACAATAGGTGATTGAATCAAAATTTTAAACAGTTGTCTGAAAAGTGGTAGAGTAAGTAGCCCTTTGGGGTTTAGTATGCCCTTTGTTTTCAAGCACTGCACTTTGGAATCCTGGTACTTTGGGTTTCCTGGGTTAGGGAATATCTGAAGTCTCTTCTCCATAGTCCTCTGATAATTTGTTTCTTCTGCTATTCGTGTATTGATGTGCTTTGCAGAAGAAAGCTTTTTTTGGATTAAGTCCCATTCATCTATTTTTTTTTTTTCATGTGTCATTTGTGCTGTTAGAATCCATTGCTAAATCCATGGTCTTGAAGATTTACCCTGTGTTTTTTCCTTAAGCTTTCAGCTCTTATATTTAAGTCTTTGACCCATTTTGAGTTAATTTTTATATATGTATGTTACGAGGATGAATCCAACTAGTACATTTTTTTTCTTTTTTCTTTTAAATTCATTTTTATTGTTAGACTTATTGGGGTGACATCTGTTAGCAAGGATTACATAGGTTTCAGGCATACAATTCTACAGTGCGTTGTCAACTTGTTGTATAATAAGTTCACCATCTAATGTGACTTCTCTTTCCATCACCTTATATTTAGCTTCCCCCTAGTACATTTTTTTTGCATCTGAATATCCACTTGTCCTAGCACTGTTTGTTGAAAACACATTTTTCCTCCATTGAATTGTTCTAACACTCTTCTCAAAAATCAGTTGACAATAAATGTAAGAGTTTATTTCTGAATTATCAGTGCTATTTCACTGATTTGTGTATCCATCCCAAAATCTGTAGATACTCAAGTCCCTTATAAAAAAATGGCATAGTATTTGCATATAATCTACGCACATCCTCCCGTTCACTTTATTTATTTATTTATTTATTTATTTTTTTTTTCTAATTCAAATTTTTATTTATTTATGTTTAGGGACTTGTGTTTTGTGTTATAAAGGAATTTTAGCATTTATTTTTTAACATGGTACAAGAAAGTTTATGTAACACATAATTACAAAAAACAACAGATGCAAGGTACAAGAAATTTTAGGTATGAAATTTTTATACATAATAAAAATGATTATCATATTCCAGGGTATTATTTTGCATATGGATATCGTTATTGATATCTAGTGTTTCACTTTTAACTCCTAAGTATAAATAAAAGAATTAAAAACATTTATATACACGTAGATATGGAATTAGTACTACCTATGTATAATGTACATCCTTGTTTACACCTCATAAATTTGGGCAAACCTCCCGTTCACTTTAAATCATCTCTAGATTACTTGTAATATGTACTGCCTTGTAAATACTATGTAAATAGTTGTTATATTGTTTAGTAAATAATGAAAAGAAAAAAGCCTGTACATCTTCAGCACATGTACAACCATTGTAAGCATCAACCTAACATTTTTATAAAAAAATACTTGGGGAGTTTTTGTTTTGTTTTGTTTTCTTTTAATGTGGGTAGCTTCCTGGCTGGGAATCGAACCCAGGCTGCAGTGTTGACAGCACTGAAGCATAGTCACTACACCACCAAGGAACTCCTAAAAAATATTTTTGATCTGCAGTTGATTGAATCTGCAGATGTGGAACTCACTGATACAGAGGGGCTGACTGTACTACCACAGTTTGTTTAGTCAGTCACCAGATAATGGACATATGGTCTATTTTTACTTTTTGGGTATTTGAATAAACCATCTCTGAGCATTCATATTCATTGCTCTTGAATAATTACCTGGGAGTGGGATTGCTAGGTTGTATGTTTAACTTTAGAAGAAACTGCCAAACTCTTTTCCAAAGTGGCTGAACCATCTTTCCTTCCCACCAGCAGTGTATGAAAGTTTTACCCAGTAAATCATGTTTGATTAAATGAGTAAGTCTTTTGAACAATTATTGGGCCACTTATCTTTTTATTGATGTCATATGAATTCATTGTATGATATACGAGAGCTGTCTGGAAAAAATCCAGCCATGAATGCCTCTATTTTTCATATTACATGACTGGATACTTTCCAGACAGCTCTTATACAAAGGACTGTGTGTAAGTTCATTCTCTGACATATGTTTTGCAAGTACTTTGTGGATTGACTTCATTTTCTTTAATTTTCTTTCTTTCTTTCTTTTTTTTATGTGGGTAGTTCCCTGACTGGGAAACAAACCCAGGCCGCAGCGTTGACAGCACCGAAGCCTTAAGCCACTACACCACCAGGGAGTCTTTGTCAGTATTTTGCTTTTATGGTTTATATTTTTTTCTGTTCTGTCTGAAATCTTTGTCTAACCTAAGGTCATAAAGATTTTCTCCCATATTTTCTTATAATTTTTATTTAAACTTTTTTTTTTAAATGTGGGTAGTTCTATAATTCTACATTACATCTTCTATGTGTTGTATTAAGTGTTCATCACCTAGAGTCTGTTCTCTTTTCATCACCATATATTTGTATCCCTGTCTCCACCCCACCCCCAGCCCCGCCCCTACTCTCAGGCTAATACGAAATTAGTGACTGTGTCCATGACTTTTGTTTCTTTGTTGCTTCTGATTTTATGTTAACAACTAAATTTCTCCATCCCTTTCCCTTATTTTACACCCACTCTCCCATCCCTCCTCTCATCTTAAAGAAGTCCCTCTAACATTATTTGTAGTACTGGTTGGTGGTTATGTATTTCTTTAATTTTTCCTTATCTGAGAAGCTCTTTATCTGTCTTTCAATTTTGAATGCTAGCCTTGCTGGGCACATTATTCTTAGTTGTAGATCCTTGATTTTCATCATGTTAAATATTTTCTGCCAATCCCTTCTGGCCTGTAAAGTTTCTGGTAAGAAATCAGCTGAGGATCGAATGGGTGACCCTTTTTAAGTTACTATTTGCATTTCTCTTGTGTGTTTTAGAATTTTCTCTTTTTCTTTAACTTTTGCAATTTAAATTATAATGTGTCTTGGTACATTCTTGTTTGGGATCATCTTGTTTGGGATTCTCTGTGCATCTTGGAATTGTATGTCTATTTCCTTTGCCAGGTTGGGAAAATTTTCAGTCATCATTTCTTCAAATAATTTCTTGATCCCTTGCTTTTCCTCTGTCCCTACTTGTACACATATTATTCTGATATTCTGCTTAAAATTGTCCCAGAGGAATCTCAAACCATCCTCATTTTTCTGGATTCTCATATCTATCTGTCCTAACTGGGTTTTTTCTGCTGGCTTTGTGTGCAAATTACTGCTTTGTGCTTCTATTTTATCTAGTTTGGTGACTTTTATTCCGTTCTTCATTTCAGTTAATGTAGTCATTATCTCTCTCTCTGGACCTTTATAATGGTTTGTAAATCTTTAATGCTTGCTATCTCTCTGTTGAACTTACAGTTTCTTATGCATTTTTATAATTGTTACTTTGAGCTCTGTTTCTGATGGGTCATCTGTCCCCATCTCTTTAATTCTCTGGTTTCTCATATTTGTAGCCTCTGTGGCACTTACCAGCTGCAATTTCTTTGGTGTTGGCTGTTGATACTGGGCGGGCAGAGGTCTGTGGGGGAGGGGCGTTTGTGGCTTTGTTTTTATCCTGTGACCCTGGGGGTCCTTAAGGGAGTTTGGGTGGGATTGCGCCTTTTCGTTCTCTGTTTGCTGCACCAGCGGATTCTGCCCTGAGCCTTGGGGCAAGTCCTGTATGCTGGTCTTTAGATTGTCCTAATTGTGGGTGGAGAAATGCTCACAGACAGCTGCTTCTCCTTTTCCTGCCCAGCCTGAGCATTCGTGCTGCAGCTCCTTACCACCCAGTTGCTCCCCGTTCTCTGGGACCTGGAGTGAAGTCCAACTGCTGGGGTTTGTCAGGGGTCTGCACCTTCTGAGGCCAAAGTGAAGTGGGTGCAGTATCTCATGCCCTACCTGTGGGCCTCCTTTCCTCTGTCCAGCTGATCAAGTGGGGCCTGGAACACTCTCCCGCTGCCATCTTTCTCCTTCCTCCTCCAGCACTAGAGTTTCAAGCCGGGACCCAAGCCACTGTGTCCCCCCTCTTTTTATTTCTCCTTTATTTAACCCTCTGCCAACCTGTAGGTACCTTAATGTGATGAGTGGGTTTCTTGGTTGTGATTTTGTGTTGTGTAGAGGGTCCTTGGTGCAGTGTAGATATTTTCTTGTAATCTCCAAAGTAGTTTTTTTTGGGGTGGGGGGAGCTCCCTCTCATGCCACAATTTTGTTGCATCTTCTCTTTAAACCTTTTATGATTAGGTCATTGGTCCATTTCAGGTTAGCCTTGCTAAGCTTTCTTATTTATAGTAGCTTTTTTTGTATATTCTTTGAGTATTTTCTGCATAAATGATCATCTTGTCTTTTAAAGACAGTTTTCCTTCTTTTATCCAATCATTGTGCCTTTTTTCCTTTTTCTTGCCTTTATTGCTCAAGTTATATGTAGAACCTCCAATTCAATTGTCTCATCATTTTATTTTTCTTCTATGGTTTGTTCTCATTGGGATTCACATGAGGCCCACAAGTTGATATGTCTCAAGTCTTTAATCTGCAGTTTTAACCCTTCATCATAGCGTTGTCATCAAATACCTCTAGTGTAAAGCTTGCAAATTATTAAATGAGAATAAGAGTACTTTCATGACATTTCTGAATTATGTCGACATTAAACTTTCATGAAAAGTATTTCATGCTATTGAGAATTTTCTTTTAGAAGTACTGATTCATGTAAATCAGCAGTAGACTTTACTTTTAAATTGCAGTTACTGACATTGCAGCCACATTTTTTCAGTGCAGAAGTCAGTAGACTTCTTGTAATGACCCAGGTAGTTTAAGTAGTTTAGGCTTTATGGGCCATAGAATTTCTCTGTAGTATATCATCTTTCCTAGCTTTTCTTTTTTAAAAACAACCCTTTAAGAACTCAAAAACCACATTTACCTCAGAAGCCAAACGAAAACAGATTGCGAGCTGTAGTTTGCTGACCCTTGATTTAGAGAATGATAGCTTTAATTTCCATGTTTTCTTTCCCCTCTTCTTTGACTGGTCTCATTGACTTAATTAAATATTTATTAAATGTATATCATAGACAATGCACAATTCCTCTGTGCTGACTTTGGTAGATGGTACAAAGATGGATAAGATACTATCTGTCCACTTTAACTGTTGAGGTTTCATTTCAACACCCATCATCTCTCAGATAAGGGCATGATGAGTGTTGTGACCCAGGAGTTTCTGTGGTCCCATGATGTGCTTTTGGGGGCTGTATCTGTTTTTTTGGTACCTTCTCATTTTCACAGAGGCATTAGCTGTGGCTCCCTGGGGGAGCATCATTTTCTGTTTACACAAAAGCACCATGTAGTCAGCCCCTGAGTAATGGGCATATGACAGGTTCACTAGTAACTGTAATACAAGGGAGGCCATGCTAAATTCCAATCTAGAGAATTGAAAAGGGTACGTATTTGATTAGGATGGCATAATCCAAGGAAGGCTTCTTGAAAAGGTGGCGTTTGAGTTTCAAGGCTGGGTAGGATTGAATTCTGTAAAAACAAAAAGTTAGATATTTTGGACAGTAAAGTAGAAGTTAGTAAATCACAGTTTCTAATTTCTAAAAATAATAATTTATAAATAGTTTGATTTATAAAAAAGTTGCAGTTGTACAAAGAATTTTCATACACTTCACCTATATTCAAGTAACATTTCACTACATTTTAAATTTTCTCTAATGTTAAAATTAATGTATAAATACAATTTAATATAAAATTAAAATTATTAAACATATGAGAGACATGGTGCCCCTTAGCCCTAAATACTTCAGAGTGTATTTCCTAATAACAAGGATGTTGTCTTATAAAACTATGATATGGGTATAAAGGAAATTAATACTGTGTCCAACTATTACCTATAGACATTCATATTTTACCAATTGTTCTTCTAATGTTCTTTATAGCAAATAAGTAATATTTTTCCTAGTCCAAGACCATTCTAGGATTATATGTTATATTCCAATTATCATGTCTTTATGGCTCCATTTACTTTGGAATAGTTTCTTAGTCTTTTTTTTGTGTGGTGGGAGCAGGGGGTAGTTTCCTGGTAGGGAATTGAACCCAGCCTGTGGTGTTGAGGGTGCCGAAGCCTAGCCACTACACTGCCAGGGAACCCCCTCCTTAGTCTTTCTTTGTCTTTTATGTTGATACTTTTGAAGTTTGCAGGTTAGCTATTTTGTAGAATGTTCCCGCTAGGGTTTGTCTGATGTTTCCTCGTGTTTAGATTCAGATTATGCATTTTTGGCAAGGATACTATGGAAGTGATAGCAGTGATATCATGATATGATAGCAGGAAACCCATTGTGTACATTCGTCCCAATGCTGGTCCTGTTAACTTTGATCACTTGAATAGGATGGTGTCTGCTAGGTTCCTTCACAAAGTTATTTTTTACTTTGTCATTAATCACTATCTTGTAGGGAGTTACTTTCTGACTATATAAATACCCTGTTTCTACTTTACTAGATTTAGTATCCATTGGCATTTTTTGCCTGAAACAATTATTGCTATGGTGGTTAACCAAATGGTAATCTAATTTCACCATTCCTTTTACATTTATTAGTTAGAATTCAATTTTCAGCTCTGTAGTATGAGGAAGAAAAGCAGCATGAAATGAGCTCTCTGAATGAAGGAGCAGGGTTCTGGCTCAGGGTGGCACAAGTAATTTCTGTTAAGAGTTCATCTTCCATAGACCAGAAGCTATGTGAAAGGGTACAGAGTTCAAGTGAAATGCCTTTTTCTTCTTCCTGATGGATTGAGTCTTACCATTATAGAATGTCCCTCTTTATCTCTGTTAACATTTTTTGTTTTAAGGTCTATTTTGTCTGACATTAGTACAGTCACTCCAGTTTTTTTGTATGTATTATTTGCACAGTATATCTTTTTCCATCCTTTTAATATATGTGTATCTTTGAATCTAAAGTATCTCTTATGGCAATGTATAGTTCTTTTATCCAGTTAAGCCTGTATCACCAGTGATTCTACCATTCTACCAATTGCTTTTGACCACAATCTCCACTGTTTTTGAGAGCACTGGTAGGCACGAACTTCTTTATACATTGTTCTTTATACATTGTTGGCAAGTGAATGTCCTTTGGGAAAAGAATTTGAGCTTAATTTGCTTTTTTAAATTGTGATAAAATATCCATAGCATAAAGTTACTGTTATAACTTTTTAAAAATTATTTTTATTAAATGTATTGGGGTAACATTGGTTAATAACAGAAGTTTCACGTGTACAGCTTTTAACACAATGTCTGTATGCTCTATTGCGTGCTTTCCACCCAGAATCTACAGTCTCCTTCCTTCACCTTAACCCTCTTTCTGCCCCCCACGTCTCCTGTTGTCTATATCTGAGTTCCTTCTTGTTTTTTGTTCATTTGTTGCTTTTGTTGGCTTTATATCCCACATATGAGTGAAATCATACAGTTCTCGTCATTGTGCATCTGCCTGATTTCATTTGGCATAATATTCAAGATCCATCCATGTTGTCGCAAATGGCAGTATTTCATCTTTTTTATGGTTGAGTAGTAAAACCATTTAAATGTACAGTTTAGTGGCATTAAGTACATTCACATTGTTATGCTACTTTCACTTCTATTAAGTTCCAAAACATTTACACCCCAAAAGGAAGCCCTGTCTATACCCATTAAGCAGTTTCTTCTTATCCCGTCTGCTCCCAGCCCCTGGCATCAACCATGTGTCTGTGAGTTTGACCACTTTACATACCTTATATAAGCAGAATTGTACAACAGTTCTTTTGCATCTGGCTTATTTCACTTAGCATGTCTTCAGGGTTTATCCATGTTGTAGCATCTATCAGAACTTCATTCATTTTTAAGGCTGAATAATGTTTCATTGTATAGATGTACCACTTTGTTTATCCATTCATTCATTGGTTGACGTTTCATTATCTTTTTCCTTCACCTTTTGGCTATTGTAAGTAATGCTACTGTGAACATTGGTATACAAATGTCTGTTCAAATCCCTGCTTTCAGTTATTTTGGGTATACAGAAGTGGAATTGCTGAATTATATAGTAATTCTGTTTAATTTTTTGAGGAACAGCCATACTATTTTCCTCAGCAGCTGCACTGTTTTACGATCCCAAAAGCAGTGCACAAGGGTTCCAGTTCTCCACATTTTTGCTAACACATGTTGTTTTCTAGTTTTTTGTTAGTTTGTTTATTGTAGCCATCTTAGTGGCGTTGAAGCGGTTTTTAATTTATATTTTCCTAGTAATTAGTGATGTTGAGCCTGTTTTTCATGTGCTTTTTAGCCAACTATGTAACTTCTTTGGAGAAAAGTGTATTAAGTCTTGCCCATTTTTAAATTTGGTTGTAGTTTTTGCTGTTGTTTACTTGTAGGAGTTCTTTATGTATTTTAGATATTAATCCCTTGTCAGATATATGATATGCAAATACTTTCAATTCTATGGGTTGTCTTTTCTCTCTCTTGATAGCATCCTTTGCATAAAAGTTTTTAATTTTCATGATGTCCTTTTTATCTATTCTTTTTCTTAATGTTGCCTATGCTTTTGGTGTCACAGTTAAGAAATCATTGTTAAACTAGAGGTCATGAAGATTTCTTTTTCCCCTTAGTTTTAGCTCTTAAATTTAGGACTTTGATTCATGTTGTGTTAATTTTTGTATGTCATAAAGTAATGGTTCAGCTTCATTTTATTTGCATGTGGATATTCAGTTATTCCAGAATCATTTGTTGAAAAGGCTGTCCTTTCCTTCTTGAATTATTAAAAATCAGTTGCCCATATGGATGAGAGTTATATCTGGACTCTATTCTTTTCCATTGGTTTTTATGTCTGTCCCTATGCCAGTACCATACTGGTTTGTTTTTTGGGGGGGGTGGTGGGGGTTCCCTAACTGGGAATTGAACCCCGGCTGTGGCATTGAGAACACCGAAGCCTAGCCACTATACCACCAGGGAGCCCCCCCAGTCACACTGTTTTGCTGACTATAACTCTGTAATGTTTTGAAATTGGGAAGCCACACTTAACTTTTGATTTACGAATGTCTTTAGATTTATAATAATTTTTCCTCCATGTTGATTTTTGTTTTTTATTTTTCCTTCTCATGACATTTATTTGTTGAAGAAATTGTCAATGGTTTTGTTGAATTTACCACATTCTGGATTTAACTGATTTGTAATCTCATGGTATCACTTAATATATTTTTCTACCCTGAGTTTCCTATAAACTGGTCGATTTGTAAACTTGATTAAATCCAGACTCCAATTGTATCATGTCAGAAAGTTTTTGTTTTCATTTTAGTTAGCGAAATTGAAAAGCAGCAGAATGTTATAATTAACCCCTCTACCTGTTAACTAGCTTCAAAACTTACCAGTTCATTCCAACCTTATTTATAACCCCCTCTATTTCCTCCCTCCTGTATTATTTTGAAGCACTATAAATAATTACATGTTTCTTTATATTAATTTGAATGGCATTTTGAACCATAATTTAACTTCATGCTTAATAACTGTTGAAAGCTTAAAATCCTGGATATTGTTTTGTTAAATCTGACCCATCTAATTATAAGTACATTTAGGACTAGAATATAATCTTGACTGTTTTTGTGATTCAATTTTTGTTACTATGAAACAATGGGATGTTTTGTTTCAAAATACTGAAGAAGGGAGTTCCCTGGTAGTGTAGTGGCTAGGCTTTGGCACTCTCACCTCCGTGGCCTGGGTTCGATCTCTGCTCAGGGAACCAACCAAAAAAATAAAAATAATAAAGAAGATAAATTAAAAGTAAAGCATAATCTGAATGGATCCAAAAAGAAAAAAAAAGGAATGAATTTGGGCTTTTATCAGTTTCAGAGAATACTGCTATGATATGCTAACATTCTCCTTGGGTGTCCAACCACCTGATAGAGCAGTGATTTCTATACTCTGTACCACTTTTTACCAGTGTCTTTTATTTCCCCATTGAGTTATTTGTTCTACTAAGTAAATTGAATTATCTAAACAATTGCTCTTTACTAGTCAAAGATATAAATGTATAAGTAAAAAAAATAGACTTCTATAAAGGAGTTTTGTGTTTTAAACTCTTAAGTAGCTTTGTGGGGATGCCACATTATGGGCACTTAATTGGTTGTATTTGTTTAAGTCTTTTAACTGTGGTATCTTAGCAACCACTAGATAAAATAATCTTCCTAAGTAAGACTGAGCCATTTTTAGCATTTGGCTACAGACTACAAATGAAGAGAAAAACCCAATAAATACAGATAATATTTGAAAAATGTAGAAATTCAGTTAAACTTAATTATGAGGTTGCTTTATTCCTTGATGATGCAATTTCAGAGAGGCAACATGACGTAGAAATGACAAGTCTGGACTTTGAATCACCTGGAACAAATACCAGTTTAACTGGTAGATTTTGGTCAAGACACTTAACTGCTAAGTGTCCATTTCCTCACCCTTGAACAGGGGTGAGAGATTGGACATTGTGCTCACCATAGTGTCTGGTTTGTAGTTAAGTTTTATAAATGATAAATTATTGGTCTTATTCCTTAGACTTTAGGAATTTCTCTATGTG
This sequence comes from Lyroderma lyra, assembly GCA_004026885.1. Lineage (NCBI taxonomy): Eukaryota > Metazoa > Chordata > Mammalia > Chiroptera > Megadermatidae > Lyroderma > Lyroderma lyra. The sequence goes on from PVJL010000276.1 coordinate 65,630, forward strand.
CTGTGTGTGAAGCAAACAGTTAACAAAATCAGAATGTTAGAAATGGACAGAATCTCAGGCGTGATTTGGTCCAAAATATTATTTTCTAGATGAGAGAAGGTGACAGGTTTGGAGACCGAACCAGCCCTGTCTTTGAAGTGCTAACAGTGCTACTTTACTGGGTATTGACACTATTCATACTTTCAGACTTTTTGGACCTGAATTGTGCTTCTCTTGGAATGCTTTACGTTTGTGGCTTAATTTGAGAGTTGTGATTATTTTATTAAAATGAAATTCCAGTCTTGTCATTCCATAGTAACTAATGTTTATGAGGAATATAACATTTCACTTTATTAATGTTTTTATCATTTCATAAGGGGTCTAATCTTTTCCAGTGGAACAAGCCTTAGGGTGTATTATGTTCTATAATTAAATTAACTTGAAATGGAATTGACATTACTGGAAATTAATTGACAGCCAAGCTTTGGTGTACTGCATTGTTTTGGGGAGGGGTTGGCAGGGAAAGGCACTTGTTATTGAGAAGTGAAAGTGCTTTGAATGATTTAATTAATTTTTTTTCAGTTGTAAATACAGTACCTATTTTTAGAGGTGAGGGAAAAATATGAGGGGGGTTCCCTGATGGTGTAGTGGCTTAAGGCTTCGGCGCTGGCACTGTCAGCGCTGCGGCCTGGGTTCGATTCCCAGCCAGGGAGCTACCCATATACCAAAAAGCAAGAAAAAAGAAAAAGAAAAAAAAAAAAAAAGAAAAATATGAGAGGTAACTTAATGTCAGTCAAGTCAGCAATAAAATTTATATTGTGTACATGAGTAGGTTTTTATAACAGAGTGGTTGGTTACTTTTTAAGTAAAGGTTATTGTATTTAGTATTGGTTATTTCTTGCAGTAGGCTGTTTTTAGTTTTACTTCATTTGTTTGATTTTGATCATGTTCACATTCTTTTCTGTTTTCTTTCTTCCATGACCCATACCTGTTCTGGGCCTCTGAGCCAGCATAGCACAGAAAGCTGTACTTATTTACTTAGTTTTAAATGAGTCCACCCCACCCCCCACCCCCCCATAGATTACCTGCATTTTATTTGAATGGAATTATAAGATATTTTAAATTAGAAAATATTTTTTAGCTTGTTTAGCCTGTTGAATTTAATAAACGTAATATTCAATCTTTTCAGAGGTCGAAACAATAGCAAAGGACTGCCTCAGTCTACGGTGAGTAACTTGAATGTTATTTATTTGGGAAAATTGGTAACTAAAATGTGATTTCTAAACCATAAACCAGAAGCCAAGGGGAAAAAAATTTCTTCTCCTGAATTTTATAACTCAGGTGTCTTATCGATCAACACTGTTTGGTATAAAAGTGTTAGCTATATATGCGTGTTGTTTTTTGATGACTGCATAAAATGTAAAATTATCTATCATTTTTCATGCATAAGAATGTTATTTGTTCTTTTATAAATGACTAAAGGCAAATAAATCTAAATGAATAACTTCTAAAAGATAAGTATAACACCAGAACTGGAGTGTGCAGAGCTCTTAGGTTTTTAAATTAATGTGCTAGCTTTTATTTCATTTTCCTCCCTTGGGAAGGGCTTTTTGGTTTTAAATTTCATCAGTGAAATTAAACTGGACACAAAAGGGAGAAGGTGTTAAGTTCCGTATGATGGAAGAAATAAATAAGAAGCCGTCATTAATTTTTCAGACTGTCTTTATTGGACAGATTTTCCTCTTTAGAATCAGGAGGACATACACTTATGTAGTATATAATAAGGAGTTGTTTGGCTTATTAGTCCCTAGAGCACTATCATTGATTCATGTATACTGAGAGAAGACAGCCAAGGGTCTTCTACAAGGGTGCCTTCCACTTCACCCCATTTTTTATTAAGGTTTACTTAACCCTGTTGAGTGTACAGGTCTGAGTTTTGATGCATACAATTGTGTAACCACCACCTCGATCAAGATGATAGAACAGTTCCATTACTTCCAAAAATCCCTCTTGCCACTTTATTGTGAACTCTACTGTCCTAACCATTGATCTGTCTTCTGTTCCTGTGGTTCTGTCTTCCTCATACATGCAAGTTCAGTTTTGCTTTTTTGTGTCATGTATAGTCAAAGCATTTTTAGTTGGTATGACTGATTTAACTTTTCAAAACTTAAGCTTCTATTCTCTAAGGAAGCAAAAGATTGTAGTAAACCGAATGTTCCTTTAATGAATGCATATAAGGTAATACAAACCTACCTAGACATTTTGTAACAAAATAAATGTTAACTTTAATGTATATACAGGGATAAATACTGATTGCTAATAATATTTTTTCTTAATATTCCAGATTTCTTTTGATGGAATTTATGCAAATATGAGGATGGTTCATATTCTTACATCAGTTGTTGTAAGTGATCAGATTATTGGGGAGAAATTGCTGTCAGAGTGGAATAAAGTAATTTCATAAAGTTAAAATGTGGACAAATGATCCTCTATAACATTTCTTAGGTCATATTTAATTAAGATAATTTAGATAAAATAGATTAGAACTCTATTCAGGCTTTTGTAACTTACTGTAAAAGCATTCTTGTTAACCCTGCTGTGTACAGAATAATGTAATTGTCTTTAGTGCATTATTTTGTCATCTAATAAAGCTGGAGTCAGAAATACTTAACTTCATTCAGTATTTAAGTTCATACTGCAAATTGTGATCAGCGCCTTCTGAAGAATTTTGAGAATTCAGTGTATTGCTGCTGTTTTAAAATTTTTTGTTGTCAGTCAATACCTAATATGTTGAATGAAGCCTCATGAGCTATTAAAAGTAAATCGAAAAGTTACCCCCAAGACTGAGTAGCACATTATTTTTTTTGATGAATTAATTGTATGTTTTTAGGGATCCAAATGTGAAGTACAAGTGAAAAATGGAGGTATATATGAAGGAGTTTTTAAAACATACAGTCCTAAGGTAATTTTTACTCTTTTTTTATTAAATGTGAAACCCCATGATTCATCAACTGCTGTATATTGGTATGTCTTCCAGACAGTGTCTAGTAATTTCTGATTTACAAGTTTGTAGTTGTGAGGTGGGTGTGTTTGTCACATTTTTATGCCAGTGCTTTACCTTTAAATCACTTTCTAAAACCACTTTGAATGATTTTGTTCTTTTATTGGGGGGGGGGTGATATAGGTTAATAAGAATTACATAGGTTCCAGGTGTACATTTCTACAGTACATCATCTGTGTGTTGGATTACGTGTTCACCAGTTTGTATAATCAGAAAGACTTTTTGCTGTCTGTGCTTAGGAAAATATTTTGGCCTTTTCAGGCATTGTGGACTAGAAGAGGGATTGAGTAGTTCATTGTTTTCTTCTTTATCACTGTTGATGTGCTTAAGACAGACCATGGTGGCAAGGACCAACTTTTAGATGAGAGGATTTTTGAATAATGGAATGGATAACCAGTCATATTTCTGACGAAAAACATGGTTCTCTCGAGATCTATTATTTTTGCCAAAAGCATACAAGAAATGATAACCTTGCTTGATGTGTTGAAGAATTCCTGTCAAATTTTATTTTATAAGTGTTTGAATACTTATTCATGTTTTTCATTTTAGTGTGATTTGGTACTTGATGCTGCACATGAGAAAAGTACAGAATCCAGTTCAGGGCCAAAACGTGAAGAAATAATGGAGAGTATTTTATTCAAGTGTTCAGACTTTGTTGTGGTACAGTTTAAAGATATGGACTCCAGTTATGCAAGAAGAGGTAAGTTTTGATTTCCTAAATATGTTTCATGGTTTGTAAGATTGTTCATGCAGACTCCACATTGACCATACAGACTTTTTAAAAAGAAATCTGGGCTTTTTAGAATTACTTGATTAAGACAAATAGTAATTTTAATGCATTTTTGTTGGAAAGTATTTAAAACTTCAATGGAAGATTCCTTGGTTTTCTTAGTAGAATAAATAATGAGAATTTGTGTTGTGTTTAAATAGTTTGTACAGGATTTTCTAGTTTCACGGTTAAAAATGCTACTAATTATATTCTACTGAAAATCTTTTATCCCATTTGTTCTACAATGCTTAGAATATAAATTTTTAGTTTTATAATGCTTATAAATAATGTTTATAGTTTTATTATGCCTAGAGTTCTATAAATGTTTTAGTTTTATAATCTGGAAAGAAATCAAAAGCACAAGACTAGAAGGGAGAAAGGCAGAGAGCTATGGATAGAAAACGATTGTCTATCTAATGGAGATGAAAATGGTAAAGAACTGGAACACATTTAAAAGAACATTTGGAGTATGGTTCTATGTTTTGAGACTAAAAGTGATGATGTAGTTACATTGAAATTTAGTATGTTTTAAGTGTTTGCTGAGGAAAATACAGGAATCCCTGTTACTCATTTGGAGAGCATGCTCTGTAGGACTTAGTGTTCGGTAACATATTTAAAGACTCTTCTGGGTACTCTTCTGGGTTTGAACTTAGTTCTAAAATCCTTAAATTGATTTTTGCTTTTTTATTTTTTTGGTCATGTTCTATACTCAATTCTATTGCAAATTGTAGCTCACAACAGTTTTAAATTTTCATAATTCAGTCTGTGCCAACAACCTTTCTCTTGGACCTCTTAACAAAGTTCTCACTTATAGTTAGCTTGCTTTTTCACACGTTAGCACTGCTAGGTACTCTGTAACTGCTTTGCAGTGCTGATGAAAGCACTGTGTTCTGTACTTGTATATTATCTTCTAAAATGTCTGTATCTTTGATTAACAACTCTTTGTCTAAGAGTTCTTCAGTGGGCCATACAAAGAAATAAGTCTTTTTCTTTTTTATCTTTTAGTTTCTTGCTTTGGAGTTGATCTTGTTTATGTCCAGGAGCACAAAATTATTTATATTTATACTTATACTGTTGATGTATTTCACCGTTGTAAATTTAAAAATTGAATTTGGATCATAAGTCAAAAGGGACAATAAAATTTTAGTTGAATTCAGTACATAGCACTCTGGAAAAAGAATTGGCCACAACAAAAAATGTTCTCTCCTCTATAGGATACCAGACCATTTAGCTAACAGCCATTCACAGTATGCTTTGTTATTTTTTCTTAAGTGAATGGCGATTCCCACATTTGGAACAGTAACTATTACTTGGAGGTATCTGTGACATCCCATTATTGATCCTCTTCAAAATTAGTATTTTTAAATTTTTATTATTTTGTTTTGTTTTAGTATGCCTTTATATCTCAGGTAATTTGTGTTCATTGTATAATAGAAAGTCAAGAAAGTACAGATGAGAGCAATAGCTTTGACAATGTTCATTACACTCAATAAAGGAATACACGTATGCTGTTACAAACATAAAAATACAGTTTTCTTGATGAGGACATCCAGTAGTGGAGTATTTTCACGTATTTTATGTAAAGACTGTAATGGTTTAGTGAATTATACAATTGTGTCCAGTTTGTAGTATCATGAAAATAGTATTAAGTTGAGTGTTTTGGGATTTCAGATCTCTTAAGCCAGATTCTTAACACTATCCTGGCAGAAGTTGCCCTGTATAAAAATACTATTATGGAGATGCTATTAGTATAGAGAAAACTTTAGAGTAATTCATTGGCATGGTTCATTAATTACAAAAATTAGGGAATTTATTACTGCACATTAAAAGACTTACCAGATTTCTAGTCTCCTTGAGTAAAGGCAAATAGGGTTTAACTATTGATTGTTAATGCTAGGTTCACCCTTGGACTATCTAAAAATGTCTAGTTCTCATTTATAGAGATTCTGATTTAATTATAGTTAGCCTGGAGGAGGTTCTGGGCACGTGATTCTGAAATGCAAGTCAGGCATATGAACCATTGGTTTCATGTAACATCCTACCTAAGAATGGCTCTGTTCTGTGTGTCTTGAGGATTTGTACTTTATTTCCTTTCCTCACAGTGCACTTTTTTCCTCAGAATTGGAGATTATCTTGGATTGTCTTTGCTGGTATCAGTTTGATACTACTTTTCTACATCTTAAGTGAGCTGATGGATTGAGTTTTTTTGTTTTTTGTTTTTTATTTTAAAGGATTAATAGAAGTGAGTGACTGAGAAGATAGAAAGTTATTTCCTTTCTGAGCTTTTGTGTTACATTTTTCCTCATGGTAATACTCCCAAATTCTTAAGGTAGATAACATTAAAATTTGAATGCATATTCTATGTGTCAGACTCTCTGCTAAGTGTTTTATGTGCTTTGGTTTCATTTAATTATCACAACCTTCAGAAGTGGGTATGACTATATTATTCACATGTTGTAGATGAGGAAACTGACACACGAGTAACTCAGTAAGGTGAGGACATAAATTCAGCGCTCTAACTCCATCCAAGTCATGTATTACAGTGACATAAACTAGGCGGTCTGATTTGTTTAGTTGAACTGTGTCAGATTAAGTCTGCATTTACCTTGAAGGATTTCTCCACAAGTAAAGCCAAAAGTAAAAATAAAAATTTTCACTCAGTATAAATATGTATATTTTCACATTGTTCAAGGTTCTTTCTTTCTTTTACATCTTTGGCTTTATTTTTGGAGACCATTTTTGAAGTTAGTAAGGTCATTGTGGCTTTTAAGTTCTCAGTGCTAACTTCATTGATTTTAATAAATTTCAAAATTTGTACTTATACACATGTGCAAGTGAATAAGAGGCCTAGAAATAATTGACATCTTCTTATGATACAGTGAGTAAGTTTTCATTTGCTCTCTTGAATGTTATAGTTATACATGTACCAGTTTGATTTATGCCCAAATAAAAAGCAACTTTATATTTTGTAAGCTGTGGGTTCCTTTTGCAATATAATTAGAAGAAACTATCAGCTTATGACTGAAAAATCAGTGCTTTATCCTTTATTTGAATTTCATTGCAGACAGATCTGGGATGTTTTCATCTCCCCACCCCCCACCCTGCTTCATTTTGCCATCTATTTTTTACGGCATTCAGCTGCCTTTGTCTCTGCATCTATCTACCTTGGAGATGGCATATTATCTCATCTTCCTTTTCTATTTCTTTCCTATGTCGCTTTCTTACCTGCTTTTCCCCCTTATCCTCTTTCTGCTCTTTCTCTTGTTCCTTTATTCATATTTACTCTTTGATTTAATACCTCAGTTCAATTGTATTTTAGTTCTGTGGCTTCTCTTCTACTTCCTTATTCCATTCTCCCTTATGCTTATTTCTACTGCTTTATTTCCTTTGTAATAATCTCACTCTAGAGAATAGGGGTCAGCAAGCTTAAGGCCTGGGCCATATCCACTCATCAGTAAAGTTTTATTTTAAGAGAGTTATGCCCATTCCTTTATGCATTGTTTATGCTTTCATGCTACAGCAATAGAGTTGAGTAGTTGTAATAGAGACCCTATGGCTTGCAAAGCCAAAAAGTATTTACTGTCTGGTCCTTTATAGAAAACTGTTTGCCTATTCTAGTTCTAGATAATTTTTACTGAATTTGGGCTGTTAGGGCTGATCAAAAATACATACTGTAACCTGAAACTAATAAAAAATGCTAAAAAATACATACTGTACTGGCTTTAGTGAAATAACATAGAACATACTTTGTGTCTAAACTCATGCTTTAACTGGAATCTAATACCATGTAATTTCATTTAATTCCTTATTGTGACCATTCAGATTGGATTTAGCCTGAAGAATCACTTTTGCTTACCAGCTCCTTTGTCATAATAAGTGAAAAATCATATATGATTATTGGGAATGATCTCCATCATCAGCTATCTACATATTTTATCTTATGTCTACAAATTTATTTTTCCCCTTGCCATCAGTATTCTCTTTCCTTTGGTTTTTAGTAGAGGAGATATCTTACTTCCTGTTTAATCTCAAACTTCTCTAGTCATGCCCTTGACTCTGTCCCTTTTACCTTTTCTGAGTTCTTGCTCTTTTATATCACCTCTCTATTTCCGGACTCTTCAACTACTTCTGCTCCTCTTCTTCCCTTTGGCCTGAAAACCCATTCAAGTCCCTCTCTTAAAAAGGATTACCTTTTTAATCCTGAATTCTTCTAGTGATTGTTCTTTCTTTCTTTCTTTCTTTCTTTTTCTTTCTTTCTTTCTTTTTTTTTTTTTTTTTTTTAATGTGGGTAGTTCTCTGGCTCAGAATCGAACCCCAAGCCACAGCAACTTTCACAGCGTGGAAGCCTTCACATACTTCTAAAGAAGGACTATTTTATGTAAAAAGTGAGAAAGCTGTAAGTGGTCGTATATATACAGCTCACCATCAAATACTTATTAAGCTCTGGAATGTGTTCATTGCTGAGCTTGTTGCTATGGACAGTACAGAGAAATTTAAGACTTAATCTATCTTGGGTCCCTTTTGAGAACTTAGTGAAACTGTGTACCTTTCCCCCAGGAAAAACACACACACAAACTTCTACATTTAATTGCATGGTGTTCATAGTTCCCTAGGGAGTTCATATACTCTATGTTTAAGAAGCTCTGCTCTAGGCATTTTCAGAGTTGGAGATATCAGGGCATGTGAAAGAATTCAAGAAAAATGGAATGTTGAAATTGGTGGCATTGATTTCCAAATTGAAGTGTAGATATGTGAAGAATTGTATAGGTTGTAGTAGTTGGAGGAAGTTAGAATGTGAATGTGTGATTAGAGAGCAATGAGAAATAATATATCATACAAATTATTTTATTCTGATGTTGCACAGTTGTGCTGCTGTGTTGTCCTCTAGGTCTCATAGGGCAAGGTCCTGTGAGAAAGAGATGGATCTCTTTTGAAGGGCATGACATTAGGAGTGCTATGGCAGTCATTGAAGGAAGAGGCAGATCCCAGAACAGGATATGGCTTGGGAAGTCTTGGATTGTGAAGAGTCTCAATGTGTTCAAATTCATTTATGGTTGGTACTCTAGTAGGGTGGGCAGGCCTTAGCCTTGTAGCCGAGCGGGCACATTCTTGGAATTAGGAGTATAGTAGGCTCTGTAGATGGGCAAGAAGTGCTAAAGTTGGACAGGCTGCCAGCTGTGGTCAGTATCAACAGCCTTCCTTTTGGGCAGAGGGGAGGAGAGAAGACCGTGTGGTAGATAGGCAGATGGGGTTATGGATAGACAGGTGGTCTTGTAACTAGAGGCTATCCAGGTAGCTGAGCAGGAAATCCCAGTAAGGAGGTTGGCTTGGGCCTGTGGTTTTGGGGAGTAGCTTTTCTATTGAGCCAACTCTAAGTAACTCGCATGTTCTCATAATCTTGTTAAAACAACCATTAGAAAGTTTACTGTCTCAGCTTCGTGGTAGACTAGTAAAAGAAGGATATGTGTCCATGGTGGGACTTAGTAGTAAATAGAAACTAACATTTACTGAGGCCAGTATAGAGGTGACGCAGATATTGAGATTAAAAAAAAGGTGTAGTGCAACAGGTGATGGAAAGCTAAATGGAGTAATTTGAGGTACACAATAGGAAAGAATTGCATATTTATTAAAATAAGATCTTCTATTTATATAAATTGTATTGCTTTATACATTTTTATTATTAGAGGTGAAACAAAGAGATAGTTTATTGAGAGAAAGTATACTCCAAAGAGGTAGGAGCAGGGAGTTCCCTGGTGGTGTAGTGGCTTAAGGCTTCGGTGCTGGCACTGTCAATGCTGTAGCCTGGGTTCGATTCCCAGCCAGGGAACTACCCACATACTACAAAACAAACAAACAAACAAACAAAAAATAAAAACATATATATATTTCTAAAAACAACAACAACAACAAAAAAAAAAGAGGTAGGAGCAGCCTAGAGCAGGAAAATGGCTCAAGAGCCGCTTTCTACATTTTTAGACCATACAGAAATCCTCTACTGTATTCTTCATGTGCATGCTAAGTCAAAGCAGTAACTCTCATTTATTAAAAACAAAAGGAAGTAAAAACCAAGCAAGTAAAACCTACAGTATAGAAGAATTTTATTTAGAGAAAATAGAAATAAGAGTAAGGTGGTCTGAGTTAAGGTATGTATGGAAACTTGATTTCTGTTTAATAGCATTAATCACCTAGACAGTATAAAATAAAAACATTCACAGTAGGAACTGAATTTAAATTATGTAGAAATAAAGATAGTATGTGTGGATAAGCTGAAGACTAAAACCACTACTGAAGAATTGAAGGGATTTGACTAAATGGAGAAACATGCCATACTTTGACTGGAAATATGTAACACTGTAAAGTTGTCTGTTCTCTTCAAAGTAATCTCTAAAGATAATAGCTCTATTTTTGTAGAGTTAACAAAACGATTCTAAGGTGTGTAGGTAACATGTATTAATGGAAGAATTTTGGGAAATTTTCTATGAGAGGGAGGAGGACTTGTTCCACCAAACAGTAAAATTATTAGAATTAAAACATAGTTGTCATAGGGACAAAGAATAGAGCATCCAAAACAGACAGAAGTCATATGGATATGTTGTTAACAAGGTGGGTTATTCAGTAATGGTTGGGACAACATTTGGAGGGAATTAGATTCCTACTTAACACCTATTACCAAAATAAAACCTAAGTGGTTAAAGAGGAAATATTAAAAAGAAAAAACTATATAGAAATTCTGTCATTTTGAGATGGGAAAGGACTTTATAATGATGACCACCAAAGCAAAAGTTCATGAAGTAGAACATTGAAATATTTGATTATTAAAAAAATTAGAGATTTACATGTATGCAGAAGTATCATAAATTTTAGAATATGCTCCAAACTGGGAAAACCAAAATAAAAGAAGTTTTACAAATAGCTCGTGAGCATATGGGAAGATAGTCCACCTACTAGTAATCAATGAAGTTGCAAAGCAGTGCAACATGATTTTTCATCTTAACAGCTTTCTGAATGGTAAAAGTGAGACATTAATACTACTACCTTAGAATAGTAGTATCCTAGAAGAACTCAAGAAACAACATAATCTTGCTAATGGGACAATTTAAGTAAAAACAAGTAGCAAGCATTCTTGAACTCTCTAGGAGGTAATTCAGGTGAGTCCAGGACATTTTCAAGAAGACAGTTTACTTAGTATTATGTAATGTTAGTTACCCAGTTACTATCTGGTTTTAGTTTTATTTTATTTCTTGCTGTGCATAGTCTCAATGAAGTATGATGAATAGCAAATATATTAAAACTAGTAATAAAGCAGGGCAATGAAAGAATGTAGATGAGTTGTCTCCATTGTAAAAAGACTACTGGCAGTTCAGTTCTCAAATTCTGTTTTTTTTGATTCCTGAATATTTCTGAAATTACTTTTCTTTCCCCTAAATTTTCTATGGTATTACTTTATTTCCCTATTCCTTTCTCTCTCTCTCTCTCTCTCTCTCTCTCTCTCTCTCTCACTTTTGAGATGAAAACAGCCTTTTATAAAAAATTGCTCAAACTGCTTTTACATGACAGACTAAAAAGCTCCCTTTCCCTGAAAATGGGGATCTGAACCAGGACCCCAATGGAGAAGCTGAAAACTGAGTACTCGCCTTCTAATGCCCCACTCCAGAAAGTGTCTCTTTCTATTGGCATCTTTGTTAGAATTTCTTCTCATGTCTTTTGGAGATAATGTGGGAATTACAAATCTAACATTTTGTAGACTATATCACCTTGTTTTTTAAATACAGTGAGCCTCATGAAGTGGTCTCCCTTCTGTTTTGCTCCTGTTCATTCTGGCTTTGCTGTAGAATTTGGTGTTTGATTCTGTGCAGTCTTGACTATTGATCTTCATTCAGATCTTTCAAAGGAATCTGGTTTGTTGGTTTAAATTTTTTTCCAAAACTTGGTTGATTTTTAAGTCAAATACAGTAGCATTTAAATGATAAAATTTCTGAGCAATTATAGCTCAAATTTTAGTTTAACTGATTTCGGTTTTAAGAAACCTGCTTTTCAAATGTTAAATTACTAATTATAGTGGCATTTGTTATTAGTGGGCTTAGTAAAACTAAAATGAAGTATTTTATCTTAATATTTTGCTGAAGTTTTAACAAGAGAATCCAATTTCACAAATAGTTTATTGGTAGGGAAAATAATTGTTGCTTTTTAATATTTAAGTAGGATGTATTTTTCTCTGAGGAATATTTTTCTGTTTTTATCTTACCACAGTACTATAGGATTTAATAATTTTATATAGCAAGAATAAGATGTTTGTTCATTATTAATGTATTAGGGAGCAAAATTGGCGCTGCCTAAATAGAGCTCCAGGCTCCAAGCACTTTATTCCAAGTTTTGATCAAATACTATAGCATCAAAAGCATTTGTATGGTCATTTATGAAGCCTTCTATCCTATGCTTTTTCTAAATGGTACATTGATTGATATGTCTGTCTTCTTTTCTAGTCAGATTCTAGACTTTTTTGTTGGGCTCTATAAGACGGACAGAGACAGAAATTAAATTGCAGACTGAATTTTTAACAAGAACAGTACTTTATGGTTTCCGTTTCTTATCAGTTGATTCTTTTCAGACTTTGGTCAAAAGGGTACTTGGGTCAGATCTCAAAAAATAAAATAAAATGATTTGGGTAGTTCAGTTTGATTGTAACTAGAAAACCAAAGAGTATGCTTTTTTTTTAAGTTTTAAATTAGTTTTAACAAAGCAGGTGATGTTTGGATTGAAACTAAAGACTTAACAAGACATGCTGTCCATTTCCTTAAAACTGCTTGTTGCTCAGGAATTTTTTAGTTGCTTACTGTGTTTCTTAGAGCTCATTACTTCTGCTTTCCCTCTATTGGTACATCCTTTAAATCTCTTATTTCTGATAACCGCCATTTCAATTTTCTTGCTAAGGCTTTTATCATTTTTTTTCCTAGCGTGGTAAATACTTTGAGTTACAGGACTCAGAAAATTTTTTATTGGGATCATAGTCAAAAGTAACTGCACTCTAAGCTACATTATTTTGTTGTCAGACAACAGAGAATGATGGCATTTTCCTTGTAGTTGCATATAGCTGCCAGGAAGAGAGGACCTCCCCACACCTTTCATCCTTAATGCTGCATTTTGAAATGGTGTAGGCTTTGTAAAAACTGTGTTGCTGTGCTTTTCAGTGGACATCCCTTTTGAGTCTTTTCCAAGGTAGCTCATAAGCAATGCAATCTTTATTTTCACATGACTAAATGTTGTCACATCCCAAATGTTATTCACATCCACAATAAAATTGGACTTACGTAATTATTCTCTTACAGGAATTTAGGAATTTGAGGCTTTTGTAGCATTGAAGTTCTAATTTTACCATTTGGTTGTCATTTAAAAAGAGAAAAAGGGAAAAAAAAAGAGAAAAAGGTTATCAGTATGATTCCATTTCTAAGACCAATAAGCACTGTCTTTAAGAAAGCCTGTTTTATTATTAGCTTTAGACAAGGCAGTGTGCAAAACATTATTTAAGTAGGTCTATTTTGGGTTAATATAAAGCAGATGATTATGTAGTGTTATGATTACTGGTGTGATACATTATCATCAGTCAAATACACATTTATTGATTTGGATGCAGAGCAGTGTGCTTGACAAATGGAAGCAGTCATCTGTATTGTGACCATTTTTACCTGAAAGTTGTCGAAATGAGTACCAGGTCAACTGAAGTTAGACAAAAGTGAATTGGTGTTTTCCACTTTAAACTTTCCTCCTTCTGATACTTGTATTATTTTGAAAAATTAGAAAGTATAGTAGACATCAAGCCTCAAATCCTCAGAACCAGAATGATACTGCTTACATATGTCAGCCTCTTAAATCTCATACCTCTGATAAGATACGGCAGGACAACAGAAGATCCTGACTAGTCTGAAGTTTCCCAGAAAATGTGCCTTTTGCCCTCTTAGGCTACATAGTTTTGCACAGAAGTAAAGATTTTTGTCTATTGGCAATACTGACCTTTTTCTTCATTGCTAAGTCACAAGATAGCATTGTAGAAGTAAAAAAATTCAAGCCTTGAAAAACCAACAGCTGTTGAATTGCCTTTTGATAAGGTAAAAGTTTCTTTTGTTTGGGACCACTGTCACCTAGTCCTTATTACCTGGACTGTTGATAACAATATTGGATTAAAAAGACAGTTTTATTGAGATATAATTCACATCTATTTAAATTGTGCAGTTTAGTTTTTTCAGTATATTCACAGCAGTGTGCCCCTATTACTGATCTTTAGAATATCTTCATTGCCCTAAAAGGAAGCCCTACACTCTCTTTTAGTTACTATCCACTTGTGTCTAACCTCCCCAGTGATCTTTCTATCTTCATAGATTTGACTATTCTGGACATTGCATATTAATGGAATCATACAGTATGTAGCCTTTTGTGACAAACTTAGTATATAAGATGTTTAAGATTCATCCATGTTGTATGTATCAGTACTTCTTTTCATTGTCAAATATTCCATTGTATGGGTATACTACATTTTATTTATTCATTATCAGGTGATAGACATATGGGTTGTTTCTACTTTTTGAATATTATGAATAATGCTGTTAGGAACATTTATATGCATATTTTTGTGTGGACATTATGTTTTCAGTTTTGTTGGACATATAACGAGGAGTGGAATTGCCGGATCACGTGGTTCCTCTGTGTTTAACCTTATGAGGAATTCGCAGGCCTGTTTTCCAAAGTGGCTGTATCATTTTACAGTCCCACCAGCAGTGTATGAGGGTTCCATGTTTTCTATATCCTCACCAGCATCTGTTTTTTCTTTTATCTTTATGATGATAGCCATCCTAGTGGAGGGTATGACATGGTAGCTAATTGTGGTTTTGATTTGCACTTGCTTACTGATTAATGATGTGTATCTTTTCATGTGCTTATTGGAGATTTGTATAGCTTTCTTGAAGAAATGTCTGTTCATATCCTTTGTCCATATTTTAAGTTGGGTTATCTGTCTTTTTACTACTAAGTTGTAAGTTCTTCATACAGAAAGTGCCAAAAATATGTATACACACTTTAAGAAAAGAAAAACCTATATTAAAATTATAATACTGAATATGTACTGATAACAAATGTTTGACTTCTGCAATTATAAGAGGTGCTCTAAGTGGTTAGCATAATTATTTATGTAATACATAGATAAAATCTCTTAAAATGTATATATGTTTTTTGGCACCTCAGTATATTCTGGATAGCAGTCCTTTCCTTATGAGACATATGGTTTGCAAATATTTTCTCCCATTTTGTGGGTTGTCTTTGCACTTCTTGATGGTGTCCCTTGACACACAAAAGTTTTTCATTTAGATGAAGTCCATTTATCTGTTCTTTTTTGTTTGTGCTTTTCATGTCATATCTAAGAAAGTTGCCTATTTCAAGATCACAAAGATTTATTTCCGTTTTAAGATTTTTATAGTTTTAGCTCTTATATTTAAGTATGTGCTTCATTTTTATCTAATTTTTGTATAAAGTGTGAGGGTAGGGGTCCACTTTCATTGTTTTTATATCTAGTCCAAACACAATCTGTTAAAAACTATTCTTTTCTTGTTGAATTGTCTTGGCATCTTTGAAAATCATTTAACTGTAAGTATAAAGATTTATTTCTGGACTCTCAATTCTGTTTCATAGATCAACGTGTCTGTCCTTATGCCAGTATAGCACTGTCTTGATTACTGTACCTTTGTATTAAGTTTTGAATTTGGGAAGTACTAATCCTTCAAGTGTGTTCTACTTTTCAGGATTGTTTTGGCTATTCTGGGTCCCTTGCATTTCCTGTGAATTTTAGTATCTTGTGAGTTTCTGCAAACTAATAGCTGGATTTTGATAGGGATTGCATTGAATCTGTAGGTTTATGGGAGAGTACTGCCATCTTAACAATGTTAAATCTTCCAGTCTAAGAACATTATATGTCTTTCCATTTATTTAGGTCATCTTCATTTTCTTTCAAAAATGTTTTGTAGTTTCAGGGTACAAGTTTTACACTTTTTTTGTTAGTTTTGTCCTAAAGTAGTTTGTTATTTTGGATGCTATTGCAAATGAAATTTTTTCATAGTTTCATTTTCAGATTGGAGCAGTCTTGTTTTACAGTCTTTATATACAACTAATATAAATCTTTATTTTGACTCTTAGTAGGATAGGCACTGTAATCTTTGAGCCCCTCCATGAGAACACACTGAGCTCTGCTACCTATTGCTCATAAGCACTGTCTTTAAGAAAGCTTGTGTTTTGTTTATTAATTTGCCCCTATACCCAGTGCCATTTATGCATGTCTGCTTTGTAAAGAGTTCCTTCTCTGTAATAGGCAAACATCTTTGTAATTATAATTATTATTATTATTTTAATATATGTGGGTAGTTTCCTGGCTGGGAATGGATCCCAGGCCGCAGCATTGACAGTGCAGAAGCCTTAAGCCACTACACCACCAGGGAACTCCATTATTATTTTAAGAGGTCATATTTTCATTGTATTTCTTTGTAGTTTCAAAGTAACAGTATTTTATGAAACAACTTCAGGAGGTAAAAGCAAAAACGATTTTCTTCCTTATCACTTCCTTCCTTTGAATCAAATGATAAAGTAGAATGAATGCTCATTCTTTCTACTACAAGATTGGACATATAAAATACTTAATATGTTATTATAGTTGAATCTTAGAAGCTAAGCTTAGCTGGGTTTATTAGCTCATGGCAGTGCATTTCCAAAAAAGATGCACATCTTTTCATCCATTCTTTTTCCTCAGCTGCTTGTTAAAATAATATAGATATAAGGATTCTTTGTTTTAAGTTTGGAAAAAAGTTTTAATTTTCTTCCTTTTTACCTTGCTTTGAACTTTTCCTTGGTAATGTTACATCTACCTTTGCCCTCTATTCCCATTGGTAGTTTATATGCAGACATTACTATAATCTCTAAATGAACTTTTCCTCCAAATTCTTTTTTTTTCCCCCTCTACATTCTGTCACATCCAGTTAATCTTGGACATTAGCACAAAGAAATTCTTAAGCATCATTTTTATTATATCCTTTCAAAAATCTACAGTGGCCAATATTGCTTACAGAATAAAGTTTGGATGTCATACCTTGGCACTTAGGGCCCTTCCCAGTGAATCCTCTCTTTTTTCAACCTAATCTCTCATTATTGCTTATACCAGTGTCTACACTTTACTACATTTTGTTTTTAGCACAGAATACTTCTTTCTTAGTTAAAACAAAGCAGTGGTAGGGGAGGGGAACGAGAGATACTCTATAACCTTACTTAGGTTTCTCTCTGTCTGCTGAGGTTTCCTTAAGAAATCATAGGGTTCCAAGGAGCACAGTTGGAGACCCAGTGGTCCAACTCATGTACTGAACACTTAGCTTTACAAAGCAGTATGTGGTCTCTTTTGTCAGTATACTTTGTCTTTCCCAGTGTTAAAATTTTCTGTATTTTAAAAATCATGTTTTTATAATGCCTTATATATGTAGTTAGTTAGGTACTCAACATATATTTATTCTTGATATTTTGAGAATTTTATGTATATTAACAGTCACTGCGTCCAAACCAGGGAAAAACTGTTTTGTTTTGTTTTGTTTCTTATATAGGCATACTGCCATAGATGATTGGAATTAAAATTACTACTCACTCATTTTCAGGAAATTCAAGAAAGCAGTTATTCATAGCCAAATCTAAAAACAGCCTTCCTACAACATGACATATTCAGAGTATGTTTTTCTAACAGATGATTGCTTCTAGTAGGCATTTTAATATACTTTTAAAAAAGCACAAAAACAAAATTCCTGGTGTTAACTTTGAAAATAAGCCCCAAACGATTCTTATACAAGTGAGAAAAGTCAGAAATATAGGTAAGGGAAGTGAAGTATTCAAGGATACATCAGGCTATTTGAAGTTCTTTTAAAATAATTTACCTTAGCTGTCGCATGTGTATGTTAGAAATGCATACATGTGGGCTTGGACAGTTAATTTCGTGAACTCATCCTAGAAAAAAATGCTACGTATCTCATTGCTGAGTATCACTGCGGTCACCTTCCAAGTACTCCCCTTGGGATGCTATGCATGCACCGATGTCAGCGCCTAGTCCACCCTTCAGAGTAGTTTTGGAACTCTTTCTAGAATGGCCATCAGAGCAGTTGCTGTACCTTGGGAAGTTTATAACACCTTACTGAGTTGTTTGTACAGTGCTGTCACCGTAAGTGCCCAGTGACAAGTTCGCAGATTCAGTTGTCAGGTTTTGAGTTCCACAACAGCTTTGATGGCCATTCCAGAAAAAGAGTCCCAAAATTGCTTGAAGGGTGGACTGGGTGCTGGCATCAGTGCATAGCTTCCCAAGGGGAGTACTTTGAAGGTGACCGAGTGATACTTAGCAATGAGGTATGTAGCACTTTTTCTAGGATGAGTTCACGAAATTAATTGTCTGACCTTGTATTTGGTTTTATATCTGCATACCTAAAATACTCATTTGTGAAGAATAGTATGAAATTAACTTGACTTGAGTTCAGTTTGAAATTATAGTATTGGAGTTCCCTGGTGATGTAGTGGCTTAAGGCTTTGGCGCTGGCGCTGTCAGTGCTGTGGCCTGGGTTCGATTCCCAGCTAGGGAGCTACCCACATACCAAAAAGCAAAAAAAAAAAACAAAAAAAAAAAACATAGGCAATGAAATCATAGTATTAAAAGTTACCATACCTCAAGATACTTTTGTTTTATTTTTGTGCTAACCTGAGTAAAAACGACCCCCTTCTACTTGTGGTGCATCACAAAACTCATTTTCCTTATTCAAGTTCCCTAGAGGCAACTTGAATTGTTATGTGGTTCTTCTCTCTTTAGAAAAATGACATCATTTTCTCTTAAGGTAAGAAATTATTTTTCAAATATTTTTAAATTTTGTATACAATGTGGGAGTACAAGTGGTTGGCCTTTTGTTCTTAATTTTGATACTTGGGTCTGTCCTGTCTTGCAGTGTTGTTAGGTTACATGCCTTTTCTCACCAGTGTGTTCTTTATGTTAACATCTCCATCTACTGGGGAGTTAAGGTTTTGCCACTACTGGCTTTTATTTTATTTGCATAAAAACCTTAAAATTTTTTAAAGACAAGTGTTTGGTTGAGAATTTCAGCTGCTGGAACAAAAAGGGATTATAAGCAGTGAAAGCTCTGTTGCCTTTTTCGGGGAGGTAGGTATATATGTGCTGCAGAGATAGATGCTTGTTTCCTGTCTCAAACCTACTATGTGTGAAGTCAGGATGACCTATGTTATATTTTTATTACTTTATACTAGCTGCTCCTGATTCATTCTCTCCTAAAAAGTTTCCAGTTGAAAGAAAAAACTTTGGGACTGACTTTTATGGATCTAACCTCAAAGACTTGAATTTATGGTTATATAACTGTCATCTCCGTGGTACATAAAATAAGCCACTTCTAACATTTTAAATATTAAATAGTTCTACTTGATAGGCCCATAATTACAATTAGAAAATAGTTGTGGCCATTCAAAATTAATAGTATCTACTCATGCATTTTTTAATAGGCAAGTGCTGTTTGATGTATTTTGTAATGTAACTATAAGGCCTTAGTATTTACAACAGAGAGGTGTATACCTGTGGGAAACTAAGTTTCCCATAGTTTTGTGACTAGGGCCTTGATATCTTCAAATGTTGGTTTGCAAGTGGATTTTACGAAAATTTATTTTCAAGTTGACCATTTGGAACAGTGTCTTTCATTTTCATCTCATTTTAGCAGCCTGCTTTCATGACTTTGTAAGTACTCTTCCAGAATGCCCTTCAAGACCTACTGTGCCCATTGCCAGCTTAACCTTTTCTTTTCCCTTCTTGCCCCTCACAGGGCTCTCTGTCTCTTCCTTGGCCTTCCTTGTTTTGTTTTGTTTTTTTGTTTTGTTTTGTTTTGTTTGCCTTAAATTTGTTTGATCCTCCTCTGGCTTTCCGGTTTTAAACTGTCTACTCCTGTAGCCAGCCTTCTGGATGTGACTGGGGAACATCCCATTGTGGTACTGGTTAGGAATGTTGGGTTTCTAGCCCTTGCTGGATCTTTAGGAGACATCACACTTTTTTTTTTTTTAACCTATTTCTGCAGTCTTAATGACCGACCACCTCCTCCAGTGTCTTATTCTGTCTTTCTACCTCATTTTCCTTTGTCCACAGCACAATTCTCTTTTCTTCCTGCCTTTGAGAACATACAGGCAGAGTCCTTAACCTGGATCCATGGATTCCCAGATGGTTCATGGAGAGAATTCAGGTCATTAATGAACTTGAATGGGAAAAATACTACATCTTTATTTTCATTAACTTTTTATTGAAATTTAGCATTTCTTTCTGTAATTAATGTGGGCAACAGACCACTAGTATTAGTGGTATCTGTGACTTCACCTATAGAAGTTCATTTCATATCAGTATGGATGTGGATATCTCAAAATATTGCTTATGCTTGTTTCCTGTTTAAAATTATAGTAATTATTAGATTTACTGTTAGATCTTAATTGTTTACTATATCAATAAAGAACTACATATGTTACTATGTTACTATGGCACAGATTTGGTTGTTTAGATTTTAATAACTGCATTTCATTACAGTCTCCTTTAAATTTTGTATGTATTTTATACAACTAAATCCGTAAACTCCCCCCAGATGCCAAAGGGGTACATTCACCATCAAAGAAAAAAGATTAATAATTCTTAATCTAGAGGCTGCCTGAGGAGATTGCCTCCACTTGTCCCCTTGGTCTCTTGTTCCTACTCACACACTCTGGGCCCTTACTTTGTTCATTATTGCCATCTTGTTTCTTTATGCTATTCTTTAATATTGTATTTTTAAATATTATCTATATAATAAAGTACATGGGTTAATATATACTTATAGTATAAAAATTTATTAAAAACAGATAAGTATAAAATATTAGTAAAAAGGTAATCTTACCTCTAGACCAAATCCCACTTCCCTCGGGAGTCCTATGGACTTTTGTACAGTTCAGAGAAATTTTATTTTTAATGCTACTCTAGTCTATGTTATAGCCCCTTTACTTCACTCTGTTTTATACTTGCTTGTATTTTTTAAAAAATTTGTTTTCAGTTACAGTTGACATTCAATATAATTTTATATTATTTTTAGCTGCACAGCATAGTGGTTAGACATTTAGGTAGTTTATGCAGTGATTCCTCCAATTAGTCAAATACCCACCTGGCACTATACTTAGTTGTTGCAGCAGCATTATTGACTATATTCTCTATGCTGTACTTTACATCCCTGTGACTATTTTGTAACTACCAATTTGTATTTCTTAACCTCTTCACCTTCTCCACCCAGCTCCCCAACCACTCTCCCTCCCCTTTTGCAACCATCAGTTTGCTCTCTGTATCTATGAATTTGTTTCTGTTTTGTTTATTTTGTTCTTTAGACTCCACGTGTAAGATCACATGGTATGTGTCTTTCTCAGCCTGACTTATTTCACTTAGCATAATACCCTCTAGGTTCATTCATGTTGTTGGATCTTGCCTATGTTTTTGAAGGGCTAGATCAGCTGTCAGTTTTAAAATCACAGAACTATGTTCTTAATTAAACTTGAGCACTTTTCATATTTGATTCTAAAAGATGCTTCATGTCAGTAACTCCTCTTCGATACCTGGGAACTCCTGCAGGAAAAGACAGGGATTGTATCTTAGTCAAATATGAATCCCCAGCTCATCAGACTCAATGATAATGCATGCTAAAAATGGTCTCTCACTTGCATGATTGGTACTCACTGTAACTGATACTCTGTTGTGTATAAATTGGTCCATGTATAACTGACAGTATGTGATGAGAAGATATTTTTGAGTTGTTGAAAAAAGTCACCGTATTAATAATTGATCAAAACAGAACAATGTTGAAATAAAATTTTAAAAATTTATCTAGAATTTCAGTGTATGAGAAAAAGCATATTTAATTGAGAAATAAAATGGATAGCAGAAGGTTTTGGTGAAGACTTTCCTGGAAGCATATTTGAGGTTTCTGGTGTTGAATCTGAATGATTTTAAAACTTCATCTAGTTTTAAGTCATTTTGTAATTTTAATAAGTTAAATTTCATATTTATTAACTTATAGTATGTGATTAGCATTGAACTTATTTCACTACTATTCTAGCCCTTTAAAACATTCTCAGACAACTTTGAGTGATTTTTCAAAGTTAATGATTGAAAAGTAAAAGAGGGAAAGTTGAGCAGAGCACACCTAACCTATTCTATTTCCCGGTTGTGGACCTGAGGGATACCCCATGAGAGAGGGATTGATTGAGACATTTCTTCACGATCACCACCAGATGGCACCACTGGTCCAGAATGACTGGGTTTCTACCCAGAATCAGAAGGAGGGGAAGGTTTTCAGAGCCTACCTGCTGTGGGAATAGCATAGAGGGATGGTGGGGGTGTGTGGGGGTGGAGTGGCGGGTGTGTGTGGATAATCTTTTGTACCTTCCCCCTCCTCTAGTCTAGAGATTTTTGTAAATTGGATGTTTATAAGGCAGAGAATGAGACACGTGACAAATTTACATCTATTATTTCATCTGATAATTTTTATTGTTTTTCTTTTTTCTTTCTGTACCAGTAGTTCCTTCAGAAACAGGTAACCTTTTCTAACAGTCACTCTGTGTTCTTGCATCTTGCTTTTTTAATGCTTTGTTTCTTACCATAAAGGATAATGGAAAATTAATATACTGTCTGAGGACATTAGAAAAATCTGCATGCAAATTCCCACAAATGGAATTAGATTATAGTCATTTGATGTATTGAACTTTGCAGAAATTCTAGCTACAGTATTATACTATTTAATACCAACATTGTTTTTTCAAAAATTCAAACATGGCTGTGACTAAAATAGCATTTTCAGAATTTACAGTAGTGGATAATTGGTAGCAATGTAGAGTGGAATATCCAGATCTGGCTTCCTTCTAGCTAATGATACACTGTTGGCCTGAAATACAGTATTTATGACCACATTTCCCCCCAGCGTCCTGATACTATAGCCTCATCTTGTACTGATTCTCCTTTTTTGCACCTCTTTCCCTAAAATTTACTCATCATTAAAAAAGGGAGGGTTTTTGGAGAAATTTTAAAATCAGGGAATACCATTCCTTATTAGCAGGAACACACTTGGGTTTTTCCTTCCCATTTCTACTTTGTACGAAAACCATACTGCTAAGTAACAGCAGGTAAAGAATTAACTCCTTTTATAACGTTATTATTGTAAACTGAAGATAAAAGTAAAAATGTATCGAAAGAAATAAAATACTTAATAAATTGCCTCTTGGTGTACAACCTAACTGATCAGCAGAATGAAACTTGGTTCAGTATTAGATGCTTGCTTTTTCACATTGGCTCCCATTCTGGGAGCCTTTTTTTATTTTGTTTAGAATAATACCGATAAAAGTATATTTAAACTATTTTTCTTATATATTTCAGTCTTTGAAATTCAGGACAGCTTTGGTTAGTCCCTAGTCTTTCCTGAATTCTTTGACATACATACACATACATCGGAGTGAGAAAAAGTTCATTTATGTAGTTGTGTGAAAAAATATTTCTTGCTGCCTTGAGCTTTAATTTTGTGAATAAACAGCATTATCTTTAAAGCTAGGTTTCTATCTAAGTAAATGCTTTGTTCACTTAAACATAATGCTTTTTAAAAACTACTATCATTAAAACATTAATAGGATCTTAAATATAAATTAATAATCCCGTTGCTTCTTGTAGATAACATTACTGATTTGGAATTTTCCTGTAGTCTAGTTTTCTGTTGCAGTTTTATGAAAATTAAAGTAGAGAATCTCAGCATCCTTTAATATAAGTTATTATTTGATGTATTTTTGGAGCATTTCACATTCTTGGAAATACACATGGCAAAATTCATTTTTACCAAAAATTTCTTTAACATTAAGATGATATAGAGTTGGGCTGGACTTGTGAGCATCATAGAAAGTCATATTTTTAGGGCCATCAGTGGCTTTCAGCTGAAGATGTCATTATGCAGACAGCATCAGTCTTTTAAAACTTCTTAGAAAGCTTTTCAAAAATGTAGTCATTTTCCAGTGAATAACTCCATTTTACTCTCAACTGAGGCTTCTGCTCTGGGGATACTCCTTGATATGCTCTTGGCTGTTATAATTGCTGGCAGTGGGAGACATGCTGGTGGTAGAGCTGGCAGCTAATAAGCCCATTGGTGCAATTACGGTTTTAATCCCGTGTGTGTTTATGTACACTAATACACACTCATCTACCCCTAGTTTGGGATGAGAGGAGGTAAGACCTAGCTAGACTTATAGTGCCATGCCAGAATTCACTGGGTTCATTTTCTTTTTTTGACATCATCTTGCCCACTAGGGAGCTGATGATAGTCACAGGAGCAGTACCAAATCAGAAATTCGTCTGGAATTGTCTCTTTTGAAGGAGACACTGGTATTGATTCTTTACTTCCTCTCCCTCCATGGTGGCAACTTTTGCAGTAAGGATGAGGGCACAGTGACTGGGAACCAGTACTCTAGCAGAGCCAGCCAGATCAGCACAGATACCACTGCTTAGCCCTGTGCTAGGTGATACCCCATGGGTCCAGCTATTTAAATGCAAGGTTTTTATCTCCAAAGCATTTTTCTTAACACTGTCATTGCCCAAGTAGACCTTTATTTTTGTTTTGTTTTTAAAAAGAATTGTTTATTTACTAAACCTGGGGCAGATTAGATATACAAACAATTTTAAATTTATATGTTTTAATTCCATTTTAAGGTGTTTTCTTACACAAATATGGCATGCAACAGTTGTCCTGAGGTAAAACAGACACCTTAAACTATTCACCTGCAAGTGCAGGTGAATCTTTATTTAGCTGAGTCCTAACTCCTAACTAGAGAAAAATTTCCTTTGTTGGATAGCAACTATGAGATAGACAGTTCTGTCAGCTGAACATACTGATGCCACATTGCTTTCACAAACAAGTACGCCACAGTAACAGAAGCAGAGGAGGAGAGTACAGTAAGTGAGAAAGTGTTAATAGGAAGTCCAGATAGGCCTGCTACCTGAATCTTCCAGGGACAGGTAACAGTGTAGGGTCATATCTTTGTAACAGAGTAGGTATTTGGGCAAGATGGGGCCTTTAGAATGGCTTCAGTTATTATTGATAGGAGTATGTTAGGATACTGATGCCTGCATATAGACGTGAATTCCAAACGTTTAAAAATCTTCATATGTTAGGCTGTAGGAGCTCTGAAGGTATATCCAATTACTGGGTCCATTAACCAAAAGAGATCTAGTTTTAGATGAATTGATAGAAATTTTCTGGATTATTTCTGACACACAAAGTAGTTATTTTTAATATACTTTAATGACGTGATACATTAAAACATGTGGCTTAAAATTATATGGGTAAACATACCTTCATTAATAATTATCTGTGATGCCATTAATTCAGTTAAGTCTTTTGAAGATTCTATTGTAGTATTAGAAAAGCATACTGTTAATGAATGTTATTCTAAATGTATCAGAAAATCACTTCATATATATATTTTTTAGTATACATCTTTGTTGCTAATTTATATGTGTATAGTGTAGCCCATTGTCCAGTTGGTTGTGTGATTTTTCAACCAGAACCATCCTTTGCAGATGCTTTTACTGACTCTGCTATCAGTGCTAAAGTGAATGGTGAACACAAAGAGAAGGACCTGGAGCCCTGGGATGCAGGTGAACTCACTACCAATGAGGAATTGGAAGCTTTGGAAAATGATGTTGTAAGTAAAATCTTTGGATTAGTATCAGACTGTGGCCATGTAATGCAGTATAACATCCTATCACTTCAGTGTCATACATTGTGGTGGTGGTGGTTATGAATATAGTTAAGGTAGCTGTCTTAATGTGTAAGTATAGATCCCTCCTACTAGGCAGTAATATAGAAAAATGTTTCTTTGGGATGTTACATATTATTTCTATGTTTTAAAAGTAAGTCAATAAGCAACTTACAAGTTTAAATAAAAAACCTTGAAAAAAAAAGTAAAGAAAAAAACAAACCATGGCAAACTGGAAATGTAAGTTTATTTTGCTTTAAATGCTCTGCTGAATAAGGGAGCCTAAGGCAAGTGGTGTCTTAATTAGCTGTTGACTTTACCTAGAGGTGAGGTCAAAAGTACAACTTTTAGGTTTATCTGAGGATGAGGTACTAATTATTAAAGTAGTTAGGTAATACTAGAATTTCAGCAGTTAAGTAAATTTCTTGGTCTTAAACTTAGGACCATTCTCTTCAAAAATCTGCCATTTTTGAAAGCCTCTTGACATATTATTTCTACTTTTCCCATAACAGCAGTTTTTATTTTTCCCATAACATGTCATCTGTAAATCAAATGCTTAATAAAGACTATCTTTAGGATTCTGTAAATTATGTTTCTATAAAGATAGAAGGCAAACTCTCTTGCCAGAAATGAGTGTTTAGATAGCAAAACATGAATTAGATGAAGAATCTTCCATTGAATATTACAGAAAAGTCTTTGTAACAAATATGTGTTCAAATCGTTATCTTTAAATCTTTAAATCATTATTCAGTAATAAATACATAGGAAACACATCATTATATGCAAATACATAGGTAATAAAATACATCATTATTAATTTTCAAACTTTAAAGAATCATATGTAACCTAATGCAAAGGTTCTCAGGTCTGTGCAGCATATCACCTGTGTGGAGGATATGGAGAAGCAGGCACTCAGTTTTTATTGATTGGTGGATAAATTGATAGATGTTTTCTAGAGAGCATTCTGGCAATATTTATCAAAATTTAAAATACATATACTCTTTGGTTTAGTAATTCTACCTCTGAGAATTTATTTTTGGCCTAATATGTCCATAAGACATAGAAAAAAAAATTATGCATGAGGATGTTTTTTGCAGCATTTTCTAGTAAAAAATTGGAAACATCCTAACTGTCCCATCAGTGGGGTGTAGGTTAAATAGATTTATGGTACCTCCATTCAATTGAAATATTATGTGTCCACAAAAAAGAATAGTATTCTGATATGGAAAGATATCCAAGACTTAATAACTAAGAGAAAGCAAGTTGCAGAACAAGAAGATCCTAAATGAATTTTTAAAAAGAGCTGATTTTATTCTTATACATGCATAAAGTCTCCATAGATAACTCTGATTTCTCGCCCATGTGTTAAGCCTAAAGAATTGCTTTAGTGGTGAAATTACATTATAGTTTTATCTAGAGTAGTGTAGAGGACCCAAGGTTGATGCATGACTTTAGAGGCAGGCTTTAATGTTGAAGATGCCATCAACATTGTTTGAATGATTCTGTGTCCTCTCTTCTGAGGTGTATAAATACTAATGTACTATATTTTGGCCCTTCCTACCAATCGGATTTTAAAAGAAGAATTGAAACAATAGAGAAGTTATTACCCAGATATTAATATCAATGAAGATTCTTCTAGCCTCTGCCCTTGATTGTTGATTCTTATATATTAAAGAATGTAGTTTAGCTTTTGAGAATGGTAATTTTCTCATAGAATTGTAGGTATTTATACTGAGGTTACATGTTAGGGCAGCAAGGCCCAGAATTTCATTGTTGAGGACCTGTAGCTGCAAATGGCACTGCTGGTTCTAAACCCAGCTTTTGGGACTTTGTTTAGTAATTGCCTGTTCACTCTGTCATGCTGCCTTTCCTTTGAGCATGCCCAGCAGGAAGCTGGTGATAGCAGGGATCTAGTATCATGCTCCCACCTTGAAATAGTCATGCAGTTGGGAAAGCTTTGGCTTTTCCCTTCCTTTCCTCAAAACACTGGAAGTATTTTTGGCTGTCCAAAAGCACCCCTTGTCCTACACTGACCTGATGATCAGTCAACTCAAGGTTTTAGATTAATACTGTATATTGAAAGATGGCTGTTAGGGAGAAGGGAAATGAAGGAATCTTAACCTAAAGGCTTGTATTTTATGAAGTAACTAAGCTGTTCTAAACTTTTATTGTGATAATAACCTTTCAAATAATTGCTTTATATAGTTATTTACCAACTCGTAGGGCTCAGTGCGTAGAAGGAAATATTTTTCCTGAAAATATTTCTAAAGAAACATTTTTAAAATGTTCTACATTTGCTGATATAGTATGATATTATTAATGTACATACTGATTGTAACTGAATTAAAGAAAAACAATTATTTTGTCATTTTGAAAAATGAGCTTTGTTTTCTTCTAGTCTAATGGATGGGATCCCAATGATATGTTTCGATATAATGAAGAAAATTATGGTGTAGTGTCTACATATGATAGCAGTTTATCTTCATATACGTAAGTTTAAAATGTTTGCTTTTATTTTAGTGCATTATCTTTCATTTTCATCAGCTTAAATTACAATGTTGAATAAATGTTTTTGTTGGATTTTAAATTAAACAATTCTATGAAAGCAATATCCTGTTACTACCTAGGCAGGTAAATTCCTATTGAAACAGGGAATACGTGTAGTTTACCTATAGCCTAAATTTATACTCTAAACAAATTTTATTTTTGTTGTTTTAAAGTTGTAAAAACTAAATTTGCAAGAGTAGAGGCTATACAGTTTAACCCTACCAGACCTGAGGCCCTGAACCTAATTGTCCCCTATACCTGGGCTCCTGAGCATTAGAAAGAAAAAACTAACATGATGTAGAAAAATGTTAGTTACATGCAAACAAGTGGTTAGAATAAGATGGAACTTGGAGACATTTTTTTCACGCATTAGGCAAAGTACCAAAAATTAGGTACAGCAGTATAGCAGCAGATTCGGAAATGACCGAAAAATCGGTAGGTACAGCAGTCTGGTAGGGTTAACAAGTTTTGGAAATGTTATATTCCCCTAAGGGAAAAGTAACAAAATAATTTAAGTTTTGAATTATAAATAAGTAGATGTTATTTACTATAACTCTCAGTATGACAGATAAATAAATTTGACTTTAAAATGCTCACTTTGCTTTTTCTTTTCCTTGTGTTTCAGGGTGCCCTTGGAAAGGGATAATTCAGAAGAATTTTTAAAACGAGAAGCAAGAGCAAACCAATTAGCAGAAGAAATTGAATCAAGTGCCCAGTACAAAGCCCGGGTGGCCCTGGAAAATGATGATAGAAGCGAAGAAGAAAAATACACAGCAGTTCAGAGAAATTCCAGTGAACGTGAGGGCCACAGCATAAACACTAGGTATTTAAAGGAAATCATGATGCAGTATTTTGGATACACAACTCAAGGTCTGTGTGAGAAGGTGTATTATTATATTTCATCTTCCTTTAATGTGGCTTAGGTAGAGAATGCAAATGGAATTGGTTTAAGATTCTATTAGAGAAAAGATTATAATAATCTTGGGAAATAATTTTTGAGTGTCAGCTCTATGGAGCTAAGTGTTGGATGTACACTGATGAGCAAGCCAAGGTCTGGAAGAGCTAATTTAGATTAGAGGTGTGTTCAAAGTACTAGCAACATTCAGATGAAGAGGAGCTAGCATAACCTGTTGGGTCGGAGGAGGTGATGTTTTTGCTAGAATAGTAAATCTGTCTGTCACTCAGAGTAGTAAGAAGAATCCCTCACATGGTGAAAAGACATGTGAAAGAACCTGGCCAGCTGAGGAAAAGGCTAGTTGTTTCATATGTCTGGAGTACAGAGTGCATGTTGAGGGTGCAGTGGTGGCAGCTGGTGATAGGAACTGAGGTAGTAACAGGCATGATGTGTCACATTAAAGGACACCCTATACGCAGGCAATTGCAACAACAAATGCTGGAAGATTGAGAACTGGCTGAAACATGGAGACCAGTTAGTGTTTTAAAATAGTTCAGATGTGAGAACTTGGTAAGCTAGACCAGGGCTGGTGATAGAAAGGTTAGAAAAACCAAGTGTGACCCCTGAGGTTTATTTGATGATTTTAAAGTCGATTGATGATTGTACTATAACAGAGATAGAAAACATGGAGCAAGCTTTAGGGGAGATACAATGAATTCATTTTTGTAATTTATTGCAGTTGAGAAACTTACAAGTCTTTCATTTATTTATCATAAATGTGTAGTAGAATAAGATAGACATCCTATCTTCAAGATAGTCAGAGCTTAGAATCTGGTGATATGAATTAAAGCGTTCAGTGGCAGATGCTAAGATGGTGGTGTTGGCAGTATGGATTTGGGATTCATCAGCGTTGCTGATATTAGAGGCATGAAAACCCAATGGATAGGCACAGAGATAAGAGATCAGAAAAAGACAAAATAGAGACAGCCAAGGAAGAAGACAGACCATGATTGATAGAATCAGCCTTAAAGAGGCCAAGTAGGATGAGAATGAACACACATCTGTTAAACTTTGTACTTAGGAGAATCTAGGCACCAAGAATCTGAGGGAAAGGAAAGGACAGAGACTGGAACTCAGGGTAAGATGGAAGAATAGGGGTATCTGGGAGTGAGGTAGTTTGTTTTGGTGTTTAATTCCCTTCTGCCTAAATTAACTTTTAGATTTGTTTCATTGGCCTGGTACCTATTAAGATAAAATGATTTAGAGGATCTCTCATTTTCAGGGAAAACAAATATGTTCCTCCTGGACAAAGAAATAGAGAAGTCATATCCTGGGGAAGTGGGAGACAGAATTCGCCACGTATGGGCCAACCTGGATCGGGCTCCATGCCATCAAGACCCACCTCTCACACTTCAGATTTCACCCCGAATTCTGGTTCAGACCAAAGAGTAGTTAATGGAGGCAAGTATTTTGACCAAATTTATCAGTGTCATTGATCAAATAGTTTTCTAAATATTTACAAGTTTACATAATTAATAAGAATATGCATACCTTTAATGATTTCTGTGGAGTAGTTTTCACTTCAAAATTCTTCAAATTTGTCTTTGTGGATATCAAATTAGTAAAATTACTAAAGATTAGTAAAAGTCATTGGAATATATTTAACGTGATGAAATTCTCATGTATTCAGATAAAAAATTTAACTGAAGACATTCATTTGGCCAACAAACACTCCACATATAAAGAAATTGGAAACTTTGGGCAGGTTCTCAATTTTCAAACCACTGGGTGATAAAATTATTTACACATAGTTTATATGGAAAATCCTAATCTGTGTGAAACACTCAGTAGTTAATATAGATTCATTTTCATTTACTGTCTTTTGTTTGTTTATATTCTTACTTCAAGAAAGTCTTTGGGGCAACTTCTAAGACATGACCAAGAGTCATGTGAAGAAAATGAAGAAAGAAATGTACTTTAAATAAAAATAATAAAACCAGTAAAAACAACTCTCAGTGTAAGAGTTGATATTGCAATTTAGCTTAAGTAAAAGAAACTTGCATCTTTAGTAGGAAGATATTTTTTTACTCTACCTCTGAATCTAGATTGAATATGGCTCATAGGTCATGGATCTTTCATGTAAGTCAGAGATAAAAGCAGTACCACAGGCAGTATGCAAATACGGCAGTTAATAACAGCAATAGTCTGTTACTTAGGGAGAAAAATGGGCATTCTGTTTTAGGTACATAAGTTTGAAAAGTTAGAAAAATAGAGAACACTTAAGTTTCCAATTTCATTTGTCTTTATTGAGTCTCCAGAATTCCTCTCCAAATGAACACTCTTGAGTATTTTCTGTACTCAGTATTGGGGGTGAAATTTCTTTGCTCACTGAGTAAAGAATTTTAGTTGTTCATGAACAGAATTTTCAAAGTCATATACCTGAAGGGGGCTAGAAAATGTATGATACTCAAGTGTGTGGAACCCTCTGGAGAGGAGACCTGGACTATTTCCTAAGATTAAGGTAAGTGATATGTTACATGTTAGCTGTATTTTGACTTGTGCTGTCCCATCAGTGTCATTTTATTTTGGGATGACTGCTGTATAGTTGCATTGTTTATTAAGCAGTCTCTTAGATAAGTTAATT
The DNA here is from genome assembly GCA_004026885.1 of Lyroderma lyra. Taxonomy (NCBI): domain Eukaryota; kingdom Metazoa; phylum Chordata; class Mammalia; order Chiroptera; family Megadermatidae; genus Lyroderma; species Lyroderma lyra. The sequence goes on from PVJL010000276.1 coordinate 97,368, forward strand.
GCCTCTTACATAATTAAAAACTGCATAATTCTATAAAAGGTCCCTGTTTTTCTAACTTGGTAAGATTAAAATGTTTTTTTAAAGGGTAATGAATATTAATTAACCTTTGTGACTCTAGAAAATGGAAGTAATGTTTTATTTCTACTTAAATGATCTTGCTTTAATGAGATTTCAAACTGAACCTTACGTTCAGGTATAAACTAGATGAAAATTACAGATGGTTTTGAGAAACCAGCATTTTTAGTAAGGGATATTATAATATCTGCTGCTTGTTTTCATGTCTCAAAAGCTGAAACTAATGTAAATAATCTTATTCCTGATTTATTGTGTGAAATTAGTATATGTTAATACTCCTTTTAACTATTGATATCTGAGAAACAGTTATAGAGAAGCAGGATTAATAGGCGAAGTCTTAACTGTCTTCAGTAGTATGTGTAGATCCTAATTAACCCTTTGGGAACGTGTATTCATTTAAACAGACTTAATTTTAAGGAGGTTAAAGTACAATGTGAATTTATGTCAGTTTAAGTTATGCTAAAACTTATCACAAATCAAATGACTGTCCTCAAAGGGTTAAAATGTACAAGAAATCATTTTTGTCATTTTACTTTTTTTTCTGTTTACTTTTTTCCCTCATTTTTTTCTTTAGTTTTTATACTTTCCTTCATATCATTTGTTCTGTCAGGTGTTCCCTGGCCATCGCCTTGCCCATCTCCTTCCTCTCGCCCACCTTCTCGCTACCAGTCAGGTCCCAACTCTCTTCCACCTCGGGCAGCCACCCCTACACGGCCGCCCTCCAGGCCCCCCTCGCGGCCATCCAGACCCCCGTCTCACCCCTCTGCTCATGGTTCTCCAGCTCCTGTCTCTACTATGCCTAAACGCATGTCTTCAGAAGGTACAATACCACAATTTGTTCATGTTTTTGTTTGTCTTTGTTTAACTCCTATGTGAGTTTATAATTACAAAATAGTTTCCTCTTCATTATTTGATAACCTATAATTTCCGTGTTTTAACTTTAGTTTATTAAAACTATTTCTATTAACCTTTTGTTCATTAGAGAGAAAATTGATAAATGCTCTGTGAAGCTTGAACTGTCCTAAATTGTAAGAATGGGGATTTATCTCTGTCTGGTAATAATGCTCCTTTTTAGCCCTAGGACTACCCCAGGGTCTTCTCCCTCCCAGTTTTGCCTAATGGCAAACAATGAACTTTTTTCTTCATCCAGTCTTGGATTTACTGTAGAACTATGCTTTTACAGCTCCTTGGCCAAGGTACTAGTGAACCTACCTGTTGGCCTTAAGCAGGAGTGGTGTTAAGGGTCCTTTTTTGAGAGAGACATTCCATGTAGCTGTCTTTGTGTGTCAACCCTTAGGTTACAATACAGCGTTTGGTTTTATGTTTGGGGAATCAAAATCAGCTTTGCAATATTTTATAGTAAAAGTGTGCTTTAATCTGGAAGAAGTCCGTAATCTAATATGAAATTGTTAATAAAAACCATGTATGAATTTTAATGTTTATGGGGTTTTTTTTGCCTGTCAAAAAAGAAATCTGTGATTTTGATGCTAATTAACCATTGCTACATAGCAAATACATAGTTGTGTTGTAGAAAGGTCACATTTTAATTTAAATGCAACATAAATTAAAAATGTGTTTTCTAAATGATAATTTCCTTTTGATGTTCAGGATATTTGTGTTAAAATTTTAATCTGATTTCTTTATTCAGATTGTAGTCGATATAGCTTATGTTGAGAATGATAGTTTTCTGGCATAAAGGTGCTTCCCTGGGGAAAAAGTATGTTGTCCACTTTTTCATAAAAGGCTGCCATGCCATTAGGGAGATCATGTGATCTTGACTCAAGTAGCTAACCTTCAACAGCAGGTTGCACTTATTTTCAAGGTGACTTCCTTACTCAAAGGGCCTGCAATGGTGGCCAGTAAACAAAAGGTTAAATTCTGTTGAAGTATTTGCTATGGTCCATTGTTTGAATAAGTGATGTTCATATCATGAGAATATGTTAAAATGAAACAGGACTCCTTAGTTGAGTGTGAACATCTTCACTATAGTAAGCTGTAAGGACTGCTTGTGGACTCTTTACACAGAAGTATATACCTTCTGCACAGTTAGGGATGCTACATTCAAATTTTCTTTTTAACTAATGTGAATTGTGTTTTCTAGGCATGTAGTTAGGTGACACTGAAGCATTTTTGAGTATGAACTTCAGAATTATAATTATTAAATATAGTGGTTTTCTGTGCTTATATTTTTGTTTCTGTTAAGTATTTGATATATTACCAAAAAGAATGATTTCTTTAAAGTTACAATTTGATGTCATTGAGCTATGCTAACTTACTTCCTTGATCTTTTTCTAAAAGGATGTAAAAAAATGCATAAATATGCAGTTTCCCAGTTCTTAAATCATTCTTTAAAGTAATCATACATAGTTCTAGTTGAAAACTATAACATATAACATTAACATTCTTTTAAAGATTGTGTCCATGATTAAATTCCTAATGAGGACACAAATGAATTTAATATAAAGTGTGACAGCAAGGTGAGAGTTAGGAGCCTGGACTTTGACATTAAGAATGAGTTTTACCAAGTATTAGCACTGTCAAGCTTCTCTGGTGAGAGTCATTCTGTCCAGTTAACACCTGACTGTTTTGTTTGAAAACACAGTAGACTTCTTTAGAAATAAAAATTGCTATTAGGGTAACAATTAATGATGTTGAATTTTGAAAATTCATATAGTGAGAATTTCTTCCCCAAATGTCAATTATTCTGATCTTAAAAGTCTTGTTTTAATAGTAGAATTTTTCAGCTTAGAGCCTCTTAAGTCTGAGGAACTGCTTATAGGTGAGGACTATTTTAAGCTGTGGGTTATAAAATTGATCATCATGGCAAAAGAGGTAGATAAACTAAGATTTTGAAGAAATTTAAGAAAGATATATACATAACATTTTAATAGTACAAAGGCATTGGGGCTTTTGTTTAAAAATACTATTTTTTATAATTTTAGAAGTAATATAGAAAATTTGACAGAAAAAGCTAAAATTACATGGTAAAATTAAAAATTACTTCATTATGTTGCCATAACTTCTATTAACATTTTATGTTTAATTTTATAAGCTTACAAGTAATGGATATAGGTTAAACAACTTGCTAAAATCTTTGAAGAGTTAAGACATCTCACTTGATTTCTTACCACCAACTTCAACCCTCTCTTTCTTTAAAAACCAAGAGAAATAAAATTTACTTATAAAACTTTGTGGCATCCTACAAAGTAATGCTGAAAGAATACAGCCAAAATATGTATGTTTTTTCCCCCTTTTTTTTAAACAAAGGAAAAGCAGAGAGAGAATGGGGTGTGTGCGAATTGGGTGTTTGTATATTTAGCAAAAAAAAAAAATACTGATGGACATTGTGGCATTTTTGTGATGTTCACTGTTCCTTTCTTAGGGCCTCCAAGGATGTCCCCAAAGGCCCAGCGACACCCTCGAAATCACAGAGTTTCTGCTGGGAGGGGTTCCATTTCCAGTGGCCTAGAGTTTGTATCCCATACCCCACCAAGTGAAGCAGCTGCTCCTCCAGCAGCAAGGACCAGTCCCGCAGGGGGCACGTGGTCATCAGTGGTCAGTGGGGGTAGGTAATACTTGGCTGGACATAATGACACTGTTCATTTTGTAATTCTACTTGATGTAAAAAGGGTTGAACTGAAGCTCTGTTTGAGAAAGTATAAGTGTATGTATTAAAAAAGGAGCAACTAGGAATTTGAAAACCTCTGTTTTTATTCTGGGCTCTACCACTTACTGTCACCATGTGTGAGAATCAATCATTGTGATCATTCTGAATTTCAATTTTCTCAATGAGTAAAATAATCTTTGCACAGTCTACTTTATGGACTTGTGATGAGATTCATATGATAGTCATAAATATGAATATATTTCTTTTTATAAAGTACCACTCAAATATAAGTCAAATACAGTACGTAACACTGCTTGGAGGGATGGTATTTCCTATCTTGTTAGCAACTTGATTTATTCCACAAACAATTTATTTGAGGATTACAGTGCTATATATTTCTATAGCATCTGTATATGGCACTTATTCCTGACTATAGTTACTTTATAAGGAATATGAAACACCAGGAGGGGCCCAAGTTTTATCTGTGACTAGCCTGAGGAATGTGCTGACAACAGCTATGAAAGTGGAAAAAAATACACATTGACAGGATCTTACAATTAGTCTACAACTGATTTTGCTACTTATGTTTTGCTTCCATGATAACTGTGGAGAGTTATTAGAGCGTGCAGTGATCATGGCTTTTGGTCACAATTTATCTTAACCAGTGCATATAACCCGAAAAGAAAAAAAGATCTTTGGTGTAGTGGCTAGGATTCTGCGCTCTCAACCCTGTGGCCTGGGTTCGATTCCCAGCCAGGGAACTACCCACATTTAAAAAAAAAAGAAAAAGGATCTTTAAACTTAACTAACAAAAATATTCTCAACTCTATTAAATGTCTTAGCTGATATTATAGTGCTCAAATTTATGTATACATAATTATATTGTAAATTCCTTTGTACTTTATTTTCTTCTGTGGCCTTCAATTATAAGGAAATAACAATTCAGTTAACAAAACAGAATTTCTAAATATCTTGATTTCTTCAGTTGCACCATAAATCATTTGACATACTCATTTGATCTGGAAATGAATTCTGAGAACAAAACATGATTACAGAAGTGAAAGAGTAAAAACAGATGTTAGAGATACTCACAGAACAGTGTTACAGGTTTTCTCTTTATACTAATTAGAAAAACGGCAATTGTTGAATATAGTTTCCTTCCATGATCCTTGTGACTTAAAAAAAAAATGAAGAACCACTAATGCAAAGCATATTGAACATATTTTCTCTAAACCTTTGAATCTGAGCTCTACAATTGGGTTTATAATGGGATTTGAAACCTATTAGATATTTGTTTTGAAGTTATGGGATATGTATGAACTCCTGCTTGGGTTATCTTCCCCTTTGGGCAAAATTTGATCCTCGATTTATTTGCCTAGTTATTGCAGAATGGATCTTGACATGGCAAGAAAGAGCATATAGGATTGGCTGCAACCTGCTGAAAGGTGTTTGAATTCATTATTTGAAGAAGAAATGAATAAGCCTACTTCTTAATGTTTCCCCTTGACATACACACACCTTTTTTAAAGAAACAGTCTTTTTAGTAGAGAATGTTGCTATCTTTACTTTTTAAAGTGGCATTTATCTTGCCTTAGAAATCCAGTTTCTAATAAAATACTACCTTTAGAATTAATAAATTTAGTTAGGAAGAAAAACTACAGTTGTAATTAGATATTAGTAATTGCTGTTGTTCTTCAGAAATTTGTATTCTCAGTCACCACCACTATCCTTAAGACTTCGGAAAAGAAAACAGGGCGATGGGATAAGAGGTATTGGGAGTGGGGGTTGGATAGGACTATTTTGCCTAGATCTTCAGAGAAGCCCCTTTGAGGAAGTGACATTTGAGCTGAGAATGTAATGGATAACTTTCCTTTTTCTTGTAGTTCCAAGATTATCTCCTAAAACTCACAGACCCAGGTCTCCCAGACAAAACAGTATTGGAAATACTTCTAGTGGACCAGTTCTTGCTTCTCCCCAAGCTGGTATTATTCCAACCGAAGCTGTAGCAATGCCTGTTCCAGCTGCATCTCCTACACCTGCCAGTCCTGCTTCCAACAGAGCTGTTACCCCATCTATTGAGGGTATGTTAGAAAGGGCTTATAGATCCAAATGTCATTTGTGACTTAGTGTTACAGGTTTAACACTATATGGAAATTGCCGTGTTGTTTTATTCGTAGGTATGTTTTTGCATGCACGTTTATAATTTTATATAAATGAAGTTAAGTTATATTGCTAATATCATATGTATTATTCTTGAGTGTCTGTTAAGAGGGTTAACATTCATGAGTAGTAAATATCAATATAAATAGAATTATTGGTGTTTTATAAGTTTGCAAAAGAGAAAAGCTTCTTTAAATGGAAATGATTTTTTTTTCCCAAAAGCATAGGAGATTAAAATAGTTGAATATTTTCCCATTTTACTTTTCTAACTTTTATCTAACTTTGAATTTTAAAAAAATTATCTTCTAGCTAAGGATCCCAGGCTTCAAGATCAGAGGCAGAACTCTCCTGCAGGGAATAAAGAAAACATGAAGCCGAATGAGACATCACCTAGCTTCTCAAAAGCTGAAAATAAAGGTTAGAGCTTTACAAGGTTTTTAGGTACAATATAACTGTAGAAATAGGAAGGAGTACATCTAATCTCATACATGATGCAGACTATTTTGGGTTAATACTGTTTCTTAGTATTATGCATATTTACATGTACGAGGTTGGACAATTAATTTTGCGAACTCATCCTAGAAAAAATTCTGTATACCTCATTGCTAAATGTCACTATGGTCACCTTCAAAGTACTCCCCTAGGGAAGCTATGTATGTGCCAGCGCCTAGTCCACCCTTCAAAGCAATTTTGGAACTCTTATTTTTTTTTGGAATGGCCATCAGAGCTGTCATCGAATCCAAAATCTGACAGTTAAGTTTGTGAATGTGCCACCATGTGCTCACTTTGGCAGCACTGAACAAACAACTCAGGTGTCATAACCTTGGCAAGGTACGATGACAGCTCTGATGGCCATTCCAGAAAAAGTTCCAAAATTGCTTTGAAGAATTAACAAAGCACTGGCATCAGTGCATAGCTTCCAAAGGGGAATACTTGGAAGGTGATCATAGTGATATTCAGCAGTGAGGTATGTAGCACTCTTTCAAGGATGAATTCGCAAACTTACTTGTCCAACCTCATATAATTTTACAAATGCTAGTCTATAATTAATATTTTGATATTTATATTTTTTTATAATAGAACTTATTTTCATTTCTAAGATCCCCTCCTAAAACAATTTTAAGTTAAAGATCAGAAATAAATCTGTATCTAATAGTTCTTAATTTTTCAGGTATCTCACCAATTGTTTCTGAGCATAGAAAACAGATCGATGACTTAAAGAAATTTAAGAATGATTTTAGGGTAAGTGTTTTAATAAAATTTTTAAAAATGAAAAATATTACTGAGAATATTTATATAATCCATTTACAAAAATACATTATATGTACACCCACAAACATCAAACTACGTGTGTAGAAAGGTAAACATTCTTAAAGTTGTTTTTGCCTATGCTGTAAGTAGAGTAACTAAAATAATGAGATTTGATGAGAACAATACTGATATCAAAGAAGAGTATAAATATAATTTTGACATTTGAAGCATAGCATATGGCATCATTTGATGTTCTTTTACTTTATTCATTGAAGAGCAGAGCAAGGCCAAGGCATTAATTATTTGATGTGGTGAGTGGAAGATAGACTACACCAGGGCTGGGCAAGATGTCGATCATGGTCCACCAGTGGACCACCAAGCAATTTTGGGGTGACCACCTGAATAATAAAATAAGTAGTGGACCGTGTCACTTGGAGAAATAGCCCTTGCCCTGAAAAAGTAACCAGGCCTGTACTACACTCTGGTGTTCTGACTTAGTTGGAGATTTATACACTTCGTGTATAAATGTATTGTGGTAGAAATCTTGAATACCATTTTTTAAATTGAATGTGACTTAATATAAAATGGGTAATAAATATTTCTTTATCTTAAGACTTACTGAGCATACTCTAATCTCTTTTAGATAACTTTCATTCTTTTGCACAATATTTACTATAATATACTGTGCATATCAAGGTATATTTTGAGAACAGCTCAAGAAATTGTCCTGATACTTAGCTTCTTAGAGGGGAAAAAAGTATGATTATCAGCTTTGAAAAATGACTGACTGAAAGGATGAATGAATCAAAGGCAAAAGGCAGCTAAAGCTCTCCTGTCTCCTGTGTACTTGCCCTCCTCAGCAGCCACCTCCTGCCAGAAGGAAGGGTTTCTTTCCTGCACTATTCTTTATACTGCATATGAATAGCTCCCTTAGCAACATATGAATTATTTTACATGATCTTTAATTTGGTATCAATGATACCATGCTATAGGTGTTCTTGCCAGTTTATTTTTATTTCCTCAGCATTATTTTTTTACAGCAAATCATCATTCCCTTCTTAGAGTACACTTGCAATTTGTTTGTTATGAAGGAAAGAAATATTTTTGCTTTGAAGCAAATGTGTTAGTGTGTTTTTATAATAGTTTCATTGATAAAATTTATATACCATACAATCTATCTATTTTAAAATGTGCATTTCAGTGATTTTAGTATATTCAGAGAGTTTTATTTTTAAAGATGTTGTTTCTTTTACTTAGACCATTCCCTTTTCCAGATTCCCCTGTCCCCCAAACATCTTTCACAATTTAGACTAGATGACACTTTCATTGAAAAACTTTCTCTTCCTATGAGTTCTTTTTCCTATAGGATCCCATAGCACTTACCCATTTTATTAAGTGTCTGATCTCACACAGATGCTAAGCTTTGAGAAAATAGTAACTAGTTCATATTTTTCATACCCAGAAGGCACAATTTCTGAAATATAGTAGGGACTTAGTAAATATTTAACATTTGAGGTTAAAACATTGGGTTATATAGACATTCTGATATTGTTGCCTTGTAATAAAGATGCTACTCTCAAAATACAAAAAAGCCTTATTTAGCATATCTCATGCTTACAAATAATAACAGTTTGCTTATTGTACTCATGGAGAAAATTGATTGCTATAGTTACTTAAAATATGACAACTCACACTAGGTGGTGAACTTATAAAACAAGTTGACAGTGCACTGTAGAATTACACCTGGAACCTATGGAATTCTTGCTAACAAATGTCACCCCAATAAGTCTAACAATAAAAAAAAAATATGTATCATATGTACAATTTAAAAAAATATGTATAATTATTGTCTTTATTTAGTTACAGCCAAGTTCTACTTCTGAATCTATGGATCAACTGCTGAACAAAAATAGAGAGGGAGAAAAATCAAGAGATTTGATCAAAGACAAAATTGAACCAAATGCTAAGGATTCTTTCATTGAAAATAGCAGCAGCAATTGCACCAGTGGCAGCAGCAAGCCAAACAGCCCCAGCATTTCTCCCTCAATCCTCAGTAACACGGAGCACAAGAGGGGACCTGAGGTCACATCCCAGGGGGTTCAGACTTCTAGTCCAGGATGTAAACAAGAGAAAGATGATAAAGAAGAGAAGAAAGACGCAGCTGAGTGAGTAAACCTGGCATTTAGCACATCCTGTTGACTTTTTCTTAAGGTGTTCAGGACTTTCCAACTCAAGAATCTATCTGGACTTTTACTCTGCTTTATAATTAGTTTTGAACTTGCAAGATACTGGTCTAAACAAAAGACAGCTTTTAGGTCATTGTACCTTATACTCTACTTCTGTGTTCATTTTTTTATACCCCATCGCAAAAATAAATAACTAGTCATAAATTAAGGAAGGCTTTTCCTGTAAATGTACAGGGAATTGAAAAATTATTTTTGAGACCTGTATCCTCTAGATGCTAGTCAGTATCTACCTTCTGGGGGTGCCGCTAGGAGTAGGAACTGCTATTGCCGGCAAGAGAGAGAAGTATCTGGTGCCTCACTCTGGAATTTAACATGTTTTTCATAAAAAACAATGTTTTAGTTAATGATTAGATTTGTTACAGTAGACTTAATTCTGCACATCCAATGTATTACCAATTAAATGAACTTTTATGGTCTAGCCTTAGAACCAACCTAACCTAAACACGATTGATTTATTTGTTCTGGGTTCCATTCAACCCATTTACATCTGAACTTTTGAAGTGCAGCTCATTAAGTTGGAGAGTGCTTATTCTTGATTTGAGGCAAAACTTTTTTATTAGTTACACTTTTCCCCAAAGTGTATGTCATGTAGGAAACACTGTCACATTAAAAAATACCAAATGCTAGAGAATTGGAATATTAAGTATTGCTTTTAAAGATATTTTGTAAGGGGCTACTGTCTTTTCAGTTAAAAGTATTTGTAGTTTGCTTTTGAAAGAAGCTTTGTATATTACACTTTTTTAAAAAATTGTCCTTTTTTTGCCACTGGGAAATATGTGTGTGTGTTTTAATGAAGAGAGTTAATGATCTTCTAGTAAGAATTGTTTAAATGTAATATATATTTAGAATTTTTTAAAAAACTATCAGGTATAGAAGACTTTAGAGAAACATTTTTGTTTTGGTTTAGGCAAGTGAGGAAATCAACATTGAATCCAAATGCAAAGGAGTTCAACCCTCGTTCTTTTTCTCAGGTAAGTTTATTTTCTATTTGAAGTAGTCTAGCCTCTAAAAAACCAAATTTTTTTTACTATGACAATACTCTTTTTCTTATATCTGACATCTAAATTCAGTTATAGTGTGCTAAAACAACTAGTTTAAGTTTTGTTTCTTATGGTCATTAATTAATATTTTGAACCATAGAAAAGATCACATTAGATGTGATCTGGGGTCAATCTTTCAATCTTTCTGATTTAGAATTTGAAGAGGGTCGACTAGCTAGGCTCTCAAGTTTATAAATACATACTGTTATTTTTATTTGAATTTGTAAGAAGATGGGTTTGTTTTTTAATTTCTAAAAACACAGTCTCCAGTTTCTTAAGTCACCACTACTATTTTTATTATTAATTAATGGGCAAAATTTTACTTTAACTTTCTGCCAAAGTGTTTTTTCCTTTATTTAAAAAATGTGCAAATTCATTTCTATAAGGTTTTTTTCCCCCTCATTTAAAGGGACTACTAATTAAAAATGAGTAGAATTTAGAAAGATGGGGAAACTCAGTCTTCACATTGCAATTGTAGTTAGCTTTTCACATTAAGATTATTGTTTTTGTTTTTCTAGCCAAAGCCTTCCACCACGCCAACTTCTCCTCGTCCTCAAGCACAACCTAGCCCGTCTATGGTGGGTCATCAGCAGCCAACACCAGTTTATACTCAACCTGTTTGTTTTGCACCAAATATGATGTATCCAGTCCCAGTAAGCCCAGGCGTGCAAGTAAGTTACAGAATTTGATGTTCTTTTATCCTCCCTAGTTATTTGTGTTTGACACCAGGTACTCTGTAGGTGTGTGGTGACTTGAGGCAGTGAGGATATAATAGAAGTATTTGACAAGGGAGAGACATGCAGTATGGTGTGTTAAGTCTAAGGACTTAAATCCTGAGAATGTTTTCTGGTGAGAAAGATTTAGATTTACTGTGGGGTTTGTCCTTTCAGCTGTGGGTATGATTTAATTTTTAATGACTCCTAGAGAATCAGGAACCTCAGAGCTAGCTCTCTTAACAACATACAACTAAGAGAGAGTGGTAAAATATGTTATTACCTTAAGAGCCTAATCATTTTTTTTTTTAATCCTTCAAGCCTTTATACCCTATACCTATGACGCCCATGCCAGTGAATCAAGCCAAGACATATAGAGCAGGTAAAGGTGAGAATAATCCTGCCCGTGTTTGCTTGTAGTCTGCATGCTGCATGAATTAAGTAGCTCAGTTTATAATGAAGAAATATTTGTTGTTCAGCTTTGACTTTTGTTGAGACTGCATTTTTTTATGAATAAAAACAGAAGGAGAATTACTCATCAGTTGTGATTGTTTGGGATCTTCAAAAAAAGACTAATTGAATTTTGATGTTTTTGGTGTTAAATTTGAAAAGAGGGTTTGCTGAATCAATTTACCAAGGTTCCTGACCTTCTTATTTTATACTAACATAAGAATTTCCTCCTGAAAGCAAGCATTTTTTTAAAGCAGAGATCAGCTCACTTCAGAAACCATAGGGATGTTTCCTCATCTTTAAAATGAATGTTTTATAATATAATATTCCTATACTGCTGTGATTAAAGTGCCTTCATGAAAAAAGCCACATTTATCTTAAAAGGAAATCTTTTAATGTTGAAAAATGTAAAAGTGTTCCCTTTTTCTGCCATCCAATTAATTGAGAACAATTAACTGCTATTATTTTAATGAGAAACAAAATTGAATGATTTGTATAAAAATGACATTTCTCAATGCCCAATACTTACCCTCCTGGCATAAAATTTTCACTTCTTACATAATAAGCACTACAGTGAGTATTAAAAATTAAAACTTTTAATGATTTTTGTTTGTTTTTACACATGTGATATCCTTTATCTTTGCCTTAGAACACTGGATCCTGTTGAAAGAACCCTGCCATAGATAATTTGAAATTTATCTGATTATAGGATTAATCTTCTTAATTCAGGGAAGAAAAGGTTTTTTTAGTGCTATTTTGAATGAAGGTAATATTAAGATGTTCCTGTGTTAAGTGATTACTTAAAACAATGTAATGGGAATGTTTTTTGTGTGTGTAAATGTGAAAGATTATTGCAGTGAAAGCAAGCACTATCATGTAGCTTTCTAATGCCTATGTGAAGACTTTAGCAAGGAGTCCCCTGTGACAAATTACATTAAGCCATTTACTGCAAGTGAAGGATGGTTAGATGGATTCAGGAATGGGTTTTGCATTTTATCATCTCACATCATCACAAGAACAGGTGAGTGCAGTACAATAGGATATTTTGGGAGAGAGAAACACTACATTCATGTAACTTTTATTACAATATACAGTTGACCCTTGAACAATACATGGGTTGGGAGTGCCAACTCCCCCTGCACAGCTGAAAATCCATGTATAACTTTTGACAAGTAGCCTACTGTTGACCAGAAGCCTTACCAGTAAAATAAACAGTTGATTAAACATATATTTTGTATGTTACATGTATTATACTGTATTCCTAAAGTAAGCTATAGAGGAGAAAATGTTATTAAGAAAATCATAAGGAAGAGAAAATACATTTACAGTATTTATTGGGGAAAAAATCATATAAATGTATCTATGCAGTTCAAACTCAGGTTGTTCAAGGGTCAACTGTATTGTTATAATGGTTCTGTTTTGTCATTAATCTCTTACTTTTCCTAGTTTGTCAGTTAAACTTTATCATAGCTATGTATGTATAGGAAAAAACATGTTATATGTAGGGCTCAGTACTGTCCACGGTTTCAGGCATCTACTGAGGTCTTGGAACACATTCCCTGTGGATAAAGGGAGGCTACTGTATTTCAGTGTATATTTTTAAGAGTTGTAGACTCTTTTTAAAATCATGGTTAACAGTACCATTGTTCACACCTGAAAAAATCAATTATTCCTCGCTTATCAAATATCTATAGTATAAATTTCCCTTATTGTCTCACAGATTTCTTTAATAGTTGGATTATTTGAGCCTAAATCTAAGGTCCACTTTTCATTTGATTGAGACAGTTCTCTTGATAAGTCTCTCTTACATCATAGTTTTCCCTTAGTTTTTTTTCCCTTCATATCTTATTTACATACAGCTTATATGTCCTGTATTCCTTCCCATCATATGAATTTTGTGGATTGTAACCCTGTGGTGGTCTTTAAAGTGGTCCTCTGTCCCCTGTAATTCTTGTAAACTGATAGCAGAGAAAGGGGCTTGATAAGATTAGGTTGTTTTTTTGTTTTGTTTTGTTTTTTAACTTAATTTGGAATGTTTCCTAGATAATGTGTATATTTTCATTAGAAATCATACATGTCTTGTCATCTCTCTTTTTTTGTGATAATAAGAATAATTTGACCAAATATTTCCTACTAGCTCTTCTCTGTTTTAGCAGCTAATGACATTCATTTAAATTTGCAACATGGTGGCAGTCTTTTTCTATAGTCCCTTCTTGAGTGATTAGCTGGAATATTTTTATAAAGAAAAACTATATCTTGTCAAACTTTGGTTACCATAACATATAATTTGTGCAAGAAATGCAGCTAAGGAATTCCCTGGTGGTATAGTGGCTAAGGCTTCGGCGCTGTCAACACTGCGGCCTGGGTTCAATTCCCAGCCAGGGAACTACCCACATTAAAAAAAAAAAAAAGAAATGCAGCTAAAATGCCCAGCATTTCAAAGCAGTTCTCGGAATAATGAGTTGATTTTTTTATCATCCTAAAGGTTGACCAGTGGAGGTTTGTTGTTCTATGAATATGAATTCATGGATTTTAACATTCAATTTGACAGTTGGCATTTTCATTAGAATCACATTAAATTTTTGTGAATTAACTTAAGGGAGAATTACTACCTTTATATTGAGTCTTCCTATCCAAGAACAAAATATGCCTTTCCTCTTACTTAAATCTGCTTCTGTATCTTCAGTAGTGTTAAGTTTCTCTTAAAGGTGTGTTTTTTCAACTTATGCCTTACGTATATTCTTTTTTATTGTTAATGTAGACCAGGGTCATCTTTTCTATATCATCTTCTAACTAATTATTTATGAAGTTAATGAAATATTGTATATATCATGTTAATTTTATATCCCACTACTTTGCTCTGTCAAATAACAGGCAAAATCAAAGACTTGCTTCTGTAATGCAGCCATGGATTGTATAAGGCCATATCTTTCTTACATGATAGTAGGGACTTTGCACAAAACCACTTGTGTCTCCTTTGTACATAATGCAGTGTTATCTTTTGTTTTGCAGCCTTTGAGAAAAATTGAGTTGTGTTTGAAAATGTGCCAAAGTCAAGGACTTGGCAGTATTTCTTAGCCTTAGCACTAGTGACATTTTGGGACAAATATTTTTTGTGTTTGTTTGGGGGTGGGGGGTGGGAGTTCCTGTGCACTGTAGGATTTTTATTAGCATCCCTGGCCTCTACCCTTCAGATGCTAGTAGTAACCTCTCCTTCCCCCAGTGTGACAACTAAAAATGTCCCCATACATTGCTAAATATCTTTGAAAGTTAATATTGCTCCCAGTTGAAAACCATTGGCATAAGGAAATGGCTCAAGTATAGTTCATTTAAATTGTAGCATAGATTCAGTTTAGGGGAATAAAACCCCACCATCATAAAACCACATATATCTCTGTATACATACATATGCACCTATGCAAATGAATAGAAGATAAGCTAGGAGCCTACATACAATGGATACTATTGAGGAAAAAAATAAAATGCAGTTGGTTGGAAGGGAAATTTTGTATCGTTGAATGTTTTATCTTGTAAGATAGTTATTCAAGCATTTTTTTGTAACTAGAATTTTTAATTTTAAAAAGGACAGTAAACTTGGTTAGTTTTTTGAAAAATTTTTAATATGTAAGTATCAAAAGAAATAGTGATGATGAATAGGTTAAACTCAGTGAGCTTAATTAGACAAACTTAGTTTGACAAAAATAATACTGATTTTGGGATGGGTTTTCTTTACTAAAAGAGTTATTTTTTTCAATATGGGGAATCTCCAGATTTAATTCAAAAAAATATTACTGTATTGGTTTCTCCTGTTTTCAAGTTTGCTTTTCTAAATAGATAAAACTGTGTGTAACTGGCTTTTCTATGTTTCAGCAACAGTTACTAAATTTTTAGCAAAAATTTGACATAGTTAAAATAAAAACCAAAATCTATCTCTAAGTTAGCAGTTACTTGTATAAACATTTCTGATGCTTTTATAAACATACCTTTTTGTAAGTAGTGGTTTATGATTTCTTTCCTGGAGGGGCTTGGTTACCCTTGCACTGTAAACCCATCCCAGGAAGCAGTGTTGTAGTCACAGAGCTTGCAGCCAACTCTTCAGGGGCGGGGCGGGGCGGGGGGGAGCTGGGAAAGACATGGAGGTGACTATAGGTAGGAATCTGTGTGGACTAATGGAAAACAAAGTAATTTTTTAAAATATCTACTTGAAAACCTGCTCTGTGACAGTATATGATGCTGTGTTTAAGAAAGAGCAAGAAGTTGTGGAAGAATTCAGTGGTAGGAAATTGATAAAGATGAAGTTAAGATTAATGATGGGTCTGTTTTGGTGTTTTTGGTGTATGTTTTTCTTTGAATAAATCCAGTGGCCTTATTTAGCAAGTGGCACTGTTGATGTGTAAAGCAAGGATTATCTGAAAAGTAGTATGAAGGAAATGTTTCATAGTGCTCCAAGAATCTGATACAGGGAGTCCATCATCAAGGATCTCTCTCTAAGGAAGTTGTTTCCCAGCTAACACCTGAAGGCTGAGTCAGAAATATCGAAGCTGGGAGTAGGCAATCAGTATTTGAATCTGAGGAGTAGCACACGCGATAGGAAAACATCCCAGAGTGCTGAAGTAGAGGTGGTATAACATGGCACTAGAGAGGTCAAGTCATGCTCAGTCTTGTGGACCACGTTCTTGAATTTCGTGCCCCAGAGATGCTGTTTTCTAACACTTAGTCATCTTTTTCTGCAGTACCAAATATGCCCCAACAGCGGCAAGACCAGCATCATCAAAGTACCATGATGCACCCAGCTTCAGCAGCAGGCCCACCAATTGTGGCCACCCCACCAGCTTATTCCACACAATACGTTGCCTATAGTCCTCAGCAGTTTCCCAATCAGCCTCTTGTTCAGCACATGCCACATTATCAGTCTCAGGTAATGGTGATATATGCCCTAACCCTTAACTTATGTTTTGCTTAAATAATTTTCAACTTTTAATGTGACAAAGGGTTTTTTCTTTACAACTTGTGCTTTGTGTTAAGCTGGGGTAGATAGCTAAGGATTTGGGGGGCCTTTTAAGTATGTGTTAGAAGGTGGTTTAAGTATTTCAAAGGAAATAGCCAAGAAAAGTTTAGAATTTTCAGAGTTGTTTTTGGAAATCTGGAAACCATGGAATTAAGACATCTAACTAAAATCTGCTTGAGTGTATTTGATGTTTTAATATTTTTCCTTTATTTTTTGTTTGAACACAGCATCCCCATGTCTATAGTCCTGTAATACAGGGTAATGCTAGAATGATGGCACCACCAGCACATGCCCAGCCTGGTTTAGTATCTTCTTCAGCAACTCAGTACGGGGCTCATGAGCAGACGCATGCAATGTATGGTAGGAAGCACTTCATTTGTCTTTTTCAGTGTGTGTGACTATTCTTAATTTGTTTTAAAGCTCTGTAAAGTTACTCTGTTTAAGAATAACTTGGCCTTTTATGACATCAAGGGTCTAGAATCTAAAGAAAAGATGAACCCATTTCTATCTCTGGTCTGCTTTAAGTTTTGGCAAATTATTTCTACTTCCATATTTGAAATTCCTCTGTGTTCAAATGTCTCTCCTTTAACTAAAATGTATAGCAGAAAGCATCTTTTGTGGAGAAAAAGGCATCTTTCTTCTCTTCTCAGTGTTATAATGTGATATGTCCTGCATCCTCCATAAGGCATGCAAGAAAGTTTTACCATATTGAAAGCACTCTCCTGCAAGAAAACTTTCTGCTTCACTGAACTCTTGCTCTGGGGGTCACTGTCATTACATATTTTTATTGCTGTTTGTTACAATGCTATTGTGTTTCTGATCATGCTATATTTTCAGTAGTCGAAATTATGTAATAGTAGATCTGCTTTAGACATCCACACTTTAGTCAATGGTAAAATGAAAATAAGTGCTCTATATAAAATTAAATATATATAAGAATAATGAATAATAAGCAAAAATTATATTAGTTTTTTAACCAGAGAACTTTGTACAGGTCAATTTAGCAGCTGTCTAAACGTTCTAAAATTATATGATTTTCAATATTGAGAGTATGAAATAAAGATTTCCATTTATGTCTTGTTAATTAATATAGAAGTAACAGGTTGTCCATACTATATTTTTAAAATGTACCATTAGTAGCAGTTTCATTAAGATGTAAGTGGTTTGTTTGTTTTTTTTTGTTTTTTTAAATTTATTTTTATTGTTAGACTTATTGGGATGACATCTGTTAGCAAGGATTACGTAGGTTTCAGGCATACAGTTCTACAGTGCATTGTCAACTTGTTGTATAATCAGTTCACCTAATGTTGACTTCTCTTTCCATCACCATGTATTTAGCTTCCCCTCCCCTTTCTCTCTTCCCTAAAGGATGTAAGTTTTGTTTTGACTTTTCTGAGAACTCCTGTACTGTCATTTAGGTTTTTCCATTGGCATTTCAGTTTTTTGGAGTGGGAAGAGAGAGATTTAAGTTTATTCATACTAATGAAAAGCATGCTACTATAAGAATGAAATTACATGTAACTACATGGACATTTCATCTTTTAAACCTCTTTAAATTTTCTCAATGACTTAAGAATGTAAATATTTTTATTTTTTTAACTTTAGATAACAGTTAATGACATTTGGTGGGTTAATAGGAGTAAGACAGCAATAGATCCTTCTTGTCACCCATAACTCACCGTTTATGCTTTCTTCCAGGAGGTATGCTGCTGTCACACAGGTTCACTATTACATGCTTAAGGGCATTATTTTTATAAAGAATTTAAATCTTAATTTTCTTCATTACCACCTAAAACTTTGTATTATGGATTATGCTCTTTAAGTAAAAATGATATAATGACTATATTTTTTAAAACATTTATTTCAAGAAGCCCATAATTTAATTCAAAAATATACTGACAGACTGATTTGGCTTATGATTTTGGTTATGATCTCCTGTCATTGGCTTGTCTTTAGTTGTTTTAACCAGGACTAAGTATGTATGAAAAGTCATCTTGATTCCTCACATTGGCTTTTATGCAATTTATATACATTTCATTAGTTTTCCAGTTCGCTAAAAGGTTAGCTGAAAAGTTCATCATAATTGTTTACATGTATATTTGTGGCAAATACATCATCATTTAACAAGTGGAAAAAACATTTCTTTCCTCCCATTTTCTGGCATACACCTCTTGGAATCAGATCTGAAACTTTTGATCTAAAATTTCCATTACTTGCTTTTAGACAGTAGGTATTTGTGTGCCCATGCTTTTGAGACATTGTAGGTAAAGTACTGTGATGTTGAGTAAAATATTTCTCCACAATGCCAACATCTGGATTTGTCTTTTGGGTGGATGTTCATTGATTTAAAACAACCTCCTTGGTTTAAAACAGCCTGTGCAATAAATACTGTTATTTGAGGCATTAATAGTTTTCATACTACCTTCCCAGAACATTTCCATTTGAAAAGCAGTTGGACTGGGACCCAGAAGTCCATTCAAGTATGGGTAAATAGGAAATACTGCAAACAAAACAAAACACTAGACCTAATGTTCAGTGAAATCTAGAGGGAACTAGTCACCAGAGCCAGTTCATTAATGCCAGGAGAAAGTTGCTCAACCTGATCTGAATTGCTCTCTTATAATTTACACAGGTTGTATTTAATTGATTCTGTCGATGAGGGCAAACTCTAAGGGCAAGGCTGTGTGGTCTTGGTAGAAGTACCTTTAAAATTAAGAACTGTTGCATAGAAATGCTAATTGTATATTCATCTCCCTTGAACAATTTTATGTTTTATATTCCCAAAGGAACCACATACTTTGAGTATGAATTATGTTTATTTTTAAGTTATATCCTATTTAGATTTTTAAAACTTTTTATACAAACCAAAGAACATGCACCCAGATGCTAGTGACAGTTATGTCACCATATTGTCATTCATTAATTGATAGGTCATTGCAAAGGCTTTGAGAATAGAAAAGACCACTAATGACTGCCAAATGAGAGGATGATTATTATTTTTAAATTTTTGATATATTTACTATAAATATGTTAACAGGTTACCAAACAGTTACATTATTTGGAAATATATATGCATTCTAAGTAATTGTTGACCTTGTTCTCTTTCTAGCTATCTTAGAAAGGACTTTGATCACAAACTTCATCTCTTTGATCTTTATCTACCTTTCATCATTGCCTCTGCCCCCTCCCTCCTAAGAAGTTACTTTTTGTTTCCTTAACATCTAATCTTCTAAATCATCTACTTTGTTTTATGGCAGTGGTGTTCTCCCTTTAGAAATACTAATAATGAAACTTTCTCTACCACCTAAAGACACCAGGAGAGTTAGATCCAGAATCCTTTTTTGGTTTGTTTTTGTTAGTTTCCTGCAGATAAATTAGATAATAACTATAGGCAAAAAGATTTTCAAATTCACCGATTGTTCTTCTGCCTGAGAACATCTGTTAACATCTTGGTGCTTATCCTTCGAAGTGTTTTGAACACACACATATACACACACACCTACACCTTTATGTAACACTGTCCCACCCATGTTTAATATTACTATACTATGTTTCTAAATTTTTGATTCCCTTATCAAATGCATAGTAAACATCTTACATAATAATCACATTTTTATTAATAATGATTTGCAGAATTGCTTAAGTCTTTTGCATTAAACTTGGTAACTACTGTTTTATTTGGGACATTATTTATATGAAGGTTGTTCAGTGGAATGCCATGTTGATCTTTTTATTAGATAATAATAATATTCCTTTCATTTAAGCAAATCAGCATGCAGAACTTGATACCCCAGTACAGAAGAAAAATGTCTTTTGGTTCAGCCCTATCTAATTTAATTTTGTAGCAATGTTTGTCATTTCTTATAAGAAGAATGAATTATGCATGAATACAAAAAGAAATTGCTAAATGTGTCAACCTTTCCAGAAAATTAGGAAAATGGACACCTGAAAAGGCTAATTTACCTTTCTATTTCCCAAATTCAGCATGTCCCAAATTACCATACAACAAGGAGACAAGCCCTTCTTTCTACTTTGCCAGTGAGTTGGGTTTTTTATACTAATTTTAATTGAACAGTAAAACACTTTTTAAAGAATACATTTAACTTGTTGAGCAATATTTTCCTTGTGCCACACAAAAATAATTAAAAATGTTTATATATTAATAATTAAGTAATTCAGAGTTTTTAAAAAAGAAATATAATCCAGCTTAAGAAAGCTGAAGGTAAAAAATTGAGTACTTTCAGAAATTAATTTTTGCATACCAAGCTAACATGTTAACTACTTTGGAAATGCCTCATATTTTCCTTGTTCACAGAAACTTCTTGAAAGTTTCTTTTAAAAAACCAAGCCATAAGCTTTAGTATAAAAATTTTTTAATGGTTGTTTTTTTTTTGTTTTTTTTTTGTTTTTTTTTTAAATTATCCAGGTAAGAAACTTATTAAGATTTTAAATTGAATAGGGTTGAAAAACTAAGGAGGAAACATTTCAGTTTTTGCATGACTGAAAGTTTAAAATATTCAGGTAACAGACACCGCAGGGTGTTTTGAGCTTAAGCAGGAAAAATAAGACCTACCAAAGATTATCTTTGGCAACCCTGGCCCCCTCTCACCACCAGTGAGGAGAGAAATGAGTGCTTCTAAATGAAGAAAGTCTGTGCACAGCTTTCTTTTGGAAATAGACTTGTATGGTGTATTTTCTCAGTAGGTCAATTTTTAAAGAAGGCTAGTCGTGGAATTTTGGTATTTGATTAGGAAAGGTGTACAAACTTGCACAAATCCTTTAGAAATTTGTACCAATAATGTGTCATTTTATGTGAAATACTATATTCTGGAGGATATTAAGGATTAAAACTTTAATTTAGAGATTAAATTTTGAATTAAAACAACTAAATGTCTACTGAATGCCAGATTCTAAAAAGCATTTAGAAAATATTTTGGCTTAAATTTTCATTAATTGTGCCATGTCTTGGTATCCAAAAATAAGTGTATACATACTATTTATTTGGTGCTAGGAAATGTTAACAAATTTAATCCTTTAATAGATGCTCTTTAAAAAGGAGTCTTGCTGTGTGTGTATATATATATGTATATACATACATATATACATACATATATATATACACACACACACACACACACAACTAAAGCTAAGCTATGTATGTGATACAGTATGTAAAAGACAGTGTGTGAGTAATTAATTTTATCACGTACTCAATTTGAGGTCTCAAATGTAGTTATCCTCACCATCTTACTGTCTGTTAGTAGTTTTGGAGTTTGTTTCCTGTTAAGTAGCTAAGAGGTCCTTAATCATCACACCTAAGCATTAACTGCTTTAGCACAGATTCCCTTAAAAAGAAGTAAAAATACTTTTTAAAAGAAACTAACAATGGGGCTGCTATTTGTAATTTAATTTGCTGTTTTGAGCCCTCCTCCCTCCTTTCTAAGCCATATTGTCATGATTTGGTCTAGTTGCCTTTTACTCCCCTTTTAAAGAGTTTTCAACTTCACTTCCTTTTTTTTCTGATTTTAACATCAAATTTAAAAGTCGGAAGATTTTTGTTGTTTCATTTTTTAAGTTTTGCTGTGCTGGTGATCTCTTATGACTTGTGCATCCAAAGTCAAAATTAAAAAAAAAACAACAAAAAACCCTAGTTCCAAATAAACACACAAGCTTTATGAACTGAATTGGCTTCAGTAAAATCATGGCTTAGGAAACGATTTTTGGAATATGGTTAGTTTTAGAAGGATTTGAAAAGTTATATGTTCAGAGTTTGAAATATTTGTATCAAGGGACACAATGAGTAGTAAACTTATGGACCAGATCTGGCCTAAGAAATTGATACTTTTGATTTGCTTGACCTAATCAGGTTTCATGAAGGCATCTTAAGTTTTATAATAGCTAAATCAAAATTTTGAAGAAAATTTACTTTACTTTTAACCTGCCTGAAATCTTTAGCTAATTATTAACGAGCCTGTATAATAAAAGCAGTTATTAAATGATACATTTAGTAAAGCTCAGAACTTGCTTACTCTCAACTTCTCTTTTTCTTGTCTCTCTTCCCTTCAAACCTTTTTTCCCCTCCTTAACCTTTTAATTTTCTTCCTGTTCCACCTTTCTTTGTCTCACTCTTATGGACTTTCAAGGAACCAAATCATATTTTCATTGCTATTAGTATTGAATTAAAGTGTAAGTTTTCACATTATCCCCAATTAGACACTCAGTTTTCATATTTGAGGAGGAAAATGGTTCCTGGATAAGATACTTGCTTTATATATATTAAGCAAGAAGATGAACAAAGGAAAATGTTTCTTAATAAATCTTACTAAATTTTATTTGCAGCTTATGATGTATTATATTATTACATCTGCTTGATTTTTCTTATTATACATTGTAGTTTACTGATGTTTAGGGGAGAGGATGGGTTTTTTAGACAAAAGCCTATGTGGATGTACTCAGCTTGGATTACTTGAAGTATTTGTGCTATGAAGCAAATGAGATATAAAATAGAATTCTCTATTTTAGAGGCTTTAAATATTGGTAAACTATCACAGAGATGCCCTTTAAAAAATGCATAGTAAAAAATGTTATATGTTTAATTTTCTCCAAATAATTTCAAGATCTTAACATTTTTTAAATTGATGAATAACAATTACGACACTCCATGGGCATAATTATTCTCTTTGTGATGGCCATGTTTTTTTGTGTGAAAATTAATAATACAGCACCCAGATAGTTCACTTATTGTTAATTTTTGATTTTTTAATACTTTGCTTAGATGGTAATTAAAAGTAAAATATAAAACTTTTCATCACAAAAATTTCTTGAATAAAGTTAAAAACATTGAAACTCTGAGATTCTGTATTCTGTCTTAATGAAATCTCATAAATAAAATTTGGGATTCGTGAACTGCTTTTCCCCAGATTTGGTATTGCTACAAATGAAATATGTAACAATCTTGGAGGTAGGGAGGATTTTAATATAACTCTTTGAAAATAAGGGAGTATGAAAGACTCTAAACATTACTATCCAATAGAACGTTCTGTGACGATGAAAGTGTGCTACAGATTATGCTGTCTAATCAGTGCCTAGACAATTTTAAGTATCTGAAAGTTAACTTAATGAGCATGATGGTGAAGAATGACCTTTTAATAAGCAGTAGAGTCGAAGAAAGACACTGGCTGCTTTCATAGGCTCATAGAACTATAAAGTTCAAGAAAAGCAGTTAGCACATTCTTTTTCCCAGCTCCTAGAAAGCAATCACTGACTCTTCTTAAAAAACAACCTGAGAAATATAGTATTGTATACCAATTATACTTATATTTAAAATAGAATTTTTTTTCAAAAAAGGATAAAACCGCCCAGGGAGGAATATATTGCTACAGTTTTCCTTGTTGATATGTTCCAGGGTACAAGGTTGGACAGTGAATTTTGCGAACTCAGCTAGAAAAAGTGCTGCGTACGTACCTCATTACTGAATATCACTATGGTCACCTTTGAAGTACTCCCCTTGGGAAGCTACACACTGACATCAATGTCTAGTTCAGCCTTCAAAGCAATTTTGGAACTCCTTTTCTGGAGTGGCTATCAGAGCTATCGTTGTATTTTGCCAAGGTTATGAGTCCTCACCACGTTGTTTGTACAGTGCTGCCAGTGTAAGTGCACAGTGGCAAGTTCGCAAACTTAATTGTCAGATTTTTGGGTTCGACAACAGCTCTGATGGCCATTCCAGAAAGAGTTCCAAAATTGCTTTGAAGGATTGACTAAGCATTGGCGTCAGTGCATAGCTTCTCAAGGGATGTACTTTGAAGGTGTCTGTAGTGATACTCAGCAATGAATATCTAGGATGAGTTAGCAAAAATCAGTTGTCCAACCTTGTATGTTAACTCATATAGTTAGGGAAATTTCCCCGTGTATAAACAGAAGTGCTCCGTTTAACCTAATCTGGATATTAACTAATCCATTATGGCGTTGGCAGTGGATGCACAGGTGATCCTAGCACTAGCTCTTTGCCTCGCCCTTCCCTCTTTTAAAAGATACATATGCAGCTGGAGAAATAACCAGTTAGGCTGGAGTGTTGGTGACCCTTGGCCCTGCAGTGTCAGGTATTACTGAATTGCTTTGTGTGCCTAACCCTGTGCATAACATTTTCATGGGACTTACCCAGAGTCATTTATGCCAGTGACTTGGCAGCCTTGCCTATTAGACTGCTGGAGTTAGGTGCCTGAGCCCAAGGCGGTGTTTGCTTTTCATCAGACCCGTATTTGTCTGTATTTGCTAACACATCATGTGAGGAACCATTTTGAAATTGTTGCTGTGTATGGGTTTAGCTTCTCAGGGATCGTAGGATTAATTGAGAGAAGGCTGGGAGTCACGTGTTGCTAGAGATAATGTCTTAGGAACACTGTCCTCAGCTCATTGCTACATCATGGTTAGATTTATATCAGTGTGCTATCCGTAGTCACTGGAAGCAACCCATCTTCTTGTGCTTTTGATTCTCATGTTGCTCTTTTGGGAAGATGTGAATTAATGCATTTATATCTAATCTCCCTGTTTTACACCAAGGTATGGTCCATGCTGAAATTCCCAAAAATTGGCTTTGGGTTCTTACCTTTAATGAATGCATTTTTACTTAAACTGGCTCATCATGTTTGCTTTGAAGTGATTCTAGTAAAATTCTGAAGGCTGAGATTCCTTGAAGGGAGTTCATTTTTCTACATAGTTCAGGTAATTCCATCTACTGGAGTTTATAAAGCAAAGTTGAGAGTCCTTATAGCAGGGAGGGCCCAGGTAAGGACAAACTGAATGGTAGAGTGGCTTCTGTGATCAGCTGAGAAAGATTGTGGTCACTGGCCCTGAAGATAATGGCCTTGACCTTTCCATATACCTTATCCAGCCCCTTCCCTCAGCCCGATACAGTCTGTGCCTATGGGACACTGTGCCAGCTCCAGGGCAGTAGCATGGTGAGGTTAGCCAGATGATGGCCTTGAGCTAAAATAGTGTGTGTGTGAGAAAGAGTGGGTGAGGGGATATTGAGAGGCATTGAATTGTTTCTGCCTATGCTTTTAAGTTACCTTTTCAGGAAAACCTAGTGACTGTTATAAGAGTAAATTAGATTTTAATATAATGTATACAACTGTGTTATATGAATAAAATGCTAGCCTTATTGTTAAGCAATAACTTCACACTTTTTCGAGAAAATTGATGGTTTAAATGGAGTCAAATGTACGTAACCACATAAATCAGGCTATGAGCGTCAAACAAGCTCAATTGATGAGATAGAGAAGCAGTTAAGATGATCACACGTGTCAATTGTACACACTACTTTTTCTTTCACTTCAGTTTCTACTGGCTCTCTTGCTCAGCAGTATGCACACCCTAATGCTACCCTGCACCCACATACTCCACATCCTCAGCCTTCAGCTACCCCCACTGGACAGCAGCAAGGCCAACATGGTGGCAGTCACCCTGCACCCAGTCCTGTTCAGGTAAGGAGGAACTCAAGAGGCCTTTACAGAATGCTGCAGCTTTCTATTTACTGAACGTTCTCTTTAGTGCCAGGGAAGGGTCTAGGTACTAATGATCAGAACACCTAGCAGCCCTGCCTCCTGGAGCCAGCATACAGCCCCTGGGTGGTTTGTGCGTCACATTAAAATACATGTAGAAAATTAGATAACTGGGTAAGTTCTGGGAACATAAGTATTAAAAAATCTAACTTAACATAAAGAATTTGCTTGGGACTTTTTTTTTAAAGTTTCATTCCTAATGTTTATAGGATATTTTTTTTCCTATTAGCTTCTTTAGTCATGTTTGTTAACAGAGGCTGTTAAGGATCTCTTGACATCTGTCAATTCCCTGGGGCAGTAGTCTTGTTTTATCTCTGCTTGGTTGAGAGCTTGTACCCCAGAAAGACAGTCTCTGAACGGGAGGCGTACTCCACACCCCCCAGTGCCCCACTGCCTGCCCAGCACTTACCACTCCGTATGTTGTCCTGCGCTTGCCATTGCCCCTCATCTTAGATGTGGCCAGATGGAACCTGTTTTCATGTGCAAGGCTCACCTTTGTGAACTGTAACTGCTTTTTAAAGAAGTAGTTTCCTTAATTCCTTTCTGTCACTTTGCAGCACCATCAGCACCAGGCCGCCCAGGCTCTCCATCTGGCCAGTCCACAGCAGCAGTCAGCCATTTACCACGCGGGGCTTGCACCGACCCCACCTTCCATGACACCTGCCTCCAATACGCAGTCGCCACAGAATAGTTTCCCAGCAGCACAACAGACCGTCTTTACGATTCACCCTTCTCACGTTCAGCCGGCGTACACCAATCCACCCCATATGGCCCATGTACCTCAGGTAAGTCAGCTTTAGCCAACTTTCTATGAAGACCAAATAGAATACGAAGGTTTCAGATAAGCAGCAAAGAGCCAGGTACTCTACGAGCTAGAAACCCTGTGTGTGATTTGCCTTGTCTTCCTTTTCCTGCTCAAATACATGTGATCTGGCCCTAAATGGATGTTTGTGTGGATTTGTAATGGAATCAGTAAAGTTGCTGATTGGTCAGTCCTTTAATGTTTACTAGTTGAGACCTTAAAAATATCTTTGACTCTGGAATGCATCCCAGTCCTGCTTTCCTTTCTGTGTGTGCTTTGCTATGTTTATATAGCTTCATTGCCACATACACGCACACACACACTGCATGTGTGCAAAGTATGGCAGGAAGGGTGGACCTTCACAAATTTTCAACTCTCTGAGGTGACTGACTACCCTTAGCCTGTCAGCTTGAATGTTAGTCACATGAATTCCAGAGAATTCTCTCCACTTGTTTTCCCTGGCTGTCCATGCATCTGCTTTGACCATATGTTGTACTTTTTAAAAAGGCTTGGCCTTGTACATTGGTGCGATATAACTAGAAGCTGAAAGCACCAAGGTGTTTGCATTTCTCCTAAAGAGCAGCCCTGGATGCTCTTTGGAGCTCACCTCCAGTGTAAGCTTCTAAAGGTTGAAAGGTGTGGTTGCCGTCTCAGTGGTTGCTGTCTGCATCAGCTGCTGACAGAAGTCCAATGCAATCCAGGGCCAAGTTGGATTGTCTTAATGAGGAGGAGCTGCACTAAAGCTGGGCTCTTAACAGTTCTTGAGACCCTCCCTGGAGCTGTGAAGGGTGAATCGGCTGTGTTTGATGTCTCTCTTTGCTGCTTTCATGACAGCACTCTTAGGCCTGTCTAAGCTAGACTACCTCATTGAACTCCATGTCAAACAGTCTGCCACTGAGGCTCTGGCATGGTGGGGGCTGGAGATGTGACTCAGTTGAAGCTAACTCAGAGAATGACCTTGTAACTGGAGTTCCACAGCTCTGGGGAGTTTGGGCGTCCTCCCCTGTAAAAGTGTAGGTTCTGTAGTGTGGTGCATTGCAATGGATGATTAGCTTTGGATGGTGGGGAGGGGAGCTGGTTTGGTCAGGCGTGGGCCAGCATGGTTTGGCTGAATCAGGAGCTTCATGAGAACTGGGGTCCTATTGATGTCTAGGAAAGACTGGTGGCCAATTAGGTATGTGAATTTACATGTAGGTTGGGGTTCCTAAAACCTCACTTTTGTGTTTTTGTGCTGAAAGAACAGAAAGGGTTACCACAAGGAAGCCCAGATATGCCATAGGCCCATTTGAATATGTAAGAGAGTTAAAAAACAGCATTTCATCATGGTGTGGAACTGTGCACGGTTTGGGAGGCAGGAAGATGAGGGCTCTTCTTGGCCTTGCCAAATCCCTGTGGAGCTGGGATCCTGCTGTTTGGGCTAAAACCTTCCCAACTTGACAATGAGACTGGATTGAACTCACTGTGTCACTTGGTACAGGAACACTGAGCTGGCTTGGATTATTTCTTATGCCTCCTCCCCATCTCACTGGAGGCATCACTGCAACCTCCCCTTCCTCCTGCGCCATCAGCATATCTTTTAGCAAAATAGAGGGGGCTTGGTCTCTTCTCTCAGTGCCCTGACTCATTCTTCACTGAGGTGTGCTGGTGAGCAGGCAGGAAGCAGAGGAGCGGGGGTGGGGAGCAAACAGAGTAATCCACAGGGCAGAATTAGAAAGCAGTGTCCTTTGTAAAACTACTTCAGGCCCCACATGGAAGCCAGAATTTGAAGCATGATTGCATCTAGCCTCATGTTAAGTTGAGAACGCTGCCCTTGGATCAGGGGTCTGATCTTTGTGAAGACCTTACCCCATACACATAGAATCCAGTAATCAGAAATGTTCAAGGCTAGGACATTGCAGCCCTGACTTTTACCCAGGCTCCCTGGGTGCCTGCTCTGTCAGCCTTGTGGATCAATCTGCTAAAGGGTGAATCCTATCTGTAGGTCAGTTGACAACCCACAGGGAGTGCCCCCAGAGAAAAGAAAGGGTCCTGAGTGCCCACTGTTGCCCTTTCCTGAGAGCCCCAGCCCAGTGAAAGGAACACAGTTGACATGTTGTTTAAGTTGGAGATGTTGCCTGTATGCGTAAAAGAGCTCTCTGTTTCAGGCTCATGTACAGTCAGGAATGGTTCCTTCTCATCCAACTGCCCATGCGCCAATGATGCTAATGACGACACAGCCACCCGGCGGTCCCCAGGCCGCCCTCGCTCAAAGTGCACTACAGCCCATTCCAGTCTCGACAACAGCGCATTTCCCCTATATGACGCACCCTTCAGGTGAGGCGTGTGTGTGCAGGGGCCGCCGGGCACCCCAAAGCATTCTGCTCGCACAGATTGAATGGCAGGCAGGGCCAGCGCTTCAAGCCCCGACTCAGAACTAGCAGGACCTGTCAGAGTGTGCACAGTAGGGACCGTGACGATCAGTGCAGTGTCAGGGCCTGCGGCTTCCAGAGCTGCTTCTGTGTGTGTTCTGATGGTACAGTGTTTGGCTTGATGAGAAGTAGCAGCAACAGTATTTTGGGTAGCTGGTACATGCTTAGGACTGTTGGCCTTCCTTGTTTGACAGGCTGGACAGGGCAGTGTTTTCCTTCCTGAGTCCCAACAGTCTGAAATGTGGGGGGTTACCATCATGACAAGTTTGATTGTAGCTCTAGAGAATCCTGATGAGAAACTGCTGTGTATGGATTGGTTTTTGAGTGTAGCATTTAGCTCCAGCCCATGCCCTGACAGGGAGAGAATGCCCCGTGATTGTGCTCTAATACTTGATGGCTGCCATGGTGAGATTTCAGTCTAACCTGTTACTCTGGAAGCAACACTGGTGCTTGGCTAATATTTGGGGAGGGGGGTATGTTAAGGCCTGGTTTTCTACCTTATGAGCAACAAGTCTTCTGGGAGTTTTATCTGAAGTGGTTTTATGTCTTACTGATTTGTTTCTACCCATCCCCCTCCCCCCGTTTGGTGCAGATGGGATGGGGGGAAGTAAAGTAATTTTGAGTCTTGTTCAGCTAGCACAAGGATAGTTCACAGTCACGTGCTGCAGAGACACTAGGCTAATGTGCGGTGTTGCCAGTTTTCTGTTTAAATATTCACTTTTCTTTTTTACAGTACAAGCCCACCACCAACAGCAGTTGTAAGGCTGCCCTGGAGGAACCGAAAGGCCAAATTCCCTCCTCCCTTCTACTGCTTCTACCAACTGGAAGCACAGAAAACTAGAATTTTGTTTATTTTGTTTTTAAGAAAATATATGTTGATTTCTTGTAACATCCAATAGGAATGCTAACAGTTCACTTGCAGTGGAAGATATTTGGACCGAGTAGAGGCATTTAGGAACTTGTGGGCTGTTCCATAATTCCATACGCTGTTTCAAAGTCCCGCAAGTACCCCAGCTCTGCTTGCTGAAACTGGAAGTTATTTATTTTTTAGACCCTCATGTCATGAACACATCAGCTAGCAAAAGTAACAAGAGTGATTCTTGCTGCTATTACTGCTAAAAAAAAAAAAAAATCGAGACTTGGAACGCCCTTTTACTAAACTTGACAGAGGTTCAATAAATTCTTACCGTCAAACTGACGGGTTATTATTTATAAATCAAGTTTGATGAAGTGATCACTGTCTACAGTGGTTCAACTTTTAAGTTAAGGGAAAAACTTTTACTTTGTAGATAATATAAAATAAAAACTTTAAAAAAAATTAAAAAATAAAAAAAGTTTTAAAAACTGATATCTAGTTAGTGTGTGTTTGTATAAGCTACTAGTTAATATCAGGGAATAGAGAGCTCAGTGTGCTTTCTTAATCTGGAAGGTTAGTTGTCAAATGATTTTTCTTCTTCACCTTTAGTTCTGGTTCAAGGTATCTCTAGAAAAAGACAAGACTGAAATATTCTCTTTGGTGGATAGAGGTCTGCTTCAGGAGAAGGAAGGCTGGCCAGAGTTGGGCAGTGCTGAAATTCCACATCCTCAGTCTGATGCTGATTCTGTAAGCATCCTTTTTAATATTTCCTGAACCCATATGAGTGTTATTAGACATTGTCTTGATTCAGGCACCTGTCTTTTACCAGTAGGGGGCAGGAAACACTTTTTGAAAAAAACTGATAAACTGAGGGCAGAAAAGACACAGTGATATATAAAGCACCTTATTGCTATAGACTCAGAAGGAGGGGAGGACAAAGGAAAAAGCAAGTACTTAAGCAGGGCAAGGATTTTGCAGAGACCATAGTTATGGCAACAAATCAAGGTTCTGAGATTTTTTTAATTCACATGTAGCATTTTGTACATTATAGCAAAATTTGCATTACTCAAGAATAAGTTACTTATACAGTACATAAACAATACATAAAAATTTGTCAAATACCTTCTGCCTATAATGGTACAAGATGAATTCATTTTCTGTCTTGTTACAATGTGCTGCTTATTCCAACCAAACACTGGATGTCAGATGTGTCCTTGTTAAGAGGCAGTGGATAATATACTGTAAGTTCCTCTAGCCTGTGGGAGATGTTAGAACTCCCATGACATTTGCAATAAGAGACTTAGCCCTGAATAAAAGCATGAAGGAATCTCAGGCAACCCTTAAGGAGGAGTTCAAGGCCTTGATTTTTAGGTTAAGAAACTGTTATATAAAAATAGTGTTATGTGGCCTAAGATTTTAATGATTGCTATTCCTTTTTCCTACACGGTCCAGAAATGATCAAAGGCAGAAGATTTATACCAGATAAAGCCATATGGATTGCTGGTCTAAAATTCAAGGCAGGTTAGTTGACTTAATTCTTTGGTGCTGGTGACTGTTAGTTTGTAAGTTAATTAAAGTCAGTTAAGGAAGTGATGGTGCTGGGAGCAGTCAAGCTATCCTTGTTGTCCGTAATTAGAGATAATTGGAGGGATTGTGATATTTACTCTCCCCTTTGGCACTCAGAGCCTGGGCTCTCAGTGGAGGCTGCTGGCTTGGCCTCTTGCTGCCAGCAGTGGTCACATCAGGACTGGAAGGGTGGTGGATTGTGCTATCATCAGGGTGGACTGGCTGCAGCCAGCAGAGTCACTGTGAGGGCATCAAGCCCAGGAACCCACTGTTCCCTCTTCAGCTCGACCTGCTCTAGCAGAAAGAAAAGGCAATGGCTTAGTGTCACTTCTTCCCAGGCCATTATGGGGCTTTGTATTTGAGCTATCGTGGTAACTCAGACGTGTTCGGAAAAGAAATGTTTTTCTTGAACGTTTTACACTGAAGCAGTCTGGCAGTGGGTGACTTCTAAGTCTGTCAGAGTCTGAGCTCGTTACTTTGTAGCCAGAGGGTCAGAGTTGCTAGTTTGCTTTGTCTAACATGCCTCTTGGTACTACCGGAGGATTATATATTGAAACTGCTAAGAATGAGTGTCCCTGGCTTGAGATGTCATATCCCAGATGTGGAAGGAGGGAATTTACTTGGTTCACTGTCTTCTTGGCCCCGTTTCTGTGCAAGGGGAAAGTCTGCACCAGTAGACTTGTCAGCGTTGACTTTCTATGATGAGTTTTCTCTTTTTTAAAGAGAAATTCAAAATAGCGCTTGCTCCCCTGGTTGACACTGTGCTTAGCATTCATTACTTAGACTCTAAGTCATAGGGAAACCTGCTTGTAGAAAATAAGTATCCTTAGAAATGGACCACAGGTGTGGATCAGGGTTGGATCTGCTTTTTATGATCTGTCAAAACGCCCAGGAGTGTTGATTTTTAAAGTGATAAAGAGGTGGCTACTTATCTGACCTCTTGGAGTAGAGAATGGCTTGAGGAAGCAGACCAAACCCTCACCCCGGATAAGGCAGACGTAGTTTGTTTTAGGCCAACGTTTAATTGTAGCCTAAAGTCAATGTGTATGTGTACACATTAAACTCTGAGTTCTCTCGGGTTCCTAGGAGCCACTTTGGTGAGCCTGGCAGGTGTATCGAATGGCTCTGCTGGCTTTGCTCTGTCACTCTTTTCCTTGGGAAAGTTCTGGGAGGAGCCAGCCCCCCTATGAATTGTATCATTTGTGAAAGAAGTATATGGAGATGGACTGCATGTTGGAGTTCCAGGACAGAATACGGACTGGGGGCTGTTCAAGGAGTTCCTCCTTAGCTGCAGCACCAGTCCTAGCTGCAGCACCAGTCCTAGCTTCCACTTTGACTCAAAAATGAGCCTGAAACCTCGTGGGATAATTGAAAGAAAGAGCCTCAGATGCTAGGGGGCCCTGCGCCAACCCTGCTGGTGAAGGATTTACTAGAAAGGCCCAAGAGCCCTTCTTCCCGTTTTGCTTGTGTCTCCCTCATAACTCAGTTTAACTCTGTCACCAGAATCCATTTTACTCATAAGGCACCAGGGTAGAACTCTAACTTGCCACCCTCCTATTTCAGTAATTGCCTGAATTTCCCTGAAAGGGTGACACACTTCACTTCTCTACATTTAGGAAGGAAGGACAGTGGCTACTCAGCAGCAAGTGACTATCCGGAGGATGCAACAGACCAGGAAGCCAGGCATGCTGGCTCACACCGGGAGCTAGTCAAATAGGGTTTGCATAGCTGTCTCTGACTACAAAAATTGCATGGGTATTAGTTCAAATAGTGCAATGAAATAAGCAATGGTTTAGTTTTGAAACCTGAATTCCTTGAAAAATTAATCTGAGGTAAATGTTTAAAATCATTTTTGACCTTGAGCTTGTCCATCTGCCAGAGCTTTGTCCTAAGGCTGGGTGTCAAAGCAGGAACGGTGTGGTCACCTGTAGCATGGGTACAGCAGAGCTGCCATATGGACTGAAGCTACAACAGGAAAACCAGAAGAGAATCTAGAGCTTGTTAGTGTTTAAAGTCTGTCATCAGCTGTGACAGTGTCAGTGAAAAAGAACAAGTTTCCACTGCCAGTTCAGGCCCTTACCCCACCAGCCGCCTCTAGGAGTGATAGGGACTGGTCCTAGGGACCCAGGGCAGGAGCTAGCGAACAGGAACTACATCTGTAAACAATGAGAGAAAGCCAGATGATAGCTGAAACTTACAGGAGGCCCTTCAACAGGCCTAATAGAAGGGTCACATCCAAACTGGAACAAGCAGTTAGCAGTGTCCCTTAAATCTTTCTGAAAGGAAGGAAAGAACATTACATTCACAAGTTGCTATCTCTGCTTGCTGGGCCAGGGTTCTTAACCACCTGTCAGAGAGGTGTGTACTGGTTGTCAATGGCCCGCAGGTGGCTCCGAGAGGAGGAGTCCATTTCGTAGTCTAAGTCCCGGGCTCGGCTGGCCGGTTCAGGCTCCAGGTGTCGCAGGCTGTTGGCCAGTTCCTCAGGCGAAGGCACCAGATGGAAGATCTGCTCAGGGGGAGAGGACCGGCCTGGGAGACCCTCTGGGCCGAGCCCCCGTGGACAGCCAGCAGAGCTAAGGTGGGGAAGGCCCAGCTCTGAATCCCAGTGAGAGAGGGAGAAAGGGAATAGGACCGTGTTGGAGGAACCTGGGGGACAAGTGACAGAGACCACACTGTTAGTCTTGGACACAAAACAAGTCTGTGTCCCTGAGTTTGCAACAAGCTTTTACCCTCTTCCCGGTTCCCTGTGCTATCCTCCCCCTTTATCAAGGGCATTGGGGTCGTACCTGGTGGCTGGGAGACGACTACCACGTAGCTGGACAGGCGGACATCACAGGCAGCACCGCACTCAAGGGGGATGGGCGAGCGCTGGAAGTGGTGCAGCATGTCCACAACCGAGGGGAAGTGAAGGTGCTGCACGCGGCACTGGCCCCGCTCCGTCAGCGACAGGCGCAGGTGCTGCGGGGAAGCAGCCAGCAGGCTCAGGCACTGGCCTCTCGGGGCATTGAATGGGGAGAGGACAGCCCCCACTGCCTTGCCTCGCCCCATACCTTGGCTATGCCCTGGAAGTTGAAGGTGAGTACGTATTCCCCACGCCGTGTCTCACTCTGCCGTACCAGGAACACTCCATGGGCGTCGGGGCCCTGTAGTTGGACCAGCTGAGCTGCCTTCACTCGGGAGATGGGGCCATGGAACCAGGGATAGCAGGACAGGAAGTGATCTGTTTTCTGGCAAGCTGGGTCCAGCAACCCCCCCAGAGAAGCACCTGGTTGAGAAGATGGGTAATGGTGACCCTTTGTGGGTGTGCCTTTCATCCTGGGCTGAGACTGGGCACCGATTGCAGAAGACAAAGACCCACTCCTACTCACCTTGGTTCAGGGAATCTGTGCTTCCCCTTGGAGAGCTGGACAGGCCAGGCTCCAGGGCTGAAGGAATATGCATCTCTGGGTCTGTGCTCTCCAGCCTGTTGGAGAAGAGGCTGGGGTCAAGGATCTGGGTAAGTCAGGGATAGCGGTAAAAGCTGTGCCAGCTGAGGGTCTGGGGCCTCACCCTGGGCCTGTGTACTCCTGGAGCTCAGCCATCCATGAATTCAGCTGCTGCTCATCTCCCACCTCAAAGATAATGTCTGTTCGGTCTTTCACCTGGTAGGGAGGAAGGGTGCAGCTGTGTGGGATGCCTGGGGTGTGCATGTTACCCTCCGGTGTGGGAAGCTCTGTCACTCACCTTTAGTACAAAGGTATAGAGGTTGTCGGGCATCTCCAAGCGTGTGCATCGCCGGACCTCCTGGATGCTGGAGCAGGCTGCTTGTAGCTTGGGCTTTGAACTCTAGGAGACCAAGGTAGGGCACATAAGAAGGCTGGTCCCTGATGGTCCTTTGCCCCCCCAGGCCTGTTTTTCTGCTGCCTCCCCAGGGACTTGCCGAGTGAGGCTCATGGTGCTCCTAAGCAGGTACACCAAGCCTAGAGTAAGGTCTAGCATTCTGGATTGTAGGAGCCCACGCAGTGTCCTCCTCCTGTAGCCTCTTAAGTGCTATCCCCACTCCGCACATAGAGATCCCCAAAAAGCCATGTGGGCTGCGGGCTAAGTAAGCCCCTTCACCTGGACCTGTGGACATTCCAGCACTGATGTGTTTACATGCGTTGCCTGCTGACATCTGTTTCTCTTCCCAGTGGTAGAGCAAAGAGCTCCCCATGCAGCTATGTCACATGGACTGCTTGATCCCCTCATCACAACAAGCCCAGAGACAGACAGGTCATGGGGGTACCCAACCCAAGCCATATTTGTCTCTGTCATGCCTTTAGCTCTCCATAGTACAGGTCTCTCCTGTCCTCACAGCAGCCCTAGGAAGCAGATAAGAAGAGAAGAAATGCAAATCTTGGAGACAAGTCTTGGGATGAGAGGTGGAGCTGGGCACGGGGTGCACAGCTGGCCCTGGTTAAAAGCCAGCTGAAACCCATGTAAAACCTCGGATCCAGGACTATTCCATGGCATCCAACATATACAGGGTCCAGAGAAGGGAGGAAATGGGCCCCAACTCCTTTGCCAGCAAGAGTCCTTTCTTCTAGGTCCTGATGGAACCTGGCTGGAGCAGGGGCTGACCCTGTAGATATCCCTAGGGAGCAGGAGGCTCTGGGACATCCTAGGACTCGGCATCTACTGCGGGTGTGTGCTTTCTCAGAAGGGAGGTCAACCCTCCACTGCACCCCATCTCCTCCACCAGCTCTTTCCCCAAGAGCTGGGACACTGCCAGTCACACCTAGGTACAGCCTCTAACAAGCCAGCACCAGGTGCAGAGGTGGAAATGAGGTAGACTTTGGGGATCCAGCCTCCCCTGCCCAGAAGAAAGGGCACATCTTGCAAAAGGAGCTGATCCTCGGCGCCATATGCTTAATTTAACCATGCTGCACACACACACAGAGGTACATCTCTGACATAAGGATATGATCTCAGGGCCAGGCTGCCCGCCTTCAACCCCCTCCTATCCACAGGAGGGCCCACCACCACAGCGCTCCTTGGAACTCCCAGTCCCCCCTGGTTAACCAGTAACATTTATCAGGGTTCATTCACTGCATTTTCCCACCAGCAGCACAAATGGGGTAATAAGTTCGGAGGGGTCGCATAACCAGTCAGTCCCAGCCCTAAGTGACCAGCAGTAGCCACAGCATTTGAACCTTTCCAGTTTCTCTTCCACCTCTCCCACGGCACTGGACACAGCAGAGCACCTGGGGCGTGGGCCCTCTGCTCTCCTAGCAGCTCTCTCAGCCAGCCTCTCAGCGCGCGTTTCCTGTCTGCAAAATGGGTAAGGTACGGAGGGCTCTTTCCTTCCTTCTGCTTTTGCAGTTGGCCCTGCCTGGCCCCCCACCCTCTCTAGGCCTCAGGACCATGGGGAGGAAGTAGTCCAGGCCAAGTGGGGAACAGGCCTAATCTCCCTTTCAGTTCCGCCCCTGGCCTGGCCCAGCCCCAGTGAGTGCTGAGATTAAGCAGCGAAGCCACTGGTTTCGCTCTGAATGTGGGGCCCTCTGTGCCAGCTCCACCCTCAGCAGCTGAGGAACTGCTGAGCTGGCAGACAGTGGTGAAGAGGGATTGCCCCTCACCCACGGCCAGCCCTGGCTGCACATGACAGTACAGCTCACCCTGGCTCGGGGCTCCCCTGCAGCAGCCTTGCGTGAACACTGCCCCAGGCAACCACCCCATTTATCTTGCCCAGAGCCACACAGCTGCCAGCCATCAGAGCCAGTGTTGTCTACCTGATACCTGCTAGTGGGGACATGCCAAAGGCTCTGCCCCAGTTGGAGGGCCAGTGACAGCATGAGGACCAGGACTTGGGAACACTGACCACTCTATGGAGGGACCACTATATGCCTTTCTGGGTGAGTGAGAATAATGAGATAGCTGTGATGCAGAGAACTGAACCCAAACCCTGGGGCTGTGTCAGCAACTACAGGAACACTTGGGGGCTTCAGGTTTCCTCCTCTCCCATTCCACCTGCCATTCCGAGCAGCCGAGCCCGCAAGCAGCCAAATCACACTGCTTAAGTGATCAAAATGGTCAAAGCACTCCAGATACTTGTGGTGCAAGCAGTAGAATGTCACCCACCACATCCTGTAGCATCCACCACTGAGAGCAAGTCTTCTCAGCTAAAAAGCTGCCTTCTTTCTTAATGTCCACTGTGACTCCAGTGGGAATAACCCATTTCTATCTTTGCTCTGGCTGCTGGGAAACTCAGAAACCAAGATGCAGACTAGCTTGACACTATCCTCACAGTAGGGCTTGCATTTCTACAGCTAACTTTATAATTTTCTTAACCACTCTAGGCTTTAGGGTTCAGTCCTGACTCTTCACCTGTATAATTAATCCTGGATAAGCAGCTCAGCCCTCCTGCCTTATTTTATCATCTGAAAGGTGAAGATATTTAATAGCCTCTCTCTTTTCACAGGGTTGCTATGGTGACTGGCTGGTATTAACTTTCCAGGCTGGGGTCTGAGGCCAGCCAAAGTGTGTAAGGCCTTTGTGCATCCCGACGGTGTCACTGCCACCACTTTACAGTAAATACCACAGCATAAAACGACAGCACTATGGTAGCACAAACCACCTACCTACGGGCTTCCCATAAGTGGCCTAGGGACTGGGCACACACCTGCCTGCTCTCTCTCTACCTCAAAGACCCTAAGACAGAGGGAAAATAACAGGATGTAATTTACTTTAAAATACAATGTGCTTCAGGCAACACATCAGCTACTTCAGTGAGTTTGTCTTGAAGGGATGGAGCGCCTGAAAAGAGCCAGAGGGCAGGGTCCACATTAAAGATGGGCAGAAATTTCCATGGACTCACACAGAGCGAAGTTCTGATTCAGGGTTGGTGGTCTTACACTTTTGGAGGGTGGTATAGACAGCTCTGCCTCAACCCACAGGTTGGCCCTGTGCTCCCACCAGCTTGGACAGAATCAAAGTAGCGGCTAGCACCAGACCTTTCCTCTCTGTCTCCTGGGTCTTGGCTTTCCCTTCTACCTTCACCTGGAAACTCCACATCCTGCTGCCACTCCCTGTGTGCTAAGGGGCAGAGTCCAGGGACAGCCCTTCCCAAGTCTCCCTGTCCTCACAACCATCTTGAGTGGGTCCTATCACCATTCACATCCTGGAGGCCCCAGCTGAGGGACTGGCCAAGCCCATGCTGATCTCCAGATGCCAGTGCCCCAGCAGGAACAAGATTACACACAGCCCCTGACTCAGAGCTTCCATTCTAGCAAAGGAGATGGATGCCCAGCAGGAGGGCAGGCCCTGAAGGGCTGAGCTTCCCAGGCACTGGGATGGCCTTTGCAGAGGCCCTGTGGTGGGGAAGCACATGGACACTTGAGGAGCCTGGCTGGCACACAGTGAGGTGGTCACAGGAGCCCCAGAAGTCCCCATAGGGTCTTGGCTGGGCAAGCAGTGTAGAAGTAGCAGCTGGATGTGCAGCTCTAGAGCTCATGCTGAATCCCACGACAGAAGCAGGCCTGCTTGTGAGGCCAGACCTGGCTCTGATGGCTGCCTCTGCGGGAAGCTGTGGGGGAAGACAGCACCGAGCAGCAAAGGACCTGGCACAGAAGGCCCCATGCATGGGTAGGCCAGCCCCTCACAATGGCCTTGTTTCTTCCACTGTGCCTGCCTGGCCACTGAAGGGGCCTTTATCCTTGAGCACAAGCTTTGAGGAGAGACCGCCCACCATCTGGAATCCCACAGGCCACAGCAGCCCCCTGGCAGTCTTACTCCTCCCAGGGCTTCTGGACCCTCACTCCTCCCCTACAAAGAGCAACACTGGGATAGGAATAAGACGTGGTATACAGCCGAGGTCTATAGCACCTGTGCCCTCAAGGTCGCGTCTCAGTGGCCTGAGGCCTGGATCTAGAGGTGGTTAGGTCAGCCCTGGCTCTACCACTTACCTACCTTTGGTATCTTGGACATGGTGTCAACTACAGCCTCTGTGTGTGGGGACAATAAGCAGATCCTGCTCACCTCCCAGGAGTGGGGTGAGGATGGGAGATGGCCTTAGATGTGGGCCTGAAAACTTAAAGGCTTAGAGCAAATTCCAGGTCCCAGTCCCAGACAGCTGAGTTTTCCCAACCCAAGAGCCCAAAGGGCTGCTGCCTGGATGAACGACTGAACCGTCCGTCCTGAAAATGCTTACTCAAGTCTTACTGATTGTTATCAAAACACCAACCTAAACAAGAAAAAAGGCCCTGTCTTGTTCCAAAAAGGATTTCAGTCAGGTTACAGGGATATTCTGAAAAAGCATTGTCCCACTTGCCACAGATTAGTCTCCGAGCTTCCTGGCAGCCAGTGCAAAGAGGGATTCTCCAAGAGAAGACAGCTGTGTGCACAGCAGTCCATTAAAGATTCTTGAGAAGGACTGGAGCAGAGAAACATGTTGAACTCATGTGTTCCCCAGACTTTGGCCAGCCAGCATCCTGCTCAGAAATCTCTCTGGGGCCTGCTCACGCACCACACAGCAGCCTCCCCATCCTGGGCTTTCAGAATTAGTCTGCGCCTTGAATTGCAACGCTGCCTTGCCTCCACCACCTTGGACAAGCAGCTCACCTCCCCTAGCCTCAGTCTGCACTGTTGTAAGGTATGACAGTGCCACTACTGTCCCAGGAGAAATGGCACAGGGCAGCCTTGGGAACCTGGTCTTAGGAAGCAGAGATCTCCGGAACAAAAGCCCTCACTGAGGAAGCTGTTCTGTGCTGCCACTCCGCCTGCCCGCCGCAGTCAGCTCTCGCAGCCATCTCCCACCACCTGACCATGCACTCAGGAAGGCCTCCCTGCTCCTTTCCCATCTTTGTGTCTTGGGCAAGGCAAAGTAAGTGGCTATAGGAGTTCCCTGGTGGTGCAGTGGCTTAAGGCTTCGTCACTGGCGCTGTCAGCACTGCGGCCTGTGTTTGATTCCCAGCCAGGGAAATACCCTCATACCAAAAAATAAAAAAGTAAGTGGCTATAAATGTTTGCTGAACACTCTCCAGAGTGGAGAAGGTGGAAGGAAAGGATTTGGAAGCTACAGGAATAGCAGGAGCCAACGCCCAGAGAACAAAAACTACAGCCAATCCCACAGGGGAGTCAGCTGCAGCTAGGAATGCTCACAGACCCCTCACGCCACCCTTTAGTGAGCACCTGCTATATGCCTGGGTTGTTCATCAGTGGCTTTTGGACTGCTGAATTCATGGGCCAGCACCCTTTCAGAAATGTTCCAGTTTCACAGAAAAGAGCATCATGTCAAGGAATAGAGGGGCTCAGACCAAGAAAGTAGGAAGGTAATTGTTCGAGTCAAGGTCAACCTTTGATACCAAGTGTGATGATATACTCCCTCACCACTGTGCTCTGGGCCATCTATCTATCCATGTGAAGGCCACTGCGGGGGAGTCTCCCATGCATCACTCCGACAGCCCTTGCAGCTGGTGTTTCATCCCCACTTCATGAAGAGGCAAGACTCAGAAAACCTGGGGTGCAGCACAGAGCACGCATCACAACCAGCTGGCCTGGAGCCTCTGGAAGGAAGCCTGTTAACACGGGCCCCAGGTGGGTGTGAAGCCTACCGGTATCTGAGGAAGTGCTGGGGAGGGAGGCTCCCCATGGAGCCACAGGAGACTTAGAGCAGGGAGGGCACAGGCCACCCCATAGAGGCACAATCATGGGGGCTGAGGGGTTGCTCACAACCCCCACAATAGGGTAAAGAATCAGAAAACGGCGACATCCTGAACCCCAGGAGGGTAGCATTAAAATTGAGCCTCCATGAGTCCTCCTCCCCCATGGACCCAGACCCAGCTACTCCCATCCCCACTCTGCTGAAAGCTCACCTGTGGGGCCCGTCTCGCTGGGTGTGGAAGCCCAAGCCTCACCACGGTCCTTGTTACCACCTCAGCCTCA
This sequence comes from Lyroderma lyra, assembly GCA_004026885.1. Classification (NCBI taxonomy): domain Eukaryota; kingdom Metazoa; phylum Chordata; class Mammalia; order Chiroptera; family Megadermatidae; genus Lyroderma; species Lyroderma lyra. The sequence goes on from PVJL010000276.1 coordinate 139,010, forward strand.
TCTAGTCTCCCTCTCTGCTCCATCCACACCAGCCTCCACTGCCCTTAACTGTACCCAGCACACTCCACCTCAGGGCCTTTGCACCTGCTCTTCCCTCTGTCGGACAGGCACTTCCGCATCGGCACAAATCTGTCTCAGCTCAAGTGTCACCTCAGGAGGGCCCTCCCTGACCAGTCACCATCACATAGCCCTCTTTACTCCCTCCACGGCATTTATCGGGCTGTGGCATGGGCTCTGTGGGGACCAGGTCTTGTTCGCTTGGCATGCCCATTTCACCCCTGCAACAAATATCACAGGTCTTTGGTTTGCCTAATACTGAGTGCTGGGGGCCCCCAGGGGGATACAGGATGTGGCCCCACAGCAGACACCCCGCTGCGGAGGAGTGCCAGGAATACTTGAAGGAGTATGAGCAGGGCGAGGACGGAGGATGCGGAAATGGGAACATGGCGGGGCCTCCCAGGGCTCCAGCTGGCCAGGGGGTGGGGACCAGCTGAGGAGGAGGCTCTCAACACCCCACAACTGAATGGTTAACCCCGTGTTATAGGTGGAGAAACAGAGCTCCTGAGAGGCAGGGTCACTCGTCTGGCCACAGGAAGAGGAGCCACGCAGAGCTTGGGCTCAGACCCTCGTGTGCCCAGCCCCAAGGCCCGCTGCGCCCCCACAGCAGCTCTCGGCAGGGACAGCCTCCCCTCCTCCAGGGAGCCTTCTCTGGTCACATCGTGGTTAGTGCGATTCCCGTGCCTCCCCCTCTGCACAGGGCTTATCGGGCCCGGCCATAACTTCCTGATGAGGCAGCTGCCCCCGCCATCTGACTAGGAGTTCCTCTGGGGGTGGGGACAGGGCACCAAGCCACGTTTCCAGCGGGGGCCCAGCGCCGGGCCCGGTCCAGAGGAGGTCCTCAGGGAGGGTTTGTCAGATGGATGGGTGAGTAGCTGGTTGGGTGCCTTGGGTCCCAGCCCTCAGATGTCTTGAGAACAGAGGCAGATGTGGGGTGTGGTGAGTTATCTCACCCCCTTACTCCCCAGCCCCTGTGGGGGCACACTGAAGGCAGGGAGCCAGTTCCACGGACTGAGCAAATGTTGGAACTACAGGCCACAGTCCCTTCCTTCCTCTGCCCGTAGCCAGGACCCCAAACTCCCACCCTGACCCACCTCTGGCCCTTCAGATGCCGACTCAGGCAACTTTTTCTGTGTGATCCTGAGCAAATCACTTCTCTACTTCTGTGTCCTCATGTGAAACGAAGGTGGCTATGGGAGGCACCCGCCAGGGCTTCTGCAGTGAGCCTGCCTGCTGCCCAGGCTCCCCCAGCCCTCCGGGCCACGTCTGTTTACCCTGCCCGCTGTTGTCTTATACTCTGTGCCCCCACAGAGGAGCAGGAAGGGGTGAGAGAAGCTTCCAGAAAAGCCACATGGGTCAGCATCCCCCTTTTCTTGGTAGATGAGACACATCCCCCAGAGCCAGGGAGAAAGGGAGACAGACCCCCAAATATAAGCACCCTGCTCACCTCGCAAGTGACTGCGTTCAGGAGTGGGGGCCGGCCCTCCCATTCCTGCACCCTGAGGCACCAAGGAGGTCTGGGGGTGGGGTGGACGAGCCAGAGATGCTGAGACAGATGGGCTGGGGGCCCATCTAAAGCCCCACCTGCAAAGATTTCTCCTTCTGGCCCATAAGGGCCCCCCCCACACACACATCAGACAGACTCACAGTGACACAGTCACAAAGCCCCCTCTCAGAGACCACCCACACACACAGAATCACAGTGACAGGGACACAAAGTCCCTCTCAGATGCTGGAGCAACCTCCCCTCCCCATACAAGCACCCAGAGACAGATGGCCCCCTAACACACACACAACCAATCTGGGGTTCCCCCCTGAGAGCCACTGGAACCCCCCGAGATGCAGGTGCCTGAGTACGGATGGGCCTGCTGTGACGATGGCATGTGCTTCTGCTCTGAGTGTGACTGAGCAGGTAAACCAAGGAGCTTGACCACCAGCTGACCTCGCCTCCACTTCAGGTGACACGGCCAGGCCACACCGGGCACTGCCTGAGGAGGGGGGTCCCAGGACAGGGCCTTGTGGGGCAGAAATGGAGGAAGTTGCCCCCCGTTACTAGCCGGGCCACATGCTGACACCTGCAGGATTTCTCCCCTCCGCACCTCTGCTCAACCTGTGCCCGCCACACAAGCCACCATTCCCGTCCAGGCCTTTGGCACTCAGGGTCAATGACTGTCCAGATGCTGCAGCTGAGCTGCCAGGAAGAGTGAGCAGTCACGGGCTGCTCAGCAACCAGCCTCGATGACCCCTGCTGTCCCCACAGGCCTGGACCATTCCCAAGGACATGCTCAGCCAGCACCCAGCAGGCCTGGAATGACTGGGGTCCTACCAGACCCCCTTACCTGCTGCCCACTGCAAACCAGCTGCCCTCAGTTCACACTCGAGCTACCACATCCTGCCCCCAGAGTCCTCCGGCAATCCACCTGTGTGGCCACAGAGTCTCAAGGCAAACACGCCCGGTCCTTACCCGAGCTGTGCCTCCTCTTCCAGTGCTGCCTGCTCCCGGCCACCTCAGCTCTAAGACACTCCAGGCCACAAGGGCCAGACTGTGGTCAGCACCTCCAGACAGAAGGGGAAGCCATGGCTCTGAGAGGCCACTGTCCAGGCCCCTGAGCAGGGAGGGGATGTGCCAGGCATCCAACCTGCTGCACAAGAATGTGCTCTGTGGACTTGGGACCCCCCCCCCCAGGAAAGCCAATGAGCCCGCTGGAGTCTGTGGGCAACCAACATGGGGCCAGGGGGTGCCAGAGCTGTGCAGCCCCCAGGGGCTTGAAGAGGGTGCCCACCTCCCAGCCCTGCTGCCAAGCCAGACCAGATCAGGGAACCCCCTGAACCCAGTATCACAGCCTGGCTGCAGCCTCTAGGCCCAGCATCTGCTCTGCACTTGAGGGGGAGGATGGAAAAAGTTGTGGTTATAACCTCTGTCACCAGCCTCGGTGGGGGGTACATCAGAGGAGAGGGGGCTTGTCACCACCAAGATCCCCAAAAGCCCTGGATGGTGACCACTGCCTTCGAAGAATGATGATTCAGAAGAAGAGGTGAAGGCGAGGGCCTCTAGGGCTCGAGAGGCTGCAGGGGCGCCAGGAAGGCCGAGGCGGCTGAGCCTTGGACTGAGCTGAGAGAAATGAGGGTGAGAGCCTGGAGCCCCAGGAGCAGGCTCGGTCAGAGCTGCGGCCACTGCACCAGCGCTTCCCACCCCGCCGAGCTCAACCTGGCATGACGGGTTGGTTATCTTTAGCCCGTGCTCAGTGAGCGTTTACTACGTGATGTGCCTCAACACTCGGCATCTCAGATATCAAAAAAAACAACAGGAAATCACACCAACCACAAAGAATAAAAGCCAGCTGGGTTAAATAATTAAAAGTGAAAAATAAAACCCAAGTAATTGTATGGTCCCAGGAAGAATAAAACCACAAAGGAAAAAAAATTACTGTACTTTACTGTCCAAACTTAAAATCCTGCATAAGCCAAGAAACTTGGGATCAAAACTGAAGAGTCAAATGGCCAATGAGGGAAATACCTGCAACATGTGACACCTGACATCCATGAACGGGCTCTTGCAAAACAAGAACAGGGCAGACACACAGGAGGCAAGCAGGCAATGTAAATGGCCTGTAAGTCACAAAAATGTGTGTTATGACCAAGAAATGTAAGAGAAACAGTCAACATTCACAGGAACAGGAAGGCCATTGGTTGGCTGCCAGGGGTTGGGGACAGTAAGTGGGGCTGACTGCTGATAGGTACAGGGTTTCTTTCTAGGGTGATGGAATGTCATGGAATTACACAGTGGTGGTGGTTGCACACACAATGAATATACTAAAAGCCAATGGACTGCAGTTCAACATGGTGAATTTTATGTGAATTATATCTCAATTAAAAAAAAAATGGCTGATTCCACTTGTAATCAGAAAGGACAAGATAACCACTCTTCACCTGGAAGTTGGCAAAGGTTTTTAAAATAACACAGTACTGGTGCCACTGGTGATGGGAAGTTAAGTGGGTGGAACCTTTCTGAAAGGCTATTTGAAAAGTAGGTATCAAAAGCATTAGAGATGGCTCATAAGCACATCCTTAGCCATTAGGGGAATGCAAATCCAAACCACATGACACATCTGTCTTCACAGAAGTTAGGATGCCTCTAATCAGACGAACAGACAACAGGTATTGGTGAGGAGGTAGAGAAGTTGAGGCACTCATATGTTGCTGGTGGGACTATAAAGTAGTGTTAAGAGTTTGGTTAGTTATTCAAATGCTACAAAACAGTTACCACATAACCCGGCAGCTGCTCTCAATTTATACTCCAGGGAAATGAAAACATGTCCACAGAAAAACTTAGGCAGGCATACCTCGCTGTATTGCACTCGGTCTGACTGCACTTCACAGATGTTGCCATTTTTACAAACTGAAGGCAAGTCCCTCCTTCAGCAAAAGGATTACGACTCACTGGACTGTGGTGGTCTGAAATCAAACCACAGTACCTCTGAGGTTTGCGTGTACACTGACGTTCACGGCCACGCTCCTCCAACAGTCAAAATGTGGAAACCTAATGTCTATTTAAAGATGGATGGGTAAACAAAATGTGAACCTTGAAAACACGATGCTAAGTCAAATAAGACGGTCACAAAAGCTGATCTATCGCCCAATGCCATTTACGTGAAAAGGGCAGAAGAGGCAGACCCGTGGGGACAGAAAGCAGATGAGTGGTTGCCACGGGCTGCGGGAGGGCGGTAACTGGGAGTGACTGCTAATAGGTAAAGGGGTTTTCTTTGAGATGATGAAAATGTTTTAAAATTCAATGTTAGTGGTGGCTGCGCAACTCTGTAAACTAACCATCACTGTACGCTTTAAACAAGTTAATCCCGTAGCATGTAAAGCTTTAGAAGTGCGTGCACGTCGGAGGCAGAGGCACTCAGAAAGCCCCCTGGCCAGCGTGTCCCCTTCTGGGAATGCAGCCTAAGGAAATAACCAGACGGGCACCAAGACTTTGGTACAAGATGTTCGTCATAACGGGCTCCCTGGCAGTGTAGTGGCTAGGCTTTGGCGCTCTCAAAGCCGCGGCCTGGGTTCAATTCCCCAGGGAACTACCCCCCACCCTTCAAAAAAAAAGATGTTCGTCACAGGGTTCTCCATTTGAGCAAAAAAGACAAATGATTGAGTCTAGATAACAGATAAATCTGTCATGGCCTAACTGTGTAAATGAAACACTGTGGAGACAGTATTTTTAAAAAGACATTCTTAAAAAATACTTGAGAAACCAGAAAACAGAAGGTGGTCAAGACATGTAGGTGGAGAAGAGCAGGTAGAGTGGCAGTCCCACAAGGGCTGGGTTTTCGTCCAAAAGTTCCTGCCTGTGTTCCCAGCGTCTGTGCAGTGCCTGGCACACAGCTGGGGCTCCGGGGGCAATGTGACGGAGTGCCGAAGTGCGGGGCCTTCGCGGGGAAAGGTGAAGAAACGCAAGGAAAGCAGATCACAGGGACGTCTACCAAAATGGAAAAGCCGGCTCTCCCTGGGTGGTAGGTTCGTGGGTGGTTTTTCAGTTACTTTCCTAGAATTGCGACCATGCGCTTTATCAATGGAAAAAACAAAACCCCAGACGCTAGGACCTCAAACCTGGAGGCCCTTGGTAAGAAGTTAGTTTCCTAGATTACAAGGAGATTTGAAATGAGACAGAGCAGGGCCTCCAGTTCCAGAAGGTTCCCTGAAGAGAGGTTTCCTCTCTGCCACTGCTAGGGACTTCGAACCTGTCATGGGAGGATCCCAGGCCACAGGTGAGGGAGAGCCCCACACCCAGCAGGTACACGTCACCAGCTGATCCAGAGGCCGAGGTCCGTGCCTGAGGAAGACAGTGGCCTCCTCCTCAGCTCCGAGGGGAAATAGGAAAAAGGGGTGTGGGCCCCAAAAAGGAAGCTGAGGCGGCCCCTCCTGCCTTGGCGGAGGAAGCTACTCCACCACCGCCAGTGAGGGCCGGCCGCTGAGAACGCAGAGATCTCTGCTTGTGCATTCTGGTTTCCTTTTGCATTCACAAAGACGTGGGTGGGGGATTTCCAGCCGCATCCGCCCAGCCTGCGGGTGTCAGCTGGTGCCCGCTCCAGGCCACTTCGAGGGCCAGCCAGGTGGCTGCCCATCCCAGGGAGGGTGGCTAGGGACCCGTCCCTGGGATCTGGCCACTTCCTACGCAGAAAGCCCCTTCTTCCGCCTCGCAGGGTAGGGACACTGTGCCAGTCCCTCCCAGGGCTTACTTTTGACTCAATCGCCCAGCAAAGCCAGTACTGGCATTCCATTTTCCAGAATGGGAAACAGACTCAGGCCAAGATCGCCACCTGACTGCGCCTCCGTCACCAAGCCCACAGCCCAGACTCCACAGTGATGGTCTTGTGCCAACACCCAGTCCCCCAAACAAGCAAAAATAGAAGACCAAGAAGCTGGTGACAGCAGACAGGCCCATGGAAACAGCCCCAGGAGCACCCGGACACAGTGAATGGGTACCTGTCCCCGCCCTCCCGCTGTGGAATCAGGGGCACTTTCTAGTCTGTGGATTCATAGAATTGGGGCTAAAAGGAAGCACGCCGATACCATCTGCCCGCGGTTTCAGCGTGGTTGGGGGTTTCTTCTGACTGCAAAGCACTTTTCAAAAACCGATCTTACAAGGAACCCCGATGAGGGGCAGATGGGGTGGCTGTGTGTGGTTGGGGGCCCCACAGGAGCCCTGCCCACCACCACCCCTTCCTTCCTCCCACCAGTCCCAGAAGGCCCAGATTAAACCCCTTGGTTGCCCATTTCACAGCTCAGAGAGGGGCGGGGCCCCACCTGAGTCATAAAGCAGCCAGGGCAGAGATGGGAACCCATTGTCACCTTGATAGCCTTCTGCCTCTGGGCCCCAGGGAAATGGGGGGAAGTGAGGAACCACTGGCCTCTAAAGCTCTTGTCCCCGCACTGGGACACCAGGGCTGTTGGCCCATGAAGAGCCGCTGGGCTAAGGGTGGCGGGCAGGTGGACTCTCTGTCTGTCTGGGGCCTAAGCACAAACGCCTGGCCCTAGCAGGCCCACCCAGGACGCCACCCTTGACCCTGCCACCTCCCAGCTGTGTGGCCTTGGGCAAGGCTACATCTTTGTGCCTCAGCTTCCTCGTCTGCGAGCTGGCCTCCTCACTGTCCCCACTTCACAGGGTGATTCCATGGGATGTGTCACGCGTGGTGCCTGTCATGTCAAAAACGACCAGTAAAAACGACGAGTGCAGCAGCTAAGCTCTGCCGAGCGCCGACTGTGCGCAGGCCTGGACGGACAGTCCTCTCGGCGCCTGCGTGGGGGCGCCGTCATTCAGCTGCTTGGACTTGAGAAAACGAAGACGCGGGCAGCGGAGTGCCTTTCCCCACGCGGAGGGGCAGCGCGGGCCTCACACCGCCCTCCGGGCCTACCGCCCCTCCCGCCCGGCCGCTTCCTGCCCGGCCCTCCTCCTCCTCCTCTTCCTCCCGCACTCCTGCCTCCGAGAGGAAACCGCCAGGCCTCCGGCGGACGTCCCTTTCTTTCTGCTTCCTCTTTCCCACACACTCGTGGACACGACTCCAGGCCCAGGCCCCAAGGTCCTCACCGCAGCAACTTCTGCCTCGGTTTCCTCATCTGGAAAGTAGGTGCGGTGACAGAAGGATCGGGGCAAGCATGAGGTGGGCTGACCCAGTAAAGCCCCACCCTATTGAGGTCCCTGGTGCCCAGGAAATGCCAGCCCACTCACCACCCAGGCCCTCCCACCCACAGAACTGCCTGCTCCTGGGTGATGAGCCCACAGGGCCCAAGGCTTGGGTCACCTCTTGTCACAAATCTCATCCCCAGCTCTCTCCTCAGCTAGGCTGTGTGCTCTGTGAGGGTGGGGGCAGGCGGCCTGGTTCCTGGGCATCCAGGCACCCCAGGAAGGTTCACTGTCTGGATGTAGGGGCTCGAGGCCACCCTTCACCCACCCAGATAGCACATCTAAAGCCTCCTCCAGAGGGCCACGACTCCACAGGCAGGCACTGTGATCACCCCCATTTTACAGATGAGGAAAACTGAGGCCCAGCGAGGTCAAGTCATGTGTCCAAGGACACCCAGCTCAGAAGGAGCAGAGCAGGAATGGCTCTGAACCTCACTGCCGGGCCCACCCCCAGAACCAACAGGACCAGCCACTCCCAATCAGGCCTCTTCCTCTAGGGACACAGGGGAGCCTCAGGGCTGTGGGCTGAGTTCCCCAGGTGTCCCCCCACCTCCTTCCTCTACGTCTTCTCTGAGCTGGGCAGCAGAGGGCAATGGCAGGACATGCTGGGTGAGGAGGCGACTCTGGGCCTCAGTGTCCCCATCTGTGTGTAAAATGGGGGCACTGGACAAGATGGCCACAGGGAGCCTTTCCTGGTCTAAGAACTCAACACATATGTCCCATCCAGGCCAGGCCACTGGTTAAACACCAGCACCCCTAATAACGATAGTACGTCCTTCTGAATACTTACTAGGCACCAAGTACAGCCCAGCTGCCTGGGTTCCAATCCTATCTTGGCCACCGAGAGCTGTGTGACTGTGGACAGGGCACCCGCCCACTCCTGGCATCAATTTCCCCATCTGTGAAGTGAGGGTCATCACAGCGGCACCTCCACAGGCTGCCAGGAGGATTAATGTGCCACATCAGTAAGGTGCCCGGATAGAACAAACGCCAAACAGGTGTTGGCGAAAGAGGCATTTTTCAACAGTAGCCAGAACTCTACCATCACCCCCTTGTACAGATGAGGTAAACTGAGGCTCAGTCCCTACATCTTGCAGTGCTGGCAAGACAGAGACCATCTCAGCCAACCCAGAGGCTTGGGTATATGGGGAAACTGAGGACCAAAAGAGCACAGGGCCTGTTGGTTATGCTCCACGCAGCAACCGCCACTCCTAGGACAGGGCCCTGGGCAGCTTGGGTGGCGGGGCGAGCCCCAGGGATCCCACTGCGTACCCTTGGTGGCCCACCACTGCTGAGCCCTGACGACTCCAGCTGGAGCCGCACCCTCGGCGCTCCGGAAGAACAGGAGCCTTGAAGGTGCCTCCCAGCACTGGAAATAAATCTGTTCTCACACCAAAGTCATTACCATGACAACCACAGCAGTGTTCTCCCGGTTAAAACAAGGGCCCCGAGAGGTGGCCACTGTGGATAGGCCATTGGACGGAGGGGGAAACTGAGGCTCAGAGCTGGGAAGGAACTAATTATTCCAACTTGGGTCCATCTGACTTCTGACACCTGGTTTTCCAAGATGGTTAATTTCAAACAGAAATTGTTTTTTAAAGTGAAGTTTTATAAGGAACTCCACACTGTCACACAGGTAACGTGCGTGGCCATTATTTGCCTTTCATGGTGTTAAAGCCTTAAGACTTTAAAAGTGACGGGAAAGCAGAGTGTTTCCCTGCACCTGTGCTTTTCGGACAGCTTCCCGTGGTGTTTGGAATACAATGCTGACCTCATGGGGACATCCCCCCCCGCACCCCGTCTTCCCTCGGTGCTCCTGCCACCCTGGGAACTTCTGTTACTCTCTCTTCAAAACACACAAACTGCTTTCCCATCTCAGGGCTTTTGTCCATGCTGTTCCCTCTGCCTGGAACACCCACAGTCTTCACTTGAGATTAAGATCTCAGTCTAAGAGTCACCTTTACAGGACTCACTAGGAAATAGGAGGTGAGTGTGGTGTAGGCAGAAGGACACATACACAGGCCGACGGAGCAGAAGAGCCCAGGAGCACATGGATACTGGATTTAGGATGAAAACAGCACTGAGGTCCAATAAGGAAAGAGTCCCATCAGCACACGGGGCTGGGGCAGCTGAAGGGTGCTGACGCACATCCAAACACCAATTCGGGATGGGTCCTGGTCCACCATGGGAAGATCCAAACAATAAAGCTTCCAGGAGACAAGAGCGAGCTTCACAACCCTGGGTAGGCCAGATTTCTTAAACAGGACACAAAACACACTAACCATGAAGGAAAGCAACGGATACACTGGATTTCATTAAAATGAAGAACTTCTGTTCATGAAAAGATTTTATTAAGGGAGTATAAAAGGCAACCACCACAAAGATCGTGAGATATTTACGGGTACAATTCAAAGGAAGTGTATGCAGAATATGTAAACTCTTACAAATCAATAAAATAGATAACTCAGTAAAAACAAGGAGCACTTCACGAGTCCATTCCAGTGGCCAATGAACATAGAAAAAGGTGCTTCACCTCCTGAGTCTTCGGGGAAATGCAGATTAAAGCCACCTGGGATCCATGGACTGGCATGGCCAAAATGAAAACTCACATGCACTGCCCGAGGCAGACTACTGAATCATGAGCCATGTTAGAAGTCTCTTAGTGAGTTAAACCTGCACTTACCATGGGACCTGGCAAGCCCGCTTCTAGGAATCTACCAGAGAGAAGTGGAAGCATTGGTCCGTACAAAGACCTATGTGCAAATTTCAAACAGCATTGTTCGTAACAGTCCCGAACTCAAAACGACTCAAACCACCATCAATGGGTGAATGAATAAGCCCGTGCAGTGCATACACACAGTGGACTACTACTCGGTGATGCAAGAAACGACTTGCCAACACACATGAGAACACAGACGGGTCTCTGAGAAATTATGCTGGGTGAAAGGAGTCGGACACAAAAGGCAGCATTTCGTGTGATTGCACTTACATAAAGTTCAAGAACACAGAAGGGTAACCTGGAGTTCCCTGATGGTGTAGTGGCTTAAGGCTTCGGCGCTGGTGCAGTCAGCGTTGTGGCCTGGGTTCGATTCCCGGCCAGGGAGCTACCCACATACAAAAAAAAAAAAAAGGAAGGGTAACCTGTAGGGGAGGAGTCAGTGTGTCTGTGTGGGGGTGGTACTTATGTGGAAAAGGCGGAGGATACCAGGGTACTGGGTGTGTACATCCCCCCCCCCAATACTTCAGTGTGTGCACATGACACCGCAATGATGTTGAAGAGACAGTTACTTCACACAAGAGGATTCTCTGACAGCACTCTACCCCAACCACCAAATTTGAGCCTCTTAGTTATCCTTGGAGAGGCCCACTGCTTTTCCTTTAGAACACAGTTATTTATAATTCCATGCCTTCAATAGCCCCCATCACGATGCCAGTTCCCTCAGCACCTAGCATGTGCCTGGTACATAGTAGGTGCTCAATAAATACCTGTTGAATGAGTGAATGAATAACTGCCAATCTCCTCCCCACCCAGACCATTACCCCTGAGGACTGGGATCACATCTGCTTTGCTTTCTCACTAGAGCAAGGCCTGAACCCATAGTAGGACTGCAGAAAGAAAGGAATTAAACAAGAGCCACACAGTCCCATCAACTTGATACACCTGAGTCAGAGATGGATGGACCAGGTGTGTGGAACAGTGACCCTGCAGCCTCAGCTGCAGAGCTGGAATTTGGATGCAAAGGAGAAAACAAAACTGTTAAAACTTGAAAGAAAATAAGACATCCACTAAGCATGGGTATGCAAAGGAATTCCACAATGGCTTTGAACCCCCCAGAAAACCACCTATTTGTCATGGTCAATCTGGGTCACACTTGGACTAACCTGCCACAGCCCATGTGACACCCACATTCTACAAAATCCCTGACGAGTACTACTCAAAACTGCTACAGTCATCAAAACTAAAGAAAGCCTGAGAAACTGTCACAGCCAAGAGGCGCCTAAGGAAACATGACAGGCAAATCTAATATGGCATCCTAGAACAGAAAAGGACATAAGAAAAACCAGCAAAATCCAAAAACACCCTCAAAAGTTTAGTTAATAGTAATGACCAATGTGGGTTCCATAGTTATGACTAAGTCCACAGTAATGTAAGGTTTTCGGCGGCGCTGCGGGCAGACTGTAAGGAAACTCGGCACTATCTTTGCAACTTCTCTGTAAATCAAATGATCCTCAAAGAAAAAGTTCAATTTTGAAAAGGTATACTTCCCTCTGGGTACTTTGCAGCCACCTGCTGGAAACACGCCCCGCCCTCGGCTGTCACCACCCCTACGCAAGGCCGCCGGAGTGTGTGGCCTGTGCCGCGGGGCCTACCTTGGGCGGGTCGAAGAGCTCCAGCACGCGGTCCGCACCGCTGTTGGGGCCTCGGGCGTGATGCAGGGCCAGACGCCCGCGCTGCCAGCGTGCCCCGCTGTCCATAGAGGCCTCGTCGGCCAGGCTGTAGCGCAGCACCGCCTCCTTGAGGGCCTCAGGCGGCGGCTCCCGGGCCAGGCTCCAGGGCAGGAGCTTCCTGGCCAGGCCAGGCTTAGCCCGGGCCTCCCCTGCGGCTCCGGGGGCCGGCAGCTCCCCCGCGGAGCGGCGGCGGATGATGTGGCGGAGGCTGTGGCGCAGGTGCTGGAGGGTGCAGGGCACAGGAGGCCGTGGCGGGGCCAGCTCCTCTGAGCTGCGGGCCTTGGGCAGGGCAGGGACGGTGGGGCCCGGCTCCGCGGTGGACGCCTCGGCTTTGGCCGAGGGCCCGCGACCCGCCTCCCGGTAGTCGCGCGCCGGCGGCCCGAGCGCCCGGCCCTGGCGCACCTCGCGGCAGAAGTAGAGCTGGAAGAGGTCGGTGAACTGCAGCGACACGAGCTCGGCGCGCAGCGGCGCGTGCTGCGGGTGCTCACGGACGAAGAGCCAGTATTGCCGGGCCAGCTCCCTGGCCGTGGCCACCGCGTGTAACTCACAGAACTCGCTCCAGCCCCTCGGCGACGGAGCCGCGGTTGCAGACGAGGCGGAGGGCGCGGAGGAAGCCGAGGAGGACTGCAGGGCGGGCCCATTCATGACGGAGACCGAGGTGGAGCGGCTAGGCTGAAAGACACGGTGGGGGTGGGCAACAAGGAGTGAGCAGACAGGCGAGCACTGACCACTTAAAACCACCGCCAAGGACTTGTCATTCCCCAGGCAGAACATCACAAATAGAAAATTCATGACACATAAAGGTGGTGAAGATGCATGGGAATGGGCACTTCCCTACCGTGTTGCCAGGTACTGTTAAGGGGTACAGCCTTTTTCCAAGGCAACGTGACAGGATTGATTTCGGACCTAGTAGTTACACTTTTAATTATTCAAGAGAAACAGTTGCTCGCATGTGTAGAGAGGCACATACAAGACAGTGCTACACGTTCCCTGAGCCAACGTTTATAAAAAAAAGTAGATACAGCTATTAAACAAAAATTTTAATTTCCAAAGCTTAGTCTTTTTAAAAGAAAGATTTGGGAGTTCCCTGGTGGTGTAGTGGCTAAGGCTTCGGCGCTGTCAACGCTGCAACCTGGGTTCGATTCCCAGCCAGGGAACTACCCACATTAAAAAATAAATAAATAAAAAGAAAGGGTTTATTAGGCTTTACTAGGGGTCGGGGGAGGAGGAGGTGGAGACGGAGTCTTGGGCCATGGAGTCTAAACCACCAGCAGCATGGCTAGTAGGAAAGACAAACATGTCAGTTGTCCATTTTCCCGAGGTTTGCAAACGTTTTTATACATGGGGGCAGGAAGGGGGCAAGCCTTTCTGAAAGGACTTGCATTTGCCATCGACAAAGGGGATGGGAGAAGCTGAAGCGGGGCTAGTTCTGGGATAGGTGCAGACCCCGCAGGAAGTAAGTGCTTGCTGCTGTGGGTTAGCAGTGGCAGCAGATTAGAGACTTCACGTGTAAATTAGGAGCGGAGGCTTCTGGGGCTCAATGATCACGGAAATAGCCACTTGGAAATGAATCCTAAATTCCAGCAGATATACAGGAATGTGAGTAATCTTTTGTCAGAGCTGGCTGGCCCACAGCTATTAGCACGCTAACTGTTCTGTCTCTTTCTCTCACTCTCCAGCTGCTATAATCTCAATTTAGAACATCTAAGAAAAAAATTTTTTTTGTTACACCCTAAATGCCCATCAGTCAGAGACTGGTGAAATAAACTGGTGCACCCACAGGCTGGAATATTAAGCAGCAGAGGGAAGGGATGAGGAATTTCTACGCTACCACCTTGGGGAGATCTCCAAGGCATGCCATAAAGCAAAAGAGCAAAGCGCACAACACAAATTGTGTGATCCTGTTTACACAAACACATAAACTACTAATTTTTATAGGTGTATAATATATGTAAGTGATGGGCAAGAAAAGTGTGGCTGGAGCAAAGCCATGCAGAAAGAGACCTCTGGGGAGGAACCAGCATTGGGATGCAGGGTGGGGGAAGTTACCAAGGAAGACTGTCACTACTTGTCTCTAAAAAATATGGCTAAGTGGGAGTTCCCTGGTGGTGTAGTGGCTTAAGGCTTTGGTGCTGTCAGTGCTGCAGCCTGGGTTCGATTCCCAGCCAGGGAGCTACCCACATAAAAAAAAAAAAATTTATATATATATATATATATATATATATATATATATATATATATAATGTGTGTGTGTGTGTGTGTGTGTGTGTATAAGACTGAGAACACCAAGCCTGGAGCCTGATTCAAATCCTAACTCCAACATTTAACTAGCTACGTGTCCTTGGGTGAGTTCTTTGATTTCTCGTGGCCTTAGTTTCCCATCTGTAAAATGGGGACCATGACCATACCTACCTCATAGGAGCATTATGAGGATTGTTTGAGTTGTTAATAATTATGTAAAGGCCTTAGAAACTAGGAAAAGCTTAATAAGGGTTGGCTGCTATTATTGTTACTTACATGTTAGAATGAGAGTGTATTATTGGTGTCAATAAAAATAAACATAAAACAATGAATAAAAAAGGATAAGTTAACACGATTCATAAGAAGTACATGGACATTTCTTGCTCTGATGGGGGAATGTCAGGACAGGCAGGCCCTTGTCCGCCCATCCCCATTGGGGCTCCCTTCTCTTCCACCCTTGCCTGCTCCTTCAGTAGGCACCACACAATCCAAAGGGTAGAAGCCCCCTACCCCTCTGCTGTCCACGGTGCTGAACCCTGGAGCTCTCCAGTTACCAGCACTGTCCTTCCTTCCCTCTAAGCCTAGCTGGGCCTGGGCACCCCATCATGGCTGCTCATTTGCCCCCCCCCCAAATATTACTGAGGGCCTACTGTGTGGCAGGCACTTTGCTAGGCCCTGGGGACACAGCAGTGAACCAGAAAGAAATTTCTGCTCTACACACACACACACACACACACACACACACATACACACACACTCTGACTGTGTGACCTCTGACACCTGAACAGACCTCTCAGAACCCAAGTTTCCCCATCTGTCAAACAGGAAACAGCATAGTATCTACCTCATAAGATGGCTTGCAAGGAGTAAAGAGGTGAACCCAGAAATGTGGGTTCTGTCACCCTCTACTTCCCAGGCACCTCCTCTTCGTGTGACCCTGTCATGCTGGGCAGACCTGCAGAGCAGCAGCAAGGACAATGAGGACTGCCTCAGCCAACTCCAGTCCTCAGTGGTGACCTTGCAGCAGATCAAAGCAAGATACCCCAGACAGCACAGAGTACGTGTCTTTGCACCCATTTGGAGGCTGCTGTACACACAGTAGACATTTTTACATATCACAGGGTCCTTACCACCTACACATAGTAGGCACTTTGCACACATCAGATAGTCATTAAAAGCTGTCAGGCTGAGGGAAGAGAGAAGGGCCAGATGTGCCCTTGACCACCACACTCTGCCAGGAAAACAACCCTTGTCACTGAAGGGGGAGGGTTTTACCTACATGTGTGGGTGACCTGTCCTTATCAGCCCAGTGGCCACCCTACACCCATGCCTTGACACAGGTGAGGCAGGCACTATCCTCAAAGGTTGGGGGAACCAGAGAGCCCACAGATTCCAGATCCAAGCTCTTACCTCATCTATGAGACCCCATGTGATCTGTACCCACTTGTGCCTGCTGCCTCTGGGTGACTGCATTCGTGTGCCCTGGGCCTAGACTTCTCCCAGTCTGCTCCCAGTCTCACACAAGAGAAGCCTTCCCTGAGCAGTCCATCCAGGTCACTTCCTGAACTTACCCTTCAGCACACTGGTCACATGCTAGCATTCAATAGCTGTGATTATTTAATGAGTGACTATTGCTCCACCAGACCATGCTCCACGAGGCCAGGAGCACCTGGCTCCATCCTCAGCTCCTAGCTAGCATTCAGCAGGAGCTCAATAAATGCCTCTTGAATTAATGAATGAATGCAAGAGGTCAGCTGGATTTGCAACCTCTGGCTCCTCTGGCAGACACATGATGGCCAGTACCCATCTATGAATCAACCCACCCTCAGGGCACCCTGGGTCCCTGTCCATGCCTGTCCCTTTGCCCGGAACACCTGTCCCTATCCACTCCTGCATGTTAGAGTCTCAAAGTCCAACTGCAGGGGCAGACCCTGGCAGGAGCCTTTTTGGAACAGCTGTGTCCACTCCAGGCTCCTTCACTGCCCAGGCAATGCTTCGCAGCCCTCCTCACCATGGCCTCCACTCCAATTTCTCCATAAGAGTGACATGACACAACTTATTATACATGACACATTTTTTAACTACTTTTGCAAAACATTAACTCTCCCAAACTTCACGATAGCACTCAGAGGGCCAATGACAGCTCCCGTTTTACAGAAGAAGAAAATGAAACAGTGAGAGGTTCCACAGCTGGCATGCCTGGTTGGCACCCGAACGCACACCACGAGGGAGACTGGCTTCCCAGTGACTGTTTATTGAAGGAATGAGTGTGATCCAGGTGGTGGTATTAAGGTCTCATTCAGCTTCTCCACTCAGGTCCCAACCCAACCAGGTGGTCAGGAAAACAGCCATGAGTGAAAATAAAAACAATAAATGTCACTAATTCATGCTCTCTGTATGCCCTGCTCTGTGCTAAACACTTTGCAACTATTCACTTGTTTATTCCCCACTGGACGGGTCCAAGCACTATGCCCATGAGAAAACCAAGGTGTGGGAGGGATGCCCTGCCCAGGGTCACAAGGCCATTGAGGGGCAGAGTTGGGAATTAGAACCCAATTTGCTCTGCTAGCAAGAGCTCGAGAAACATAAGCGATACAGCCTACCACCACCTCCTTCCACCTGGTGTGTGTGACCCGGCAAACTGAGAGGCTCTCTCATTCCTGTGCACTCCCTGGGGCCTGGCCAGAACAGGTGCTCCAGAAATCCTGGGTGTAGGAATTGTGAACTCCTGTGGTAGAGCCAGACTGCCAGACAGCATACCCTTGGAGTCAGGCCCCTGACCTGCGTGGATGGACAGAAAAGGCAATGGGGCTCCAAGAAACCTGCTGAAATCCCCACCCAGATGACCTCTCTGTGGTGGAGCTTCCAATCAAACCGGGGTCACTTCCTCGCCAGGTGACGAAGAAGGGCTTCCCTCTCTGAGCCTCCGTGTCCCCATCTGCAAAATGGACTGATGTTTTCTCTTGGCATTCACCAGGAGCATTCTAAGAACTGATGTCTGTGGGGTGCTTGGCACAGGGCTCAAGAAATGAGTGGCTGCTGCCATCTTATTAGGAGTGTTAGAAAAGAGGAGTGCCAGCTCCAGGAAGGTCAGTTCTGCCTGCCACAAAAGGCCACAGCAGCAGCCAGGGCCAGTGGGCCAGGCTGGGCAGGGGGCATCACGGGAACCCAAACACAAGGCTTTCTCAGGGGAGAGCGGCTGCTCAGGTGGCTCTGGGCAGGGGCTCCAGGCAGGAAACAGCAGAGCACTCAGCTATGGCCCACACTCAGAGGGGGCCATGCCGGGGAGGCTTCCTGGCCATGTGGGCAGTCAGGCCACAGGAAGGTGGTCCCGGCCTTGGGCCAGGCGCCAGCCATTTATTGTGCTTGCTACATGCCAGGCATAGAGGAAGAGTAACTGATCAGATCACATCAACCCTGAGATCAGGGCCTGAAAAGCTCTTGGCAGAAAGCAATTATTAATCACCTGGGTGTTCCCAGGAGTCGCCAGGGTGAGGCTGGCGGGTAGGGACAGGGGCATCTTTGGGACACTTCTTTACCACAGGATCTGGGAGCCTGGGCAGCCAGAGGGATAAAAGCCTTCCACACACAGGGGCCTGCAAATCCAGGTGTCCCTCCCGCCTGCTCAGCCTGGCCTTCTGGGGTAGGGAGTTCCCTGTTGCTGGGAGGAGCTGCAGCGTTCTCCCCAAATCCCACAGAGGGGTGAGGGACAAGGAGTCTATGATGTGGAGCAAGAAGAATGCATCCTGGCACCCCAGAGCAAGCACCTGGTGATGGAGGCAGCAACCTCCAAGCTCATCGTAGAGCTGGGGTGAGGGGGATCTAACTCCCAGGACCCTGAGGACAGAACAACTGTGTCTACCAGAGTGGCTGCTAAAGGTGACCTGGTGAAGTCCCTGAAGTCTCAGCCCATGTCTGCTGTCCCCCATCCATCTTAAGGGACCCTCGAGCCCCTACCGAGTCAGGCACAAATCAGGCTCTTAAACATCTGGGAGTCCTGGCTCTGAGCTGTAGGGCCCTCTCTAACCCATGACCCCAGAGACAGGGGTTCTCAGACTCTCCTCTATCCAGTATCCTGGGAAATGTAATCAATCTTGGGAAGCTAACATTTCCTTTTCAATTATCAGGCCCAGGTACACAGAAGGTTTTCATCCTCCTGTGGAAATTTTCCCTGCCAAGGCTTGAGGAGGATCATTTGAATTCTAAGTGAGGTTAAAATAAGACAGTCAAGAGCTTTTCCCCTCCCCCAGGTCCACAACACCCCTGCCCTCAGCTCACAAGTGTTTGGGCAGGAAGCCCCACACCTTCCGAGACACTTCCTCCAGGTAGGCCTCTGGGTTGACTCCCGGCCACAGGGAGCATGTCTGTCTTTCCCACCCACAGCACCAACTTCTCTAAGAACCCAGACCCCCTGCCCAAGGAGGCCCAGGGAGCTGGGGGGATTCCCACACACACACACTGCTGGCAGGTGGCCCACTGCCTTTTCACACCACTCAAGCTGGAAAGACTGGAGAAGGCCCTGGGAAGTAGGGAGCAAGGGCTCTAGAGCCCCAGGGAGGCTGAGAGGTGGGGGTCTGCCCCTAGACTCTCGGACAGCCAGCAGGGCCCTGAAGCACCCTCTCTTGGATCACCTAGTACTGGGGACATTTATCAGGCCGGCACAGTCTGCCAGACAGGAAATGTCCTCTGGCTTTCTCTGCCCCAACCCCCAGCCTGACACCCTGGCCCCAGGCAGGCTTGAGGGGTGCGGAAAGCCAGGAATCCCCCCAAGAATGGGCAGTATACTCCCAACTCTACCCCTTCCCCTCCCAGCTCATCCTTTAACTGCCCCTGGGTTGAGGGGATTGGAGGGGTGACCCCAACAAGGAGAAGCATCTCAGCAACACCCCTCCCCCATCAGTAGTGTTGCTCTGGGGGATTGAGAAGTGGGTGTGCTCCAGGTCACCCACTCCTCTGCCTCTCCCCACTCTCACCACCCTCTCTGGATCCCTCCTTTGAGATGACACCAGAGTGTCAGCTCTCAAAGGACAGCTACGGTACCAAGGGAACTCTTGTGCCCCCCCCCCCCCCGCCGCTGCCCAAGGCTAGCCCCCCTTCAGGCGCCCTGTGAGTCAGCTCCCAGTGAGCAGGGCACAGACTTCCTCCCTCCCAGGCCTCCCTGGGGACACATGGGGCAGCAGCAGGCTCCTCCTGACCAGCCAGGGTGGGGGCCCACATCCGGGCAGGCCCCCAGGGGCTCCGGGCCTGGCTCACGAGGAAGCGAGCAGCCCAGCCCCCCTTGCTGACCCCTGACAGGGTGGCGTGGGAGGAAAAATCTTCCAGCCATCTGCTCAGCTGCTGGGTTTCCGGCCTGGGCGGGCTGGGGGACACCAGGAGGACCTGCTCTCCTGGGGAAGTGCCCCTTGCCCCTGCCGGGAGGAAGGACACTGGCCTAAGCAGCTTAGTGGTGGCCACTGGAACCCCAAAGCCTGACCAAGGAATGCTGGTCACTCAGGCCTCAGGGCCCAGGTAAGCGGGTGTCCAGCTATGGCCTTTGGACATGACCAGTCCCCAAGGGACCACAGGCCCCTGGAAGCCAGGGAGCTGGGGCACAGGGCTCCTGGGTCCAATTACGCCTGACTCAGCAAGTGACCCCAGCTGAGTCACTTCCCCTGGGCAGCCTGCCCGCCTCAGTTTCCTCAGGGAGGGTGGGTGGCTGGGAGTAGGGTCTGGCTGGGAACGAGTACATATACTACACCTCTGGACTCTCTGAGGCAGGCTTCTTCTGTTGGCCGGATGGAAGCAGCTTCTGGCACCACCCAGCCCAAAATGCTAAACACCCAGGGGCCCCTTGGACCGTTTTCCCAAGAAACCTGAATTAAGGTGCCAGCCTCCTCTTAGGTGGGAACAGGAGTAGCTCACATTTATTGAGCACTGACTGTATACCAGGCACTGTGCATGCCTCATCTCAAAACAACCTTACTATGTAGTCATGTGTACTGCCATGACAGGGTAAGGGACAAGCCCAAGGTAACACAGTCATAGCCATTATACCCAGCATTCTGTGCCAGGCTCATACACTTCGAATGTGAGATCACACATACAGGCTCATAGACCCTGGAGAGCCTGGGCTTCTTGGCCCCAATGGGCAGGCTAGGCCCAGAGAAGTAACTTACCCAAGGCCTTACAGCTAGAAGCTAGCGGAGACCATATTTAGCTTCAAAGCCCATGATGCTACCAGGGAGAAGTGGGAACTTAACAGGAAAGGTCTCTCATCTAATTAATAATAATATCTGGAGGGGGTTCCCTGGTGGTGGTGTGGCTAGGCTTCAGTGCTCTTCACACATCAGCCTGGGTTCGATTCCTAGCCAGGAAACTACCCCCCCCCCCCGCCAAAAAAAAAAAAAAAAAAAAATATATATATATATATATACACACACACACACACATCTGGTATTATTCAGTGCCAGGCCCAGCACTAAGTAATTTATGGGCCCTGTCTCTGACACTCAAAGTGTGTGTGTGTGTGTGGGGGGGGTAAGGGGGTACCCTAGGACTGGGAGCAGGAGGTCCTTCCAAGTGCCTTCAGCCCTGTCCCCTCTCTGCTCTTAGAAAGGTCCCATCCAGGAGGTGGCACAGCGAGACCCAGACATTCAAGGGGCCCCACAGGCTACCACCTTTGCATTAAAAAGTTCTATCAGAGAAGAGTCATGCCCAGGGTTCAGAACGGAGGTGGAGTGTGGGTGTGAGGGCCTCATAGGAAAACAAGCAGAGCCAACATCCACAACAGGCAGAATAACAACAGTCTCATCATTATTATTACTGTTACTACTCCTGATCACGCTGTTCTAAACACTTGGTGCATTCACATATTTACGGTTCCAACAACGCTAAGAAGTGGGTACTATTACCACACCCATTTAACACTTGAGGAAACTGAGGCTAGGTGGTTAAGCAAGCCCTCATAGCCAGGAAACATCATGAACTCATCCTGCCTGGGTCTTCCGATTTCTCCTCCCCGAGACTCAGGAAGCCGCAGACCTGATCATGCAGGAGCTGCTCAAGGTGCCATTAATGAACATCCCACAGCCAGTAACACTAATGATGGCAATGATAAAATCAACACCTCCACCTGTAATTGAACCTGTCTCTGTCAAACAGCAGGTGCTTCTCACACTGGCTCATTAAGTCTCTTCTACAAATGTGTTATTACCCCTTTTAACATAATTGGAAACTGAGGTTTACTCATGTTACTTGCACCCACCCTCAGCTAGAAATAGGCAGGGGAGAATTGAACCTAAGCCTCTAGGATGCTCCTCTGCCCCTGAAGGTCCACAAGCCCCAACAGCTGATGCTGCAGTCCAGCCCCTTCCCAGCCGGTGGCCTCTGTGGCCCACAGGGACTCACACAAGTTCTAGGAATGTTCACCCTTTGGCTCAGAAGGATTTTCCCTCCCAGAGGAGGGTTGTGGGAAAAGGCTCAGAAAAAGTGCATTAAAAACCCTTCCAACCTCCCCAGTAAGCCCTGGCCTCTCATCCACTGACCCCAGCCCGCCCAGGCGGCCTCTGCCTCTCCCCCATTAGGGCTGTGTCTTCAGCCCCCACAGGCCGCCGGGAGCCTCCAGAGCTGTTTCCGCTCTGGCAGGCAGGTCAATGATGGGAAATCCAGACACAACTCTCGCCCACAACCCTGGAGACCCACGGGCCTACAGCCCTGGCAGGGGCCCGTAGGCTGGATGAGAAATGGGGATGCAGGTTGGGCTAGCGGCCCCAGCTGAGCCTGGCAGGTGTCAGGGGATGCTCATCGCCAGGCAAGGCGGGGTTCAGGTCAGATCTCAGCCCTTCCTTCCCCAAAGCTGGGCCTTGGCCCTGCAGACATCGCCTTGCCAGGCCCTCAGTTCTGAAGCCCCTGCCCAAAGCCCAATTTCACTTCCTCCCACTCCGTGGGTCCTGGCCATGCCCCCGCTCCCTGGAGGCCCCCAGCTGCAGGCAATGACCTCCTCACCTACATCATCGTGGCCCCGGGAATGGGGAAGAGAAACAGGAGAATGAGGAAATTAAAGAAATAAAGAAGCGGGGCAGGCAGGCAGGGCCCCCCTCCCCAGTTCCTCAAATGCAGTCCCCATCATTCCAAAAGCCCCTGTGGCGAAACAAGGGAGGGAGGAAGGGAAGGGATTTCTTCACCAGGCTTTAAAGGCCTCTGAAACACCCTCCCAGCTCTGTTAACCTCTAAGTCGCATACACTCCACCCCCCTCGTTTGTGGTGTGAGGAATTCCCTCCAGCCCCAGGTCTTAGTTGTGAGGGTACAAACCTAAAGAGATCTGGGCTCTGGGACTCCCTAACCCTTGTGAGCCCCCAAATTCAATGGCATGGGGGTACCTGACACAATTAAGGGAGTGGGGAGAGGGGCTTCCCAAATCAGGTGCTACCCTCTTAGCCACATGGCCTGGTCTGGAAGAGGAGGTAGGTAGCAGGAGAGAGAGGGGCTCTTCATTCTTACAGCCTCAGTTTGACTGCTTTCACTTTCACAGTACCAAGTGAAGACCTCCGACCCTTCCTCATCAGGCGCAAGTGGAGGGGCTGGGCTACTTCAAGAGGTGGACTGAGGGGTGTTAGCCATACCCTCAGCACCTCCCCCACTGCCTCAGCTACCCCCATTACATCCCCAACACGTGTGTGGGTGGGGGTGCCGCTGGAAACGTGTCGCAGCAGCTGGGGAAGGGTCACCCCGGAACACCCCCAACCGAGTTAGCTGCAGGACAACATTTTAGGCTGTTGTAGGGGTGCGTAGACACTGGGCAGAACTAGACATGGGCCTCCTCTTCCCCCATTAAAGCCCTCTCAGCCCCACAGGAAGGGAGCGCCGGGAAAGACGGGCTTACCTGAGAGACAGGGGGTCCGGGCCCGGCTGGCCCATGGCGTCACGCGCCCCCGGACCCCCGAAATCCCGAGGGGGCGGGCGGGCCCCCGCCCCGGGCGCGTTCTCTCCCGCGCGCCGGCTGCTGGCTCGCGGCTCGCTCGAGCGGGGCTCAGGCAGGAAACCCGGGCTCGGAAAATGGCCAGCGTCTCATCATTTCCGCCGCCAGCGCTTGACAGTTGCTGGAGGATGCGCCCCCGGGCCGCCGCCGGAGAAACTTTGCTGCTGCCGTCGCCGTCGCCACCGCGGGCCGCGATAGTCCGGGCAGGCGGCCGGGCGGAGGCGGTGGCCCGAGCCCATGCCGCCCCGCGCCGTTATGTAAAGAGGAACCGGCTGTGCTAGCTGAGCCTCGCGGGGGAAGGCGGCCAAGGTGGGGCGGGGCCACACGAGGCCCCTCCCCGGCTCTACACGAGCCACGAGCCAGGGGGCGGGGCTTCCAAGTCCCCGCCCACCAGCTCTGCTCCCTTGTGGCTGACCAGGTCCTGGGGTCTCAAAAGCGGCCCAAAGGAGGCGGGGCCTTTGAGCCACGCCCACATCTCGCCCACCCAATTTCGTACTGTGCAGTCTAAAGAAGGGAATGCACGGTCCCCAGGGGCGGAACAACTTTGGCCCCACCCACCTAGCACTCGCAGACAACCAAGTGCCTCAGTACCTCGGGGGAGGAGCCAGATGTTGGAAGGGCGGGGCCTGAGGGCGGGCCCGACCGAGCCGCCAGACCTCCAGGTGGCGCGCCCCTGCCGACTCCCTCCTGCTGGGCCTTATCTGCGCGCGCCGGGCGGGTCCGTGCAATAGCGACGGCAGCTTTCATCATCACCCAGGGCAAGACCTCAGCACTGCCTGGCCCCAGCTATCCGCGACTCTGTTGAGTTGACCCGCCATGACCTCAGCATCCCCATTCAGATTCCGTCCCCACCTTCATCTCTCTGCTCTTGCTCAGCTCCTTCCCATAGAGAACGGCCTCTGTCCGACCCAACGACCACCCGTCACCCCAGGAGTGCATCTTTCTCCGGAGAGCTCTCCCGGATCTCTGGTTTTCATGCCCTCTGGACCTCCCTCTTTGCTCTCCCCCGGAATACTTTCATCTTCTCTATGGTCTTACGTGGGGTGAGGGTGCCAGTGGGATTCCCCTGAGTCTGAGGTGGAGGATACTCTCAGCCAACCCTTCCTCCAACACGCGGGAGTGAGGGGAAAGAGGCCTACTCTTCTCTCCCTCCCACACGTGAAACAAGTCGCTCACGCCCTCCGCTTGCAGGGGCCACATCAGCCCTTCCCAGATACCACACTCCTCCATTCCACGGCCTCCCCCTCTTACTAGCCTTGGGCAAATGGCTGCACTTCTCCATACCTCAGTTTCTTCATCTATGAAATGGAAATATTAGTAAGAGTACTAATATTTCACTCCACTGGGTTCCTGTGAGGATAAAATGAGTTAATGCATTAAAGCAGTTAGCATGGGACTTTGCCCAAGGCATAACACTGCTATGGAGTGCTTATGAAACGATGAAGCCTAGTCCTGCCCTTGGAGCTACAGAAAGGGGTTCCCCGGAAGGTGGGGATTTCCAGACTCCACCCAAATGGAGGAAGGGGGGCTGGTTTGCTGTAGGATCCTTGGAGTCCATAACCTTGAAGGAACTGGACATAACCATATGCTTTCCACAAATACATATTAAGTACCGACTGTGTGCCAGGCACTATTCTAGGTGCTGGGGACACAGCGGTAAACAAGACATATATCCCTGCCCTCATGGAGCTGACATTCTGATGGGGGTACAGAGAGCATAAATAAGTGGGATAATGTATTATGAAGATGACAAAACAGTTACAGGATGGAGAGTGGGAAGAGGCTGTCTTCAACTGAAGGCTCAGGGAGGACCTCTCTGAAGAGACCACCCCCCCACCCCACCCCACAGCAAGAAGAATCCAGGCATAATAAGGTCTGAGGGAAAGGCATTCCAGGGCAAAGGAACAGCAAGTGCAAAGGTCCTGAGGTGGGAATTAGTTTGGTGTGTCTGAAGAAAGTCAAGGAGTCAGTGGTGACACCTAGACTGATAGATGGGAAGAGATAAAGCTGCAAAGGCCAACCCATCACATGAAGACTGGAAGGTCCTGGTGACAAGTTAGGGAATCCTCTTGAGGGCAACAGAGAGCCATGGAGGGTTTTGAACAGAAGGACCTGTTGAGTTTCGGATTTGAGCTGCAGCTGGCAACCCATTAAGAGGTGCCCCAGTGATGTTCACACCCCATCTGAGGATGTGGGGCAATCAGGGAAGCCTAAAGTGCTCACCCTATATTATTATCTCTTTATTACACTGGGGAGACTGAAGGCCAGAGAGAGCCGTTACTTGCCTGCAGTCAAACAGCTGACAGGTGGTGCCAACAGAGCAGCAGGTACAGAGCAGTTGTCAAATGGTTGCTGAAATCTGCCAGCCACAGGCACTTTCCCTCTCACTGCCCAGACGGCAATTCTGCTGACTTAAACGGAGACTTGTGGTTCTTCCCCTTTTTAATCACTGTGCAAGCCTTCTCTCGCGCCAGATTTCTTTGAGGCCCAAAGTGGTTTTCTTTCTCGCTTAATTTCTTCTCACCAACATCCCCTCCAGAGTTCAGTTTCTTGTTTCAATGCTCTCTGCAATCGAGACTTTTCACTTTTCGTTTTTGTCCTTAGAAAGGCAAAGGGTTTACCACGAATACGCCTTCCATCACTTTGCCCTGCCCTAGATTTGAGAGCACCACGGCTCAGAGCACCAATTTCATCTTCTCGAAGGGTGGCTGGCCAGCTGTGGCTCCTCCCCATCCACCATTCACTGGGCCCCTAAAGAGAAAGAGGTTTATTGGAATTCCCGGAAATAAGCAAGGTGGTCTGAGCCAAGGAGATCTCACCACGCTTCCTTCCAAAGGGTGAAAGCACCCACTGCCTGCCAAGTTCCAGAAGCCAGAGACTCTCAGCACAATAACAACAAAACAGTCAATGACAATATTAATAAATACTTACTAATACCATTAATAGTAATGTTAACAATAACAATAACAAATGAAAGTTAAGTGATACAAGATAAATAATAAATGGGTTGATAAAAAATACAATAATGTAATGACAGTTAACAGGTCTAATTAATAATAGTTAGGATTAACTATTACAGGATTAATAGCACATATAAAAGATAGGATATTAATAGTAATAATAAGTAGGATAAAAACAGTTAACAGGTCTAGGATTAATAGTAATAATAGGAGTTGAGTCTTATATTACTTATAATAATATAAAATAATAGGTTAATAATAATAATATTATAATAACAAAATAATATAATAATTATAGTTAACAATAACAGCACTTAATACTTACAAGATTAATAGTAAATATAAAAATAATAATAGGGTAGGGCAGGATTAACAGTAACAGATATAACACTATAATTATAAGAGTTAACAGATCTAGGGTTAATAACTAAGTTTTTGAGGCTTGCTGGATACCAGGCATTCCTCTAAACCAGTGTTGACAAACTGGACTTTCTACAGGGTCCCCCACTTCAAGGACAGGATCCCATTGGCTGAGAGGGCCCATAATTAAGAATGAAGGCTCTGGAGTCACCCAGACAGGTTTAGAATTATGTTCAGCATTCCCTTAGATGTGTGGTCATTTGGACTCTCTGGGCCTCAGTTTCCTCGCCTGTAAAATGGGGACAGTCACAAGGCAGACCTCATCAAGTTGCAGGGAAGAATTACACTAAGACTTTGGGAGTTTGGGTGGCACTTCTACATAATGCATACTCAATAAAGAATGTCGGTTTAATCTATAATTGGGTGTGAGAGTAACACATCCCTCAAGGGCTGTGAGGACTGGTGGCCACAGAGACTAGCCCTGCAGATGATAGACCTGCATACCCATTTTAAAGATGAGGACACTGAGGCTCGAGAGTAAAGACTGCAGCCCAAGGTCACCCAACCAGTAAGTACAACACTTGGTGTCCACATCTGTAAAAGGCCCTTCTGGATCCTAGTCCTTCCTCTGCTGGGAACGAGGTCTGAGCCACAGGTGAGGAAGACTGAGTACCTGGTCTGCCCCCTAGCTGGGCAAAGGCTGGTGCAGTGGGCTGTATGTTTATATCTGCCCCCAAATTCATGTTGAAATCCTAACCCCTACCCAAGGTGACGGTGTTAGGAGGCAAGGCCATTGGGAGGTGATGAGGTAATGAGAGCACAGTCCTAGTTCATGGGATTAGTGCCCTTATAGAGGAGACCCCAGAGAGCTCCCTATCTGCTTCCATCGTGTGAGGTTACAGCTGGAAGGCACCATCTGAACCAGAGAGCTGGCTCTCACCAGTCACTGAATCTGCAGCACCTTGCTCTTAGGCTTTGAGCCTCCAGAACTGTGAGAAATAAGTATTTGTTGTTTACAAGTCACTCAGTTTATGGTATTTTGTTATAGCAGCCTGCATAGACTAAGACAGAAAATTGGTACCAAGAAGTGGGGGTTCTACTGTAACAAATACCTAAAAAGGTGGAAGTGGCTTTGGAAATGGGTAATGGGTAGAGACTGGAAGAATTTTTGGTTGCATGTTAGAAAAAGCCTACACTGCTGTAAACCAACCATTAAAGGTGAATCTGGTGAGGGCCCAGAAAGGAAAGAAGAGAGTTGCAGAAAGAGAGGTCTAAGACAATGGAAGAATGACCCTAGAGGCATTTTGGAGCTCATCGGGGCTTCCTTCCCATCAAAGGCCCAGAGTTCAAGGGCCTAGATTGCAGCAAGGAGGGGTTGCTGCTGGGATCCTCTCCTGCACCCAGTCAGCTACCTCAGGAGTGGCCCCAGCAGGCCCCCATTGGCCTATGCGAGCCCAGCAAAGCTGTGGGGGTGGGGGGTGGGGGGGTGGCTGCCTCCATCTAGATTTTGGAAGAGCTGCCAAGAGCACAACCCAGGCTGAGGGCCACCTTGAGGACACAGAGAGCCCCCATTAGGGCAATCCCCAGCAAAGTCATGAGGGCGGGGCTGCTATCGTGACTCCAGGCTGGTAGAGCCACCTGCTTACAATTCCAGGGGTTCTGTAATTCAGCCCAGGAACCTTTGGAGTTTCCTGGGCTGCACCCAGGAAAGCCACAGATGGGTACCAAGCCTGGGGGGCCCAACCCCTGCCCAGCAAAGCTTTGGGGGCAGGAACACCATCCCCGTGTGGCCAGAGGCAGGACCCCTCTCCCCAGCCCGGTGTGTCCAGAAGTTGGGATCACAGCCCCAGCATGCCTGAAGGACAGAGCATCTAGCCAAAGAGGACTATTCTAGAGCCTTAAGGATTTGGACTTCTCTCAGGACCCTTGGAATGTGAATGTCTGTCCTATGCCTGCCCCACCATTGTATTTTGGAAGCACATAACATGTTTGATTTCACAGCAGGAGAGGAGTTTGTCTCACAATGAATGGTTGTGCCTTGAGTCTCCTAATTGATTTGGATGAGACTTTGGACATTTCTTTTTTTTCCTGGTTGGTTCCCTGAGTGGGGATCAAACCCAGGCCATGGTGGTGAGAGTGCCGAAGCCTAGTCACTACTTCACCAGGGAAGCCCCCAAGACTTTGGACTTTTCATTCACTGAGTTAGGGAGCAATTTATCACATTGCACATTAATACAGAGCACAAGACTGCTCTAGGAGTGCCCAACCAACCCTTTCGCCACCCATCAGGGTCCAACAGAGGCTGGGAATTTCAGGAAAAGGCATCAGAAAAGAATTCTATAACTAGGTTCCTTCTACCTGGGCTGCCAGAACTCCCCAGGATGGACTCCTGTCTGGGAGTGTCTAATCTGCTGAGCGCAGATGCCCGATGCCATCTACGCCCGCTGCTTCCTTCCTGTATCTTGGGCTCCCTTTTCTGTCCTCCCAGTTCCTTTGACTCTAACATTGCCCCAAGTCCTTGCCTAAGGAAAGGATGAACAGTTTTTATCATCTGGACTCCATTTCCGGAAGTATACACCAAGTTGAGACCATCACGGGCGATATTATATCCTCTGGCCCCCTTTCCACCAAGAGGGGTTTGCTATGAATTTCCCCATTTTTCAGATGAGGAACCTGAGGCACATGGCAATAAAGTGATGTGGCCAAACTCACACCCCTGGTGAGTGACTGAAGCAGCTGTTCTGGACCCAAGACCCTATCTGATTGCAGAACTTCAGCTCTTACCTGCCTATGAGGCCCAAATAATAAAATGACAGTAACAAAGGAATTTATCATTATTAGAGCATTGTGTGCCAGGCATTATTCTGAGGGCTTTACATAGATTAACGATTTAATCTTCTCAACTACAGCGAAGGAAAGAATGTTATTTCCCTTAATTTGACAGA
Source organism: Lyroderma lyra (assembly GCA_004026885.1). Lineage (NCBI taxonomy): Eukaryota > Metazoa > Chordata > Mammalia > Chiroptera > Megadermatidae > Lyroderma > Lyroderma lyra. The sequence goes on from PVJL010000276.1 coordinate 168,660, forward strand.
GCGAGAAACTGAGGCACATGGAGGTGAAAGAACATGCCCAAGTTACAAGGCTGGTAAGCTGCGGAGCAGGGATTTACACTCGGGCTCCAAAATCCCGACCTTGGCCCAGAGGCCGCGCACCCCCGGGGAATCTGGTTTCTGAGGGGAAGTGACTCAGTTGCTTGAGGCCCCGCAGATAATTATTCCCTTCCAATCCCGGTAATTAAAGGCCCTAATGGCTCCGCAAAGGACGGCCAACACTACTTACTCCGGCGGTCCCCACCGCTGCCCGGGATCAACGAGGGGCGCGCGAACTTACCAGGTGTGCACTTGGCCGGAATCCCAGTCTGTGGCCCCTGCGGGCTGCAGCCGGTCTACGCGGAGCTCTGCCGCCCCCTGGTGGTCTAGGGTGGTGGAGGACTGGGGCACAGCTTCCTGAGTCGCTTTAATCCGCCATCCTCGCCACCACCCTCTTCCTGGAACTTTCGCCGCCCCTGGATTCCCGGCAAGCCTCCGTAAGCCTCCCTGGCTCCAGAGCGCCAATCCACCATCAAATGGCTACTTATTTTCACTACATCCCTTATCCTCATTTTACAGACGAGGAAACTGAGGCCCAGAGAGCCCAAGTCCCTGGTGACGCAGCCAGCACTAAAGAAAAAGGCACGTATTAAACCATGCATGCCCCAAATCCATGTTCTCCGTCTTGGTAGCCATTTGAGGGGGTCATGAGAGGCAAAACAACACAGCAAGTGCTCAGGAAACGTTAGCTATTATTCTTGAAATCCCTGATAACACCTTATAAGATGGGGATTGTTATTTCTTCAGAAAAGAAATCAAGGCACAGAGAAGTGAAGTGACCTGAGGGAGGTCACACAGCTTAAAAACAGGAGAGTGGATGGGGTTCCCTGGTGGTGTAGTGGCTAGGCTTTGGCACTCTCAACACGTCGGCCTGGGTTTGATTCCCAGCCAGGGAGCTACCCTCCCCACCCCCAAAACAAACAAACAAAAAAACAGCAGAGTGGGGATTGGAACCCACATGTGCACATTTTTTTTTTTTTAATATGGAATGCTTCACGAAATTGCGTGTCATCCTTCCACAGGGGCCATACTAATCTCTGTATTGTTCCAATTTTAGTATACGTGCTGCCTAAGTGAGCACCACCCGTGCACATTAAATGCATTAATTTCCAGCTCAAAGCATGGTTACAAGTTGCTTTAGAGTCTGGGGTGTCATAGGCAAAAGCAAGATCTCTCCCTGGCCACCTGCTCAGGGATCAAGGCCCCCCCAGCTCTACCTCCCTTTAGGTTCTGACCTGATAGGGTAAGAGGAAAAACATACCCCACTTAATATATAAACCAAAGGTGGCCATTCTGGCCTTCCACATTGCAGCTTCAGCTCTGCCTCTTCCTGTGCGGCCGTGGACACGTTACTCACTCTCTCTGGGCCTTGGTTTGAGGATTCAGTATAAGGGTTTGTATAAAAGAACTCAGTCCTGGGACGATATGCAATACATCTTGGTTATTGATAAGGAGCAGGTGAAAATCAGAGGAAGTTCAAATTGCTCCTCGGGAGGAAGTATTCAGTGGTCTGCAGCCAGAGAGAAGAGAAGGTTTGGGGAGGGGGGATGGGAGGCCCCATAAATAACAGAGGGAATGAGGACAGGAGTCGGCAATACCACCTTTTGGGGCAGGGTTCTTAAATGCTCCATTTGATGCTATAGAATGAGCAGGCAATCCCTTCCGGGTCTCCACACCTTCAGCAAAATTCACTCACTCACAGGACCCCAGCCTCAGTCTGGTGGTGCGCAGGTCCTCGTCCCCCCACCCCCACCCCCACCCCATATACCAGAGGTCCAGGGACACTGGCCTGGCCTTTTCTATCACTTCCCCTCCCCCATGTACCTCCCAGTCTGTGGCCTGGCCCAGGTGTTGGTGGTGCACGACAGTTTTGGTTCCTTCTTGGGGCTGTCTGGTCCTGGCCGCTTCTGGGGTGGGGCAGCCACTGTGGAGGGAAATTCTGCCTCACAGAACAGCGTGGACCACTGTTCCCCTTCTGGTGGATGAACTGAACAAAGTGGGGGATCCGTAGAAAGGGTTGGGAGGCCGAGATCTGGATGCAAAATGGCAAGTCCTTGGGCACCTTCCTGAGAGGAACTGGCTCAGGCTGTGAGTCATGTCCCAGTCACACAGCACCTACGATGCGCCAGGCACTGGAGACGCAACAGTGAACACAGCCACTGAAACTCCCTGCTCTCATGGACCTACCTTCTGACCCGGCGTGGTGGGGGGGAGGTGTCACAGGTTAGGCACAGAGTCATCAAACCCAGTTATGCTACCTACAGTTAAGCCGGTCCTGGTTATTCTCCTACTTCATTGCCTGTACCTTTTCATCTCCTCAGTGGGTTCCTCCTCATCCCCCCATCCCTCTGAGAAGAGTCACAGGCCTCCTTGCTCTCTCGCCTCTCTGCTCCAGCCACACCGACCTCCTGGACATGCTTCTTGCCTCTGAGTCTTTGCATCTGTCATTCCCTCCACCAAGAATGCTTCCCCCTCTGGATACCTGCATGGCTTGTGCCTTATTTCCTTCAGGTCTTTACTCAGAAGCTCTCTGTAGGACCCTCCTCACGAAAATGGCCACTCCACCATCCTCATTCACAGTTCACATCTCTGCCCCTGCTTTATTTTTCTCCTTGCCTCCTAATAGCATCTAATGTACTGTATGAATGCTGCTTCCTTATTGTTTCCCTTCCAGCAAGGGCGGGCATGAGCACCTGTCTGTCATTTTAAAAAAATAATTTATTGCAGTGAAATTCACATGACCATAAAATTGACCATTTAAAAGTGAATTCACAATGTTGTACAACTACCACCTCTATCTAGTTCCAAAACGTTTTCATCACCCAAAAGTAAAACCCCCTACCCATTGGGCAGTCACCTCCCATCCCCCCTGCCCTGAGTGCCTGGCAACCACTGATCTTTGGCCTTCGGTCTTTATGGGCTTATCTATTCTGGACATTTCATATAAATAGAGTCATACGGTGTGTGGCCCTTTGTGTCTGGCTTCTTTCACTTAGCATAATGTTTTCGAGATTCATCCACATTGTAGCTGTGTCAGTATTCCTTTTTATGACTGAGTAATATTCCATAGTATGGATAGGTGTACCCTGTTTAATTTATCCAGTCATCCACTGATAGAGATCTGGGTTGTTTCTACTTTTTGGCTATTGTAAATAGCGCTGCTATGAGCATGCATGTGCTCATCTGTCTTTTTGACTTGTATACTGGTGTCTGGGACACAGCAGTGCTCACTAAATATTGGTTGAAAGATTGGAGGAAACAAAGGTATTAGACTCAGCAGGGTGGGGTTGGGGGGTATATGCCTTCCTGGAAGAGGTGACCGCTGAGTGAAAGCTTGAAGGATGAGTCCTGGAAGGGACCATCATGTGCAAAGGTTCAGAGCGTGGTGCACTCTAGGAACAGAGGGAAGCCAGGTGGCCAAAGCTGAGGAAGCAGGGATAGGAAAATGTATGTGAAGAGGCTGGCAGGGTGGGCAGAGGCCAAGGTAAGTGGCGTTGTCACTCAGGGAGGAGCCTAGACTTGCTCCCGAGGCAGTGGGGAGCCACAGGAAGGCTTTGAGCAAAGAGTGCCATGACTTGATTTGACTTAAGTTTTACTAGGATCCCTAAGTGGAGAATGGATGAGGCGGGTATTAGGGGCCAAGTGGCAGCAGGGAGACCTGAGAGGTCACCACAGCCAACCTGGCAAGAGATAGCGGCCTGGGATGGGGAAGTGGTGGCGGAGATGGAGAAGTGACAAACTCAAGACATGGTGTGGAGGTAAAATCATGAGGACTTGGTAACGGCAGCCACAACCCAGTTCTGGTTCTCAAATTCCCCTTTCCAGTCCTTCCGAATCACTGTCCCTTTTCCAGTCTTCTGCAGTCCCAGCCACAGAGGCGCCTGGCTAGTCACAGCCGAAAGGTGGACACACTCTAATGTCCATCTATAAAGGAGAGGACAGGCAAGATGTTGTCCATCCATACAATGCAGTATTACTCAGCCACACAGGAAGGAGATACTGACACATGCTATAACATGGATGAGGCCTGGGGACATGATGCTGAGTGAAAGAAGCCAGTCACAAAAGCCCACATATCGTATGAGTCCATTTGTATGAAATGTCCAGATAGGTAAATCCACACAGAAAATAGCAGAAAATAGTAGTTGCCAGGAGGTGGGGGAGGGGACAATGGGGAGTGACTGCTAATGGATATAGGGTTTTACTTTGGAGTGACAGAAATGTTTTCGAACTAGATAGAAGGGGTAGTTTCACAACAGTGTGAACGTACGAACCATCACTGAAGAGTTCCCTTTATTTATATTTTTTGCTGGTGATTTGAAAATAAGGGAGATGTATCCTTTTTATTTTCAGATGTATTGAGGTAAAATTGACAAATAAAATTGTAAGATACTTAAAGTGTACATTGTGATGGTTTGAAATACGTATACATTGTAAAAAGATTCTATCTAGCTCATTAACGTATCTATCACCTTACATATTTATAGTGTATATACATTTGCACATAAGTGAGAGAACATTTCAGTTCTACTCTCTCAGCAAATTATTCAATGCAGTGTTACCGACTATAGTCACCATGTTATACATTATGTTCACTTTTTTTTCTTTTTTTTCTTTTTTCTTTCTTTTTTTTTTTTTTTTGCTTTTTGGTATGTGGGTAGCTCCCTGGCCGGGAATCGAACCCAGGCCGCAGTGTTGACAGCGCCAGCGCTGAAGCCTTAAGCCACTACACCATCAGGGAACTCCCTATGTTCACTTTTAAATGGTTAATCTTTTATATGAATTTCATCTCTATTGAAAAATAAATAATGACAAAAAAAAGATGCTACACACTTGCTCTCTGACTTCACTTCTTTCAGCCATATCAACCCTTGACTCCAGCAGGAGGGGCTCTGAGAGCCAAGACTCCCAGGCCTCTGGGAAATTTCCCACACACTAAGGCCCAAATGCCCATGTGCCTGGCATTTTCCTTATGTGGCAAGTTTTGGATTTGGAGAAACTCTACTTTGCCTTTCCAGCCGGAGAAATTAATGCAGCATCAAGACAGCTGGATCCAGGAGCTCAGCTGATATCACATATCACCAGGAAGCTGTTTCTCTCCACGTCTTGAAAGCAAAGTCTTGCCTGTGATCCACAAGGGCCTAAGCAACCTGTCTTTGCCAATATTCTCTGACTTTGTTTCTAGGCTGATCGGATGTCCCATTTTAAATGAGACAGAAAACAATGATCCTGTACCATTTCATACTGTACATCTGGTCAACCTACTGACACCTTGAATTTAGCCCAGTGAGACTACCCTGACCCTCGGTACCATTTGAAACAGGACAGTACAGTTTTCCATCCTGTTTAAAACAGGACATCTGGTCAGCCTACTTATTTCCTAATCTTTCCACTTGCTCTCTCGGCTCTAGCACCATTGGCTTCTTCCTTATTTAAACATACTTGGGACTGGCCCATCTCAGGACCTTTGCACTTGCTGTTCCCTCTGCCTGGGACATCCTACATGGCTCCCTCCTTCACCTCCTTCAGGTCCCTGCTCTGCTGGGAAGCTCCTGGAAGGTGGTGGGGAGGCATCAAGATCAGGAAGTAAAGACAGGTCCGGGGAGGTGGAACTGTGTTATTTTGGGTAGAACAAAAACAAATGAACAGACAAAAAACACCCAGCAATTCCTATTTGCTGAGAGCACTTGCTGTGTGTCATGAACTTAATAATATACTTGGACTGTCTTTATTTTACAGATGAGGAAACTGAGGCCTAGAGAAGGCCCTCCAGAACTTTCCCTTTTCCCATGGGGCAAGAGGTAGGGTCACCAGGCATCCTGTACATATAATACAGTCCTCTCTTGACTGTCATGAGGTACGAAATGTTCTGTATTCAGTTTTTCTCTATAAGTCACGTATTTTCAGCATTTTGAGTTATTTTTCAATTTAGTTGGGCACTAAATTTACTTAATTTGGGGGATCCCTGGTGGTGTGGTGGCTAGGCCCCAGCGCTCTGAATGCCGCTGCCAGGGTTCGATTCCCAGCCAGGGAACTACCCCCCCCCAAAAAAAAAAAAAAAATTTACTAAATTTGCAACCCTAGCCAGGGAGGAGCTTGGAATCTAGGGCTTCAGTGAGTGGTCCTGCCCAGGACCCCAAGCTTTTTCAGGGCGAATCTGTCCTTACCCCTGGAAGCATTTTGACTCTCGGGGATCCAATCATCTTTCCTGAGATAAGGCACTGGAGATTGGTGACTCTGTCGCAGTCCCTTTAAGAGTGGTTTCGAGGGGCGGGCCCACGGGGGCGTGGCGAATCCGGGGGCGTGCCCGGTAGGTCCGGGCCAACCCGGGCGCGGGCGGGTTGGGAAGGCTTGAAGGGGTGCGCCCGCGGGATCGCGACCGTCCCTCTGCTCCCGCCTCCTTTCGACCGAGCTGCGCTCTCCCGCGGCTGCGCCGGTCCGGCCGCCCGGGAGACAAAGCGCCGACGCCGTCTTGGTGGCCGCCATCGAGCGGTCCCGGGCCATGGCCAGGCCGCCCCTCGGCCCTGCGCCTCTCGTTCCGTCGCCGCCACCGCCTCCCTAGGCCTCGCCGCGAGGTAAGGCCGGCCTGGTGCGGGGAGGCGGGGCCGGGGTCTGGCCACCTTGGGACTCGGAGTCCCGTGGCCGTCTGGAGAGACTCCTGCTGGGATCTTCCTCTCTGCGATCACACGTCCGTAGTAATTTCCCCTTAGGTACCCCAGCTGCGGCGGGGGCAGGGGGCGAACTTCGCCGATGACCTCCAACCCTATAAGAGACCTCTGCCGCTGGGGGAACTCGGGGACAAGCCCTCCACTTTGCACTCGCATTCTGCCCTTGACCACCCCACCTGGGGCTCTGGCTGTTCTTTAGGAAACTCAGGAGAGCTCCCACACGAAACCAAGGGACAGAGGGCAGCTAGGAGCAGGGCTGGATCTGGAGATCCAGTCTCTGCAATGGGCAGTGGGACTGCCTCTAGCCTGGGGCGGGTGTCCTGGTGACCCCGTGGCCCCTGCTTTAGGGTTCCCAGCACAAGTTTTTCTGCCTGTACTTGCTACACCCTCTTCTACATGCCCACTGCTTGGAGACACTGTGGCAGCTGGATTCAACCCCAAGACCTGTGGTCTGGTTTCTTTCCTTGAAGTGAATGCCAAAATGCAATGCCTCAGTTTTCCCAGAGTTCAGGATTCTGGAGACCTTGAGCTAATTATTTGCCTTTTGGACAGCTTTCCTGAGTGCTCACTACCTGCTAAGCAATTTGCGAAATGGCTCTTCAGTATTAATTTATTCAACCCTTCCCACAGGGATGGATGTTAATGTTCTCATTTTAAGAGATGAGACTGTGAAAACCCCAAATCATAGCAGCAATAGTTTTGGTGCCTTTCTCATAGTTTGCCAGCAGGCTTTCTTCATTTTAGCTCATTGAATCCTCTCCACAGCCCATCTGACAGATGAGGAAACAGGCTTGGAAAGATGAAGTGACTTTCTCAAAGTCCTCCAACCTGGACTGGTGGAGGCAAGAACTTGGCCTTGTGACCAGACAGGCCCCCCTCCAGCTCTCGGCCTGGCCATGGGCTGTTGAATCAGCAGCAGTACCCACAGTGGATTTTGAACTTCTTGGAAAACAACATGAGTGTGAGGAGATAAGCCGGGACCAGGCCCTCCGAGAAGCTGGAGCCTGTGCTCCTGCTGCTTCCTGTCCTCCCCAACACACTCTTTCTTGCTGGGGCTGGAAGAAGCAGGGGCCGTGGGCAGAGCAGGGTCCTTGGTCACCGGTGACCTTGGCCTGGCTGGCCCCATTTGTGCAGTGAGGGGATCAGGGCTGCTGAGCATGAGGGAGACTGCTCTTCTTTTGGTGCTATTGGGGTACAGAGACCCCAAGATCCATGCCTTTGGGCTAGTTGCCTAGAGCATGTGATTCTGGGCAAGTTACTTAAGTTATCTGGTCTTAGTTTCCACATCTATGAATGTGGGATGGGGAATAGACCCCTTCCCATGGGGCTCATTTTATAGATAATTGAGCACAGACTACACTCCCAACACTGGAATTCAGACAGACCCCTCTGTTCTCCTAGAGCAGGCAGAAATGACCCAGGTAATTTCAGGTTCGGGTCCAGGAGAGTGACTGGGGGAGTGTCTTGTATAGGACCATCAGGGACTGCCTCCCTGAGGCGGCCATGGCCATCTGAAACTGAAGGGTGAGGAGCCGGCCATGGGAAGATATGGTAAAAGCATTCCAGGCAGAGGGAAGAGCCAGGGCAAAGGCCTGGAGGTGGGAATATGAGGGACAGCAAGGAGACTGGTGGCTGAAGCTGAGTGAGGTCAGGGCAGAGGCAGGGGAAGGGAACTTGGACGCCATGGGGAAGACTGAATTTTACACGGAGAGAAGCAGGGAGCCACGGGCAGGTTCACAATGGAGGAGGGATGTGGATGGATTCAGTTTTAACAGGCTCTCTCTGTGGGGAATGGATCTCAGTGGAGGGGCCAAGGAAAGAGTTTGGCTCTTACCCTGAGGTACGTGGACAGGGAAGGGACAAGGCGGGAGGCAGGGAGACTGATGGAGAGGCTGCTCAATGGAGTTTTCCAGGGGTACAGTGAGGGGGGCCTAGAATTGGGCAGAGATTAGACCACGGATGTGGAAGAGGTTGTCGGGGAGATACTTGAACTTGATGAGTGGTCACAGTGGGGGTGAGGGGAGAAGCCAAAGGCCGTTTGCTGAGGCAGAGCGCTGAGGGGAGCATTTGGGGAGGCTGAGAAGAATGTGTCAACAGCTACCACTGCTACGTGTGCCCAGCACCGTGCTCAGCGCCTTCTGTATAGTCAGTGTGTCATTGTCACAACCCTGACTTAGGTACTGCTATGATTCCATTTTACAGATCTGGAAATAGAGGCCCAGAGAAGCTTAAAGCTTGCCTGAGATCACACAGCCTGAACGCTACAGAGCTGACATTTGAACCCAGAAAACAGCCTACTAAGAACAGACTGGGTAGGGAAGTAAGTGGTGACCTGAGAGGTAGGAGGGAAATGTGACAAGTAGGGTGGGTAGTTCCTGTCAGAAATGGGGCTAGGGCCCACATGGGGTTGCTGGGCTATGGGGGAGAATGCATGAGTCCCATTTTGTGAGAGAAGCTGAGGCTCTGAGAAGGGCAGTCTGTGTGTGAAATCACATAGTTCAGGGAGAGAGCAGGGACTCTGGCCTTGGCCTGGTTGCTAGGTCAGGACAAGCTGACCTCAGCTACGAAAGCACAGCTCATGCTGCCTCTTCCAGGAAGCCTTCCTTGATTGCAGGTGAGACGAGGTGGATTTGGTTGAAAGCAAGCACCCTCTCCGCCCTGGGTCAGGTTGCCTGGCTGGGCCCCACTGTGGGAGAGCCACCACCCACCTCACTTATCCAGCCCCTGAGTAAGGCACCAGCCAGGCTGGGGAATAAATGTTCATTGAGCACCTACTGCATTCCAGAGACTGCACATACCTTGTCTCCTGAAAAATGTAGCTGTTGTCCTACGTAGAGTGAGGCTATGAAATGGGAACACAGGTGGGTCCTCACAGTGGCCGTGGAAAACCCCAAGGGAGGGTGTGGCCACACTGGGGGCCCACACACCATCTCCCAATAAGTCCTGTCTGTCCAGTGTTGCCGCATCGTGTGCTCCTTGGGTAAGGTGGGTAGTTAGATTCCTCTGCTTTGAGTACGTGATGCTGTCTCCCCATCCCCTTCCCCATAAGCGTGGGTGAAGCCCTGGGCCCTCTTTCTGGATTATTTCACCATAGTCTGTTCTGCCTGCCACCTTTCTCCTTCCTCACTCTGCTGGGGCCTCACCCACCTCTTGGCTTTCTCTCAGGCACGCTAGCAGATTCTCACTTCAGGGACTTTGCACCTGTGGGTTCCTTTGCCTAGCCTGGCCTGAGGGCTTCCTCCCTCACCTCCTCTAGGTCTCTGCTCAAATGTTACCTTCTCCTACAGCCTTTCCTGATCCCCCAGTAAAATCAAACACTCCTCTTGTCTCCACCACGCCTGACTTCCTTCCTTGTATGAGATTTTCTGCAGCACTGAGAACCATCGGGCAGATCCATTTTATCTGTTTGCTATCTGTCCCCTTCCCCTGCCACGAGAGTGCCGGCCCTCCCCATCTCATTTACTGCTGGGTCCTAGTGTCTGGCTTGGTGCCTGGCCCGCAGTGGGTACTTACTAAATGTTTGGTGAATGAAGTCCCCACAACCCTCTGAAATAGGTTCTGGTCATATCATCACGTCATGGACAAGGCAAATCAAAGCTGAGTTATGAAATCAGAGCTGGGGCGTGAAGGGGACCACAAAAGGTCAACCAGTCTGGTACCTGGGGATGATTGTAACAACAGCGCCTGAAATGAGGCCTGGGTTTGAGTTTCAGCTCCACCTAATTTGCTTTGTGACCTTGGGAGAGTCACTAATCTTTCTGCTGTGTTTTCCCCTCTGTCAAAGGAGCGGGGTGGAGTTATGAGGCTGCCTTGTGGGGCCAGGGTTTGAGTCAGACCCAGGTTTGAGTCCTGGGCTGCGTGAGCATGGGCAGGTTGCTTCTGCTCTTGGAACGGAGAGTGGAGTGTTACGGTGGCTGAGGGTGGCTGTGAGGTCAGGGTGAGGCCCTGGGTGACCCGGTGGCCATGGCCACGTGAGTGACCGCTGTTCTGGTGGGGGCCGCGTCCTGAACCCAACTCCGCCCCTGCAGGTCCCGGCCTCGCTGCCATGAAGCTGAACGAGCGCAGCCTGGCCTTCTACGCCACGTGCGATGCGCCAGTGGACAACGCCGGCTTCCTGCACAAGAAGGGCGGCCGGCACGCGGCCTACCACCGGCGCTGGTTCGTGCTGCGCGGCAACATGCTCTTCTACTTCGAGGAGCCGGCTAGCCGCGAGCCCGTGGGCGTCATCATCCTGGAGGGCTGCACTGTGGAGCTGGTGGAGGCGGCCGAAGAGTTCGCCTTCGCCGTGCGCTTCGCGGGGGCCCGGGCCCGAACCTACGTGCTGGCCGCCGAGAGCCAGGCGGCCATGGAGGGCTGGGTGAAGGCCCTGTCCCGGGCCAGCTTCGACTACCTGCGGCTGGTGGTGCGTGAACTGGAGCGGCAGCTGGCCGCCATGCGGGCTGGGGGCTGCCCACCCGCACCGAGTCGGCCCCGCGCCCTGCCGCCCAGGGAGAACGGCTGTGCCGTCTGGAGCGCCGAGCCCCCCACGGCCCCCATGGGGACCTCAACCAGCGCGCGGCCCGGTCCTGAGCCCCCGCCCCTGCCCCCACGCCGGCGGGCCTCGGCGCCCAACGGGCCGCTCAGCTCGGCCTCCTTCGCCCAGCTGCACGAGTGGTATGGGCAGGAGGTCAGGGCCCTGAGGAGCCAGTGGCTCAGGAGCCGGGCGCAGCCCTGACGTGACGGCGAGGGCCCGTCCTGAGCGGGAGCGGTTCAGGCCAGCCCCGAGGTCGCCAGGGGTCCTGGTTCTGGCGGGACTCTAGTCCTCGGCCCTGCTCGGACAGGCCCAGCCCTGAGAGAGGAGGGGACCGGGTCCTGAGGGAAATCATGGTCAGGCTTGAGGGAAATTGGGGTCCCTGTGTGGCCTCCTTTCGGGGGACTCACGCTCTGAGAAGATGCTGGACTCCGAGGGGAACTTTAGGACTTGCGTGACTCAAAGGAGGCCACTGTGCCTGATGCCAAGGAGAATGCCCAGCCTGGCTGAGTGTCCAGAAGCTGTCAGAGGGACTCGAGCCCCAGCCCAGCCGAGGCACCCAGCGAAGGCCTGTTGCTGGCAGCAGGCCCGGGCCGCAGTGACGGGACCTGAGGAGGACCTGCGGCCCGAGGGCACTTCCCCCGTCAGCCCTGGCCCTCCTGGCCCTGGTCTCTCCGCAGGCAGAGAGGGCTGGGCTGGCCTCCTCTGGCTCCAGGGCCCTCTGCTGGCTCCGCCCCAGGCGGCCGGCCTGCCTCCAGAAGCAGCAGGTGCAGACTGCTGGCAGGCCCTATGCGTAACCCGTAGGGTGAGGTTGTCTGGTCGGGGGTGGGTGGGGGGCTCGCAGCCTGGAGTGGGGCCTGGGCAGGACGGTGCCCCGGGCCTCGGTCAGGCCTGGAGGTGGTGCTCTTGGCGCAGTAGTAGCCCTCTGGCCTTTGGCGGTGTCTGCGTGCTGTGGTGGCTCTCACATGCTCTCCGTACAGTCCTTAACCGTCACCTTCCGTCTCCGCCTCTCAGAGCAGCTCTTCCGCCTCTTGGGAGCGCACCTGACTTGATCCAGTCTGGCTGGCAGCCGTGGCCAGAGCTGACTTTCCTGTAGGCTCCACTCCCCAGGGGTGGCCACGAGCTGACTCACCACCCAGAAGGGGCCCAGGTGCTGATCCAACAGGGACAAAGAAGCAGTTGCGAAGCTATGTTTGGTTTCTGGACCCCCACCCCCACCCCCTCCCCAGAGCCCAGCCCCCTTCTGCCCCCAGTATTGCAGGGAGGGAGGCGGACTGCTGTTGCATTGTTCTCACCACAGTGGTAGTTCTTCTAGGGAGAATCTCTGGGGGCTGGGACACCCCTGGCCCTCAAGCTGGGTCATGTTTACAGTCCTCAGTGCCCCACACTGGGGACCCCCTGAGGATACCTCCTCCCAACCTTCATTCCTCTTGGTGACAGACTTGGCCCAAGGCCCCTTCCTGCCCTTCCTGCTGTCTTTAGAGACCCTGGGGCTTGGGGAAGAATGGGGCACTCTCTTGTGTGTTTGCAATCACCACCTCACTGCTGGCTCAGTTGACTGGGGCTTCTGTTTTAATTTAATTTTTAATACTTAGGTTTTTTTTCTTTCTAGCAACAAAACTTGTTTTCATTCCTTTTGTTTCTTGTTGGCTGGTGGTATGGGACGGGGTGCCTGGCTCTCAGCTTGGCTGGGTGGGGTGAGAGGACAGGTGGCACTGCCCTTGGGGAGAGGGCCAGGAGCTTTGGCCAGAGACAAAGCCACCTCAAGAATCTCACCTGGTTCTTTGCCTTCTCCTGGCATTCCCTGCCCTGCAGCAGGTGCCTCTGGGGTCTTGGTACACTTCTTATCCCCCTGCTTTCACAAGCCCTAAGCGGTGGGGGTGGGAATGGTGGCTCCTGTTCGTAGGTTCTGGGGGTGTTAGGAGCTGCCTAGAGTCTATGTCCTGGCCAGACCCAGTCCTGGTGCAGGTTTACAAGCTGCAAAGGTACAATGCCCTGGTATCCCTGGGAAGCTGGTGGGAATTGCCCCCTACTCCTGCTCCCCAAAAGCACAAGATGGGCTCAGGCTGCCTCCAGAGTTGAGTGTGGGGAGAGATTTCAGGCAGCCTGGGAGAGAGGTGTAAAGGATAAAATAAAAAACCAGAGGTTTGTCAAGTAACAGCTAGTTGTGTCATTTTTTTCCCTATCACAATCTTGGGTTGCTATGTCTGGCAGGGCCAGGAGCAGGCCCTACAGAAGTGACCAGTGTGTACTGAGTGTCCCACATGGCTGATGACTGTGCCAGGCACATACAACCTCTTATGGCCCCATTTTACAGGTGAGGAAACGGAGGCTCAGAGAGGTTAAGAAATCTGTCAAGTTCATACAGCTCAACAGTGTCAGAGCAGGGACATAAACCTCTAGACTCCTGTGGAAGAATGGCAGAAACTTCCAGAGGAAATATGGGGAAATGAGTTGAAAAGTTCCTTTTCAGTGGGGAGAGAAAGCAGAGAGAAAGGTGAGGATTTGAAAGTCAGCTCTGGGGTCGGGGCCTGACAGCTGGGAGGGATGGCAGGGACTTTGACCAATGGAAGAGTCAAAACCTGGCTCTTCCTGGTCAGTTCGTGGGGCTCCCGGGGGCCTGGGGTAAGGAGGATTCTAACACAAATGCTAGTTTAGAGGGAAAGATCCTGCGATTAGTGATGTCTGCCGTGATCACGGTGGACCGTGGTGGTGCCTGTGCTCTGTGTCTGCTGTCTCAGACTCATTGAGTCTGCTGGGAAAGGGGCTGGCCCAAGGTCACCCAGCATGACGGATTAGGTTCTAGGTCCTCCTAATGTGGATTCAGAGCTTGGGTCACATGTGTCCTTTGCCAGCATGGAAAAATCATGCACATTTAGGAAAATGTGGCCGTAGAACAAGTTCAAGAATGAGAAAGGAAAATATTAAGGTCAGGGAATCATGCCACTTGTGAGCAGCCAGTGCATGCTGAGTAATTCCTTCCACCTAACTTGGGACCACAGCTGACAGATGGGGACTGGGGAAGTGGCTCCCCACACAGGCTGAGTCAGAGCACTGCCTGTGGCATTTGTGACCACAGCCACCCCAGGGCACGGAATGGGGGAAACAGCAGGAGAAAGACAGCCCCAAGAGGAAAGGTCACAGGTATGCACCCACCTCCTGGGCGTCTTAGGGCTGGAATGTTCTCAAGAATTCAACAGAAGTGGGGAGGGGAGAGAAGTTGATCAATACCTAAGTGTTGTGCATCCACCTGCTAATATGTCAGTGTTTCCTCTTGACCCAGGGATGACTGTGTAAGGATGACTAAAACATCCCAGGAGCCTGACAAAGTAGAGAAAATTGTCTTCACCCAAACAGTCTTTGGGAGATATTGTATGTGTTCAGAAGAAACATTCTGGGAAGCCACTTGGGGTAGGGAATGAGAACTTCAAAAGTGGCAAACAGGCCAGAAGTTATGTGCTGGCTGCCTATCCACCCTAAAGGATGAGCCAAATTCAGTCAGTTCTGCTGTTCCCATTTGACTTGTAGGGATTAGCTAAACGTCACCTGCTAAAGAACAGCTGTTTGACCCAGTTTTGGCCAATGTGATGTTTGCGGAAGCTCTTCTCGCTTCTAACGAGTCACAATGAAGAGCTCTTCCTTGTTCTCTGGGGATGAAGTTGTGTCTGATGCCCGGAGCTGTGGCAGCTATCTTGCGATTAAGAAATAGGCCACTTTAAGGAAAGTATCCCCTGCTGAGTTTAACACACACTTGAAAATATCCTTGAACTACTGAATCAATGGACCCAGGAACCTGCCCTAAGAACACCTTGTTGAGATAATAAATGACCTTGTTTAAAGCTTTAAGGGGGAAGTTTTTGTTATTTGCAGCCAGTCTTCCTAATGGATGAACTTGAGTGGCTGCGGCTGCTCCCTCTAGGGGGCATGGCTCTGGGTACCCAATGGCAGGGCTGCTGTCAGCTCAGTGGGGTGAAGGTGAGGGCAAGAGCGGGATTCCTGGGACAGCGAATGGGCCACCGCTTCTCATTCCTTCCCCTGGGAGCCTTCCATCGCTCCTGTTTCAAAAGAGTGAACAAATACTCAGAGGAGCACCCCCGCCCTGTCTGGGAAAAACCCAGCCATACATGCCTCTGTTTTTCACATTACGTGGCTGGATATTTTCCAGACACCCCTCGTACTTATGGCCCTACGCCTTGTAGATTCCTGAACAGGACTGTTTTGTCCCTGTTCTGGGCTAGATTTGGTGCCAACACTCCACTCCTCCCCATCTCTCCCCAGATCACCTTACACAAACTTTGTTATGCAAAAGGACCTGCTACTTGTCCCCATTTCTAAAATCAGAGCATCCAAAACAAAACTCTTCCACACTACTGTGTGATAAAGTACTCAAGCCCAGCTGCAGATTTTGCATTTTCTGATGAAGAATTTTAAGAAGGCAAGCCCATGAACTGTTTTGGTCTTAGGGTTTCAAAGCTGTCACCTGCTCCTGACAGAGGGGTCATGGCCCATGCCTGGGGTTGTGGCTGTGGCCACTCTTGTGGGCGTAGCTGTGAAAGCACCTGGGTGACACTACCCTCTCTTCACTGTTCAGGGGCACTGCTGTCATCTAGCTGTGGGCCGGGGAACATCCTGGGGCAGCGCACCCAGGCCCTCTGGAGTGCTGCTCCTGGAGACCAGTGACCAGGTCTGCTTCCCCTGTGTGTGCCCCTCAGGGCCTGGCACAGGAGGGGCACGCCCCTCACCCCGCCCCTCAGATCATGTGACCCTTCCCTCTCTGACTACAGCTGCTCGGGCAGGAGTTGGTCCCAGAACACAAGCTGAGCAGTTAGGGTCCTGGGAAGTTTGAATGGGTGGTGGTGGCGGTGCAGGTACAGATAAGTCAGGTCTGAGGTGCCCTTAGAGAGAGAAGGAGCCTCGTGGAAGCTCCAGCCTTTGAAGTTCACCCGGATTCCCCTGGATCCGCCCAATGCACCCTTCGTGCATCTCTGAGTGGATCACAGTTTCTTTTAACCCAACGGTACCTGACTACACCAAACACCCAGTGAATATTCGTCCCGTACTCCCCTTCTCTCACTTCTCATTCCAACAGCATCCTTGCCAGGGCCGCACACACCCAGTGGGGCCAAACAAATGAAATGATTAGAACTGCCTCCTATGTACTGAGACCCATGTACTGAGACCTATGATATCTAGTCACCTGAGATGCTTCTTAAAGATGCAGATCCCAAAAAGAAATTAAAAACAAAAACAAAAACAAAGGAAAAAAAAAAGATGCAGATCCCTAGGCCCTAGCTCCAGGAATTCTGGGTCTGTAGAGTGGGTCAAGGCCCAGGAAGCTGCATTTTGAGTAGGAACTAAGGGACTTTAGGACCAAGAAATACTCATTTAATCAAAGAAAGTTATAAGGCAGTGTTGTTGCCAACCTCCAAGATGGCTCTTGACGTTCCCTGCCTCCTGGTGGCCACACCCTTGTGTAGTCCCCTCCCACACTGAATCAGGGCAGGCCTGCAGTGGCCGAGAAGATACTGTGACAGCAGCAGTGGAGCTTCCAAATCTAGGTCATAGAAGACTCTGCCTTGCTCACGCTTAGCTGCCATGTTGTGAGGACACTCAAACTAGGTTGACCAGACATACTGTTTTTAAATGGGCCAGAAAACAAAGGTGTGGATAGGCTGTCCAGATGTACCATTTGAAGTAGGACAGTACTGTTTTCTGTCCCATTGAAAATGGTACCTTCAGTCAGGCTAACTCCAACAGCCCTGTGGACAGGCCCACTTGCAGAGGAGCTGAGGTGCCTGCCAATAGCCAACACCAGCTTACCAGCCATGTGAGTGCATCTTCAGCCCTAGCTGACAGAGACCCAGGACTCCGAGACACCCAGTCAAGCCACTCCCAAATTCCTGACCCACAGATATTGGAAGGTAAGTGTTTATTGCTTTAAGCCACTAAGTTTTGGCATTATTTATTATGCAGTAATAGATTCCAAATACAGGCAGAAAAATAAATAAATAAACAAAATAAAAATAAAAAAACATTTTAAAAAAGGGAGTTCCCTGGTGGTGCAGTGGCTAAGGCTTCGGTGCTGTCAATGCTGCAGCCTGGGTTCGATTCCCAGCCAGGGAGCTACCCACACAAACAAAACAAAACAAAACAAAATACAGGTAGATACTATTATGAGCATGTCCATTTTATAGATAAGGGAGGGACCCTATATTACCTGATAGCGGAGAATCAAACCAGGCCACACTAAGTTCAAAGCTAGTGCTTTTAACAACTACACCCTAGGGGGCTAGAGAGGTCATAGACCATTAAAGTGATCAACTGTTTTATCATTCTCATTGTGGCAGATGGGAAAACCTCTCTGGGTAAGGAGTATCCTTGGCAGAGGTCACTCGGGTGGTGTTCCCTGTCCCCCTGCTTTCTTGGGTTTGCAGGGGTAGCTTCAGCCTCCTGGGTTCCTGCAAAGGCAGTCAGTTTCTGGAGCAGCACACACCCTGTGCCTTGGCAATGGGGAGCCTGGCCTCCAGAATGATCTCTAGAATCGTCGCTCCAGTGGTCATGGGTGTGGATGGAAAAAAGGGGTTCTATGGAAAGTAACCTCACAGGGGGATCTGATCTTAAATTCCTAAGCGAGCAGGTCATGGTGTGTGGTGACACCTCAGGCCTGTAACTTCTTTAGTGGACGTGTTAAGCCAGCCTTGTCCATAGTTCTTGGGCATCTAGGTTAACACACCTTTGGAAACGCCAGAAATTAATGCCCCTGGAAGCGGGTATTGACCCTGAAGAGAGCACATCATCTTCTTAACTGTCCTGTAATCCAATCCCCCCAATCCCACCTCCACGTCATCGTCCTTACGTTCCCTCCTTAATTCCAAAGGCACAAAAGAAGCTGCAAAACTGTTATTCTTGGGAGTATGTGAGACCTTGCTCCGTGGCATAAGTCATCAGTTTGGCTCAAACTCATAAAAATTCTCTACAGGTTCAGATGTTTCCTAGGTCTGTCTACATGGGCCAGTCAGCCAAGTCAGGTCTGCTTTTTCATTCACCAGGAGGTGATGGGAGGCAGGGCTGCTGGCATAATTGAAGGAGCTTAACTAGGAGGGAGAGGAGGGCAGGGATGGGAAGCAAGGACCCCAGAGGCCTGAAGTAAGGCCAGACATAACTCCTAACCTCCTAAAAGTGTACGTCTGACCACAGCAACCACATGGCTTCCCAGTGCCCTCGGGAGAAAGGCATGTTTCCCACCATGTCCTAAGGGGTTCCAGGACCAGGGCCTTGTCCTTTTTTATTTTATTTTATTTTTTTATGTGGGTAGCTCCCTAGCTGGGAATCGAACCCAGGCCGCAGCGTTGACAGGGCCAAAGCCTAAGCCACTATACCACCAGGGAACTCCCCTTGTCCTTCTTTCTCCCTCTTCCCCACCTCAAATCCTACCCTCCTTTGGATTTGTTTCCTGCCCCACATCTTGCCTGCTCTTCCTTCTGCCCTCCTTTCTTCCTTCTCTGACTCCTGTTGGCGTTCGGGTATCAGCTGAGATGCCCCCTCTTCCAGGAAGCCTTCCTGGACCCCATGACTGGTGCACACAGTAGGTACTCCATAAACACACCATTGGGATGAACCATGGACAGATTGCCCTCAGTTCGGCTCTCTGCTCTCTGTCCCAACTAAACCTGCCTCCTAGTTCAGAATTCAACATTCCTATGTCTTCGCTGTATTTTCTACTTCAGATGGGCAGTGATTGCAGGTACAATGTCAACACCAAAGCCAATGGTCTGGAGTGGAGCGTTTGCTTTCAGCCTGGGAGGCGTCTGGGGAAGCAGGTTCTCAGGTGGTCTGTGCCAGATGTGCCCCCCCCCCCCCGCAATCCTGCCCCCGCCTATACCACGGGGCCATATGCCGGGAATTTCTGACTTCTGACCTTCAGAGCTTTGAACCGAGGGTCCAAAGGGCCAGTCCCTGGCAGGTGTGGCCTTGACCCCTACCTGCCACTATCCTCCGCAGCTTGATGGGGTGTTCAGGCATCCCAGGGGGTTGTCCTGCTGGGTTTGGAGCAAATAGTTATCCTAACCAAGGGGGAGGTAATTAATCATCTAATTTCCACTGCAAGGATATGTGGAAAAACTGGGGCAATCAGAAGGTTTCCAGACAAAGGAAAGGTTTGTCTTGGGATGCCATGGCTCATGGTGAGTAATGTTGAATGCCACTTTGGGGAATTTCTTGATATCATTGGGTAAGAAAAACAAATGTGCAACAGGAAGCACAGAGACTCATTATTATGGGTTGAAAGAACCCAACCCCCACCCAGGATAACAGTAATAGGAAGCCCTTATGTGCTACACACTGTCTTCTGTGTTTTACATGCATGAGTGTGCCTCATAATGACTTTCTGAGCTGGCTCCTGCAACACCCCCATTTTACAGATGGGGAAACTGAAGCCCTAGTTAGATAGCTGGGAAATGGGTAATGCTGTGCTAGGCACTACGAAACCCCTCTGGCATTTTCCCAGCAGGAGGCTGAGGGCACTGGCCACTCACACACTCACTGACGTGGGCACAGCTTGTAAACTGGCCAGTCTTAGGGCCATGGCATGTGAGCACTGACTTGGGGGCAGGGCACAATCTTGGCTCCTTAGTACTAGGCCCCAGAGTCTAACCTGCTTCCACTCGGTGCACTGGGTGGAACAACAGGTCCCAATCCTTCCATCTTCCTTTGCTGGAGCCCTTAGCACACTCGCCCACCGAGATGTCCCCAGGACCTGGACAGGTGGAGCAGGTGAGGACCAAGGTGAAGCACAGGCATGTTCTTGGCATGAGTCCTCTCTAGAGGGAGCAGCCAGTCCTCGGCTGGCTGTCGTCACATTGAAAGGTGGGCCCGGTGTGGCCAGGTCTTAGGGTTTACCAGAGAAGCCGCTAATCACAATTTTTATGTGACATGCCTCCGTATTTTAACAGTCGCAAACTAATTAAAAACCCAGTTTCTAAAAACACTATTTTGTAAAACAGCGCTAAAGGTCAGAGCTGACCCCCAATTTGCACCCCAGCTCCAGAACAAAGTAAGCAGGACACCCAGACATTATTATACAATTCTGTATTGAGCGACGCACTTACAGAACGTGTTCTTTTTTTTTTTTAAATTTTAAACAAAGTTCATCAATCTCTCATAGAAATGGGTTTGTGGGTTTCTGTTTTGTTTTTACTGTTATAGGACGTGACCCTGACACAGTTGTCCACAGGTCCTCTAGCTTTAAGTACAACAGGATTTCTGTGTTCCAAAGACAATACTAAGTGCTTAATCCAATCCCGTCACACAAAAGCCAGATTTCGTTCGTAAGGATCGTAGTCTGCGTGTAAGCCTGGATTTCAATGGCGTGTGGGTTTCAACAGTAAAAGTAGGGTGTTCCCCCACGGTTGTCTTAATTGTGACAGGGCGGTGTGGCTAAAAGATGTTTTGTTTGTTCCAGATTTGATGACTCTGAAAATTGGTCACTGTTTCCTATTGTCAAAATATAAAAATACCTTCATCTGGATAAAAATGTATACAGTGGAAAACTCTTCAATGCATAGCCTGGGTGTATGGAAAAGGAGTTTTTGCGTTGTTCTTCACTGACTGGTGTGGAGACTGCAGCCTGGGCTCGGTGCATGAGAGTTGAGATTTCTGGAACGGCCCTCATTGTCCCCTTCTGGTCACTGGGTTTCACTAGCCTGGTTTCAAAGTGCTTGCTGCATCCTCGAAACCCCCATCAGCCACCTCTCCCCCGGCACTGGATTGGCACCGGTTATGGCCACCTTTTCATTGCCATTCTGGATGCAGCTGGGGAGTCATCCAAGTCAGCCTTCCCCAGAGTTTTAAACAGGGAAAGAAAGAAAACCAGGAGAGATTCGACAACCAATACGGTGGCCGTTCCGTCCAAATTGGGAACTCCCCTTAGAAACCATGACGAGGAAGCGTTTCTCTGAGTTGCGGGGGTTGGGTCTTTGCTCCCCAAAAGGTCATGCACTGGAAGGCAGAAGCGTGGACCTGGAGACTGGGGTATGGTGGCCATGCTGCGGCAAACTCAACCATCTCGCCTGCTCTGCATGGATCTGATCTGGAGTTGCAGACGCCTTCCAGAAGCAGCACCAGGGTCCACTTGAGAAAGAAGATGGTGAGAAGGGGAGCTGGGGTCTCTAGTGTGATGAATCTGCTTTTTGGCGCTGGGTGCTGGGCTGGGTGCTTGTGGGATGACCCATACCGTTATTTTCTTAAAACGTAAGGAGGGAATAATGGCGGCCACAATCTTGCTCTGGAAAACAAGTGGGGAAACTTCCTGCACTGTGGCCACGACTCAGGTTGGGGAATGGGATCCCTCTGGCTCAAGTGCCTGCCCCCATCCTTCCAAAGGATGTGGAAACACATCTTGTCTACAGATGGACGAGATGGATGCCCGACCTCTGTGGCCCACAGGTTTCTGACTAGAGGGAGTGTAGGCAGTTGGATCTGTACCGCGTGACATCCCAGATAGGACAGGCGGCCACAGCCCACATCTCTACAACATTTACAATGTATGGAACATTCTGTGTTATCAAGGTTGCAAAACAGACCACCAGAAGGAAACACATCCTCAACAGCATTGAACTTTTCATTTAGAGTCTTTTGGACTTTCTCTTTTCAGCATGGTTTCTGGAAGGGTAGTAGCAACGCGCTGTCTCATAGACAGATGTTGAAAAAAACCCGTGGTTCAAAGGTTATCTAACTTTCGGTCAGTCTTAGAGTGTTTTGTGATGGCTTTGAACAATTGTCTTCTTTTAATCTCATCTAGTGGCAAAAAAAAAACAAAAACAACAAAAAAACGACACAACTTCAGTGTATACTTCGCAACAGTTGTGACATCCTGATTTTATAACTCTCTGTAATATCAAAACAGCATCAGCTGGGAATAAATTCCAAAGGATCCTTTATTAAAATATCTAAAAGAGGTCTATAAATATTTATTCATTTTTCTAAAAGAGTTTGGAGTTTCCAGGTGAAAACACGGTGCCACTTTGCTTCTGCCCCATACAGTCAGGCCAGGGTGGAGAAGAGAGCGCTCTCTGGAGCTGGGGCGCCAGGAAGAGGAGGCCGTGGCACGGGCCTCACCTGCTGACTCACAACTTTCCGAACTAGGATTACAACAAAGCCGTAAGCGGCCCAACACTGGTGTCCACGTGTTGATGGTTGAGTTCCTCCCTCCTGTACCATGCCCTGCCTGGGAGAGTGAATGAGGGAGGGTGGCCAATCAGGCGTGCCCCTCACCCCGTTGTCCCCGCCTTCAGAACTCCCATTCTAGGGCCTCCTCCCGATTGGCAGCCCTCTCTAGCCGGTAGATGATGCTGTTCAGGTTGGCCATCTTCTCGTGCCGCCGCTGCAAATTGGGGTTCACCTTGGCGCTGGGGTGCAAGGCCCCAGCCGTGTCAGCAGTGGGGCTGGCACTCGGCACTTTGGCAGGCGGGGCACCAGGTGGGGATGGGGAGATGGGAGCTGAGGATGAGGGGACAGGTGACACAGACATCATGAGGCCAGGTGACGAGGCGGCTGAGGGCGAGTTCAGTGACACCTCCAGGCTGCAGCGTGAGGACTCCGAGGCTGACTTAAAACTTAGGGGGTCTGGGTGTAGCCGCTCTGCACCCCTGCTCTCCTGGGGGGGCTGTAGGGAGGGGCAGTCTGGGGTGGTCTCGCCTGGAAGAAGGGGCCCAGGGGCCGCTTTTGGGAGTCCATCATTACCCCGAGGGTTGGGATGCATCTCTTGGGGGGAACCGTGGCCTGGGCCCAGCTCCCCTGAGTCCTGGAGCTGGCTGTCCGCCTCTTCCTCAGCATCCTCAGTCTGCTCCTGCTTGATCCTCACTTGGGCTTTGTCCTGGTCAGGCAGGGCTGTGACGCTCTCCTCCGGGCCCTCCTGAAGCTCCAGTTCCTTCAAGGTAGGCTTCTGGTCCTCAGCCTCAGAGTCGGGGCTCTGAGGGGTGGGGTCTGGGTGGGAGTGGCCCGGCTGTAGGATGCCAGGACAGCCACTGGGGTCAAGGTCGGGTTCGTCTTGGGTCCCCTCCACCAACATCTCCCGGCGCATCCGGGACCTGGGGCAGAGACGGCGGTGAGCGAGGGGCTGGACAGGGGACCTGGCTAACCCTGGACTCAATCCACGTGGTGGCACTTTGACCCCACCCTCTTCCCCGAGGGCTCAATGGGCACTGAGCTTCTTCATATGCGGCCTCTTAGTAAGTCCCCTCAACAACCCTCCACGCTGGTTGCTATTCTCATCTCCACTTTATACAGCAGGAAACAAGTCTCGGAGATGGCGAGTGACTTGTCCCAGGTCACAGAGCCAGTTACGTGGCAGAGTCAGGACTCAAACTCAGGACAGTTGGATTCCAAAGCTCGTGACCTAGACCTGCACTGTCCAGCACAGCACCCACTGGCCACATGTGGCTCCTGAGCATTTGGAATGTGGCCGGTCCAAATTGAGATGTGATGTAAGGGTGAAGTCCACGCCAAATTTTGAAGGTTCAATACAAAAAATATGTAAAAGATCTCAATGAAGTTTTCATATAGATTACATGTTGAAATTGTTTTATCTGTATATACGGGGCTAAATAAAATATACTGCTACAGTTAATTTCACCTTTTTTCTTTTAATGTGGCTACTAGAAATTTTAAATCCCTTATGTGGTTTGCATTATATTTCTGTTGGGCAGAGCCGTTCTAAGAGCATTTCTCCAAGCCAAACACAGATCGAATTTGAGGCAACTCCCTGCTTCTTTCCTGGAGGGACCCTTACACATCAGCCCAGAGGGGAAACTGAGGCAAAGCTGGGGCCAGAGCCTGCTACCCCAGTTTCTAGTCCAGAACCCATTCTCTCCTCACTTCAATAGTCTCCCCTCATTTGGAGAGAAACTTAGTCCCACACATTATGTCTTAAAGCAGGAAGGGCCAGTGATGGGTCTCAGCCCATTAATTATTTTCCTAACAGCAAATGAGGTCCAGAGAGGTCAAGTGACTCATCCGAGGTCATAGAGTGACAGGGCTTCCTCAGCACCTCCAATGCTGTAGCCTTCTGCCCATTTACATTAATAATGAAGTACATGTTATTGATATATAATACTAACACCTATAATTATAAACATCGTAATACTGGATGCTAAACATCGTAATACTTGGATCATGTACCAAGCACCAGGCCAGCCGCCTTTTGTAGATTATTTCATTTATTTTTCATACTAACCTAATGAGGGGAATACTAGTCTCATTGCCACTGATAATTGAGACAGGGCTCCTAGGGGTACGGGGATTGCCATAATCATAGAGCTAGAAAGTGGTACAGCTGGGCTCTGAACCCAGCAGTCTGGCTACACTCTGCTGCCTCTCTGGCTCCCTGCCCAGGATGGGGATGGGGACCTATCCTAGGACCTTGGACCTAGAGGGACTGTGAGAGGTCGTCTGGTTCACTCGCCTGTCTCAGTCCCCAGTCCTTCTACAAAGGTGGACTTGCTCACCTTCTGGGGACTCTGCTGTCTCCCTCAGTCCCCACTAGAGGGAACGGGGGCAGCAAGAGTGGTTTCCACTGAGGTGTGATGTGAGGGGGGTTTAGAATGGCTCAATGCCTACAGCCCCATCATCAGAACTTCCAAACTGTGGATCGAGTACAAATACAGGCTAATAATCCTTCACACCGCAGTGCAAATTAGTCCTGACAAGTCCTCATTTGCAAACCTATAGCAGGGCCCTGGTAATTTTTCCCCAAAACATCCCGTTGTCCACCTTTCTCAGAGCTCATTGCACTTTGTAATGACACATTAATATGAGTACTTGATTAACAGTGACCTTCCCTGCTGTTCTCTAGTGCCTGGTACAGAGTAGGTGGTCAATAAACAATTACCAAACAAAAGAATATATTTTTCTATAATTATAAGTCTTTGAGAGTGATTTCTTTTGGGAGTGCAATTCTCTTTGCTCCTTGGTGCAAACTCCTATTTGTCCATCCAAACCCGGCTCAAACGCCACCTCCTCTGTAAAGGTTTTCCCAGGCAGAATCCCCTTTCCCCTTGGCCCCTATTCCTTTCTGTTTTACAGCATTTAATAGGCTGTAGTGAAATCATCTGGTTTGAGATTTTAAGCTCCCTAAGGACAGGGATGTTGTGTTTGCAGACCCTGGCTCACTCACTGTACACACACACACACACACACACACACACACACACACACGGCAAATATTTGCTGAACAAATATACTGGATAGTAATGGAGTGCTCAGTTCCATTATTATCCAACTATTTGGGAAACAAGAGGGGAGAGGAAGTCCTTATATCCCCCAGCGAGAGAAGGAGGACGTGAGGCTTTAAGGACCTATGCCATCTGACGTTTGGCAAGCTCTGGGTCTAAGCTGAATAATTAGCAATATTTGACAATGTGTTTATGTTTCAAGTTTTTCATTTGATCCCTGATGCATCATTGTCGGCCAAGTATTAAGTTCCTTATCTGTAAAATAGGGATGAGACTCAGAGACGTGTAGTGACTCGCCCCAAGAACACACAGCCAAGGTGGAACTTGAACTCAGGTCTGTGTGATGCCCGTGGCTGGGCTGTGGAGAGAGTTTCACCCTTCCAGACTCTTCTTTCTCTTCTCCCTTGGGGATCAAGAGACCTTTCCTCTGGCCCTGGAACACATGGATGGACTCTCCTCTCTGGCACCACATGGACACCAGAGACATTTCCTGCTCAAGAATCTTGGTAGAGGATGCCTCACAGACGGTCCCTGAAATCCCATCAAGCCTCCTCTACAGGACTCTCAGCCGGCCTCAGGGGGCCCCTCTGCAGCCTTCTCGGGTCCTGCCGGACCCCATCAACTAACAAACTCCCAAGAAGCCCAGTGCCCTGCAGGTCAGTGAGTCTGATACTGGGGTCTGGAGGCAGCCAGAGAGACAGGAAGCACCCACTCCCCAAGGGGCTGCTTAGGGGGCTTTCCTTCGGCCTCAGGAGTGGGGGAGGCCAAGGGTCCAGGATCGGGTCTCCAACATGAGGCTCAGTGGGAAGTTAAGAGTTCCTCAGGCTTGTGCCCCAAATACCATTCCCTGTCCCTCACAGAGGCAGATGCAGAGCAAGCTAGGGAAGTCGTAATAAAACAGTGACAAAGATAGTGACAATAGTAACGCCAACACCCACCACATACTATGTGCCAGGTATTTTATGTAAACATGTTGGCCCATCACATCCTCAGGATGACTTTGTGAAGCAGATCCTATGGTCCTCACTTTATAGGGTAGGAGACTGAAGCTCAACGTGGTGAAGTGAGTACTTGCCCAGGGTCTCACAGCTGGAAAGGGTGGAGCTGGGATTTACATCACAGTTTGCCTACGTTCTAAATCTATAAACACCCATGCGATACAGCTTCCCCATCTCCAGAGGCTGTGCTGGGCTCCCTCCAGGCCCTGGGATGGGGCAGGGGGTCCAGCCGAGACCTGGCCCGCCCTCCCTGTGGGCCCTCCCCAGTAGGCCCACCTGTAGTTGTGGAACCAGTTGATGACGGTATTGGTCTTGAGGTTGAGCTGAAAGGAGAGGAGCTCGATGGTCTGCTGCGAGGGGTAGGGCTCAAGCTGGTATGCCTTCCTCAGTGCCTCCTTCTCCTCGGGTGCCAGCACCACACGAGGCTTCTTAATCTGCAGGAGGCTCAGGTCCTGGGGCTGTGGGCAGGGGCTGGGGCACTCGGACCGAGTAGCTGGGGACTCGCTGTCTGAGCCGGTGCTGATGAGGCCGTACCTGCGCTTCAGGTAGGCTGGGGCAGACAGGGGAGGGAGGGCTGAGATGGGGCCGAGGTCCCACTGCTATCTCCACCCCCAATCCCCAGGGGCAGCAGGAACACAGGGTGGGCACGGCCCAACCTCACATCAGCCAGCTGCCCTCAGAACCCTTTGTGCCCCAGACTTGGGGGGTCTGTTCCCAGTCTCATCCTTTTCTCCCCTTGCCCTCCTGCATTCCCCAAGTCCCTCCGCTGAGGCACTTGCCCAGAGAGCCCATGCTGGCACCCAAAGTGTTAACAGGGACATGGCTTAGCTGGGGGCCTCACAGATAGGAGGTATGAGGCTGTCTCTCGATTGTTAGAATTATCACTGAAATCCAGTCTTGTTCGGGGCAGGGGGCAGGACATAAATTTAAACAAACCTAGTCATTGTATGATGCAGCTCAACCTCAAACCATTAAAACGTGAAAAACAAAACAAAAAAGCCCACTTCAGAACGGAGGATGTGAGGTATTAGGGTCTCGTTTAATCCTCACAGCAATGCCCTGAGGTAGATGCTACGACTCTTGATTTCAGGTGAAGAAGAATGAGGCGCAGAAAGGGGAAGTAACTTGCTAAAGGTCAACAGCCAGGAAGTAGCAGGTCAAGTTCTCAACTGCAAAGTTGTCTGATGCCAATAGCCTAGACCTGACCCATGTGCCCCTCACAGCCTGACTTGACCCTGGGGTCTTCTCATGAACTGTCTGGTGACCTGAATGACAACTTTTCAACTCCTCGTACCTCCTCTGCCAGCTGGGCCCTGAGCTTTTTGAGGTCCAGGAGTCCTGTAGGACAGCATGAGATTGGGATGAGACCGGGCAGGCACACAGAGGTGCCCAGTGCCTCCTTTTTCAGGGGTAAAAGGTAATATTGGACAATGTAAGAATCTGCAATCCCCTTGTCCTCCCTACCCTAGGACTCATTTGCTGG
Organism: Lyroderma lyra; assembly: GCA_004026885.1. Classification (NCBI taxonomy): domain Eukaryota; kingdom Metazoa; phylum Chordata; class Mammalia; order Chiroptera; family Megadermatidae; genus Lyroderma; species Lyroderma lyra. The sequence continues at coordinate 196,604 of PVJL010000276.1, forward strand.
GTCAATTCTGTGCTTTGTTGTGTTGAATCTGGGTAATGGGCAGAGGAGGATCTATCTACGTATTCTCTCTATCTGTCTGTCTGTCTAATGTATTAGGGAGTTCATGCAGAGGATGGAGGGCTCACAAGAGGGAATGTTTTGGGGAATGTGCAGTGGGATTGGAAAAAGACTTAATAAAGTAGCTATGGGTATGAGGAAGGATGCTGACAGATGGGGTATTGGATTTTGCATGGGAGAAATAGTAAATACCTTAATTGCTTTCAATTACATGCTGTGGGATTACTATTTCTTGCAACCCCACACCAGGCTGAGATGGGACCACTGTGGCCCTGCGTTTATTTGGGTCACAACTAAACATGGACCCAATGGGAAAACCCGAGGCCAGACGCGGAGGGCCCAGGGCTCACCTTTCTTCTCCAGCTTCTTCATGTCCCTCAGCTTCTCCACGTTATGGGGGTCGTTGAGCCACAGCTGCATGCGCACAAAAGGCTCCCGTCCCTTCAGGCTCAGCTTGTGCCAGGGTTTGGGCCGGGACAGCAGGTCAGACACGGAGCCCTGTGTGAGGCCCAGGATGCTCTCCCCAAACAGCCGCTGCCCTGGGGACAGGGGAAGAGGGCCACCTGTTACTCTAGCCTGGGCAGAGGTGTTCTCAGGAGAGACAAGAACTGGGGGAGACAGAGGGGAGAACCCAAGACGTCTCCACTAACTGAGACCCAGGGGGAACTGGAGGGGAGCTTTCTGTGAAATAGGAGATTCTGGGGGAGACCAGAAAGCTGCCAACAACAATGCTTTCATAATTTAGGTGTCCTTCACTCCTAGGGGATCCCTGAAATTGTCTGCAAACTCCACGTGTTCAAATTCGTATCACCTTGTTAGAGAGTAATTTGATAGATTCTGTCAAAATTTCAATGTGCATATCCTCGATTTGGCGATTCCACTGGGGTTTATCCTCCAGTTGCACTGGCCCAAGGGCACAAGGATGCATCTGGACGTGGTTTCAGAGGTGGCAGAAAATTGGAAACAACTGAAATGACTTGGCTGAAAAATATAGGACACCCACGGCCTGAAACACTTTGTAACAGTGAGAAAGAATGCAGGCAGTCTAACCATTCTAATGTGGAAGGGTGTCCACAAAACAGTGCTCATTTTTAAAAAGTAAGTTGTAGGACAGTGTGTATATGTGTGTCATTTCATCTACATAGAAAAGAGAAAAGAAGAAACTAGCGTATGTTCTTGTATGTGTTCAGAAAGTGTCAAAGACATAAAAACTGTGGATTAGATGCTAGGGCAGATTTTATTTATTTACTTGTTAACTTATTTTAACTCTTTAGGGACCCAGGTCAGCATGAGATGCCTCCTAGAGGGTCCAGGGTGCTCCTATAGGCTGGACCCCAGTGCTTTGGGATCTTACTGGGTACTTCTCTCAAGGTGAGTAGTTGCCACCACCCCGTACCTAGGTTATTGTCTGTGAGGACCTCTTTGACTCTCTTGGTGATGGAGTATGTGTCCAGCTCAGGGGACATGGCCACAATCTCCTGAATGCCCCCTGTGGCCTGGCTGCCAGAGTACATCTTTCCATTCAGTGAGGAGCTGGAGCGTCCCTCCGGCTGCTGGTTCTCCTTGCTGCTCTCCAATGCCAGGCTCAAGGGCTCCTGGGAGCTCTTCTCAGTCTCCGTGGGGCTAGGAGGTGGGGATGGTGACGACCTCGGTTCAGTGGGACTGGCTGTGGGTCACAGAGAGACACAGAAGGTGGTTACTGCAATCTGGCATAAACACACACAGTTCGGGCACACTTGTGGTTAGAGCCAAGAGTTAGCAACAACCCATTTTGCAACCACCACAGTGTATCTCAGACAGGGACAGTCCTGGATGGGAAACCAGCAGGTGACAGTTTATATAGTTAAAAAGTATAGTTACAAAGGAAAAAATAGTATCTTTACAGTAGAGATAACTGGTACACACCACCTTAAGCAAATGATGAAAGTCTGAGTGTCCCCACCTCTCCCCAACTCTTCCTGGCCTCTCCCCTCCAGAGCTGCCCCATTTCCCTGGGCAGGTGAGCCATGGCTCCATTTTTTTCATTTTAATGCACAGGGTTGTAGCCCTAATACCACAACAATGTGTAGTCTTGTGTGGGGTTGTTAACTTCTAAAATAAACTCCCTGTCTGACATACGCTTTCGTTGCTTGGCATCGTTTCAGGTAGTATTTCTGTTGATATCTGTCAGTCTGGTTCCTATTGTGTACTCGAGATGTGGTTTTGTCCTGTAGACTGATCCCCACTTTACAAATGGGCAAAGTGACTATGCTGAGGTCCTGGGATCTGGAGTCCAGCCTCATTCTGTCTGTCTTTCTCTGGTCTCAGTGGGCAGGTCAGATGTCCTGTCCTCACAGCCATCCCACCTACAGCCTGAGTGGGCACCTCACCGGGGCCTCAAGAGGCCTGCCCACTGGTCATGGAGGAGGGAGCATGGGGTCCCTGCAGTCTCTTCTGTCCCCCATCTCTCCACTCTCGGGCTCTGTGACTTTGGGCAACTCTCTGAGTCTCAGTTTCCTCACCCAGGCAGAGTCCAAACTCCACCCCGCCCACGTGTCATTAATGGATGAATTACGGCTGCCCAAGGCCCTGTGCTAACAAGGATTCTGAGGCTGTGTGCTGGACACTTGGACAGGGGATCAGAAGGTGGGGCTCCACATGCAAATCATTTTCTCCACTTGCTCTGGAGCCACCTAGAGGTTTAGAACCAGCCGCAGATGCATTCCTGCAGTTGAAGGAAGGGTGAAAGGGCAGCAGGGACACCAGCCAGAGGCACACTGCAGGTCTTCCAGGGGAGCAATAATGGTGGGCAGGGCAATGGGGCCGGACAGAGGGGCAGGTGTGGGCAGTAAAGCAGATGCACGTGCCATTGCTGAGACTGGAAGAGTGAGGGCTCGCCAAAGTTCTGGGGGGCTGGTAGCACCCCTACAAAGGGCCCTGAGAATGGATACTCACCCTGGGAGGCACTGGGCTGCTGGCTGACAGCCTGGCCAAGCTGGTCCGAGAGCCACAGCTGCATGCGTATGAAGGGCTCCCGCCCCTTCTGCGTCAGCTTGCTCCATGGCTTTGGCCTGGACAGCATGTCGCTCACACTGCCCTGGGACAGGCCCAGCACCTGGGGATGGGTAGGACAGGAGGGGAGGTCAGCAGACCATCCCCTCCCCTCGCCCCCTAGGACCCTTAAGGACCACAGCTCTGTTCCCCGAGAGGCCGTTTGTTCTTCATTCCCCAGGTGCCTGCGGTGTGGCTGTGCTGTACCCTGACCTGCGGTGCCCTTCTCCATTTCCCTACATGTCAAAAACCCACCTAGACTTTCAGACCCGCCAAGTGCTCCCTCCTCCAGGAAGCCTTCCTGTGTCTCCCACTTAGGTCACCTTTCCTTCCTCTTGGCTCGTCAGATCCTTTGCCTGCTCCTCTGCTATGGGCAGAGGTGATATTAAAAACTGCTTATCCACTGGTACTGTGAGGACAGAAGCCAATCAGGAGACCCCCTGGATGGAATGAGACTTGAACTTTTAGTGGCTGGATCATGGGAGGGATGGAGGGTCCGTACCCTATTTTGCCATGTATAATGCGCACCACCCCTCCATTTGGGGGGGGGGAAATAAGGATGTGCATTATACATGGGTAGCATTAATTCCATATCTATATAAATGTTTTTCTTTTATTTATACTTATGAATTGAAAGTGTAACTCTACAAATCAATATTGATATCCACATGCAAAATAATACCCTGGAATATGATAATGTATTTTATTAATATAAAAAATGTTTGTACATAAAATTTCTTGCACCTTGTATGTGCTCCTATGTTTTTAAATTATTTGTTACATAAACTTCCCTGTACTATAATATGTTAAAAAACAAATGGTAAAAGTACCCAAATATAAACAAATAAAAATTAAAACAGGGTTCCCTGGTGGTGTAGTGGCTAAGCCTTCGGCGCTCTCAATGCCACAGCCTGGGTTCAATTCCCAGCCAGTGAACCACCAAACAAACAAACAAACAAACAAAAACCACACAAAATTAAAACAAAAGGTTTTTTTCCCTGAAAATGTGGGCCAAAAACGTAGGTGTGCATTATACACGGCAAAACACAGTAGGTGGTCATTCCTAACCAGATGGGAGCGTTTCATTGCTTCAAACCACCATGAACTGGAGACCAGCCTTGCCTGTGGCCCCCTCCCCCAGGTCATAGGGACCGCTGTACACAGGAAAAGGGGCTTTGGGGGCACGGGGACCTGAGCTCGAATTCTGCCTGCGCCCTATTCTTACACACTTCTGTCTGGACCACAGGCACTGGGGGCTGGGTCCTCAGGTGGTCCCTCCTCCCCAAGTCCCACAGGCCCCACAGCCTCCGTCCTCCTGGGGCAGCCCCCGCCCCCTTCACCTTCTCCCCGAAGATCCTCTGGCAGATTCCATTCTTGGCTAGCTTCTCCTTGACCTGGCGAGTCAGCTCCAGAGTGTCCACCTCACGGTACATGTAGAGCTCGTACTGCTCGGGGGTCAGGGGTGGCACGGTAGGCTTCAGCGTGCGGGGCACGTACGCTGGGTAGTAGGCCAGCCGCCCACCGCTGCCTGCCTCCGGGACGCCCCCCTCGGCCTTGAGCTCGCCCACCCTGGGGGGCTCATCCTCACCCCCAGCCGCTTCGTCCTCGGGGGCCGAGGGGGCCTCATCCCCACGGGGCCAGGCCCGTCCATTGGGCTGGCCGGAGTAGCTGGAGGAGGAGGAGGAGAGCGAAGGTGAGACGGAGGGGTAGGGGCGGCTGAGCAGGCCACGGTCCGAGGCCCAGTGGTGGTCGAAGTAGCCGGCATCACCGATCTCCGACTTAACCTTCCGGATGATGCTCTGTACGAAGGCGGCGGGGGACAGGACGGTGAGGGACGTCTGCGTGGCACTGCTGCTGGTCCCCCCGCTGCCACCACCACCAGTGCCGACACCACTGTCCTCCTGCTTGACGTAGGTCGGGGCCCCGTTCTGGCTCACTGCTGCCAGCGAGGGCCGCTCTGGGGGTGAGGTAGGCACTGAGCGGCCCCGGGGGCCTGCCTCCATCTCCAGCAAGGCCTGCTGCTGTGCTTGCATTTCCCGGCGCGCCTGTTCCAGAATGTTCTTAATGGCATCTTCTGAGGTACTGGCAGAAGCTGTGCCATTGGTGATGCTCAATGGGGCTGTGGAGTTCTTGGGCTCACCTGTGGGGAGTATGACAGGGTGGCCATTTCAGGACATGGTTTGAATGGCAAAGATGTTCACACTATCTGCATTTATGCCGACAAAATGCTGGGTGCAATCTGTGTCCACCAATTAGGAACCGGTTAAGTAAATTATGGTCCACTTGCATGGCAGAATATTAGGCAGCCATTAAAAATCAGGTGGACAGTGAGATTTTAGCAAATGTGGCGAATGTACTCATGGGGATAATGTAATGTGATGAACAGATCTGTCTTTTACTTATGCTATGATCCATCTATGCAAATGTTCAATGACAAAGAAAATATCATAGCACATAGAAGAGGCTGCTTTATTCTAACAGCATGAATCCAAATGCCCATGGAGAAGAGAATAGATAACGGCACATGGACACACGATGGAATACTATACAGCAGTGAAAAGGGAACTCACCCTGCAAAACTACAAATGAATCCTAATAACACAATCTCAAGTGAAAACAGCAAGTCCCAGAAGATGATACACAGTATAACCTCTTTCTATAGAGCTCCAAAACAAGCAAAATAATATATTATCTATTACTATTTAGTGAAAAAAAAAATCTTTTTTTACAAGTGGTAAACCAAAAGGAGCAACTGAACAATGAATGCTTCCCTCTGCCCTCTGAGCAGCCTCTCCCATTCTGGGGTCTCTCCACCCCCTGACCAAGCAAGATCAACACAGACCTTTTTCTGTTATCTTGTGCAGTCTCCTCCCCAGTGGATCCCACAGGCCCATTAAAAATAATTTGTTGCTTTTCCAATTAAGTGGTAATACAGAAATGGAATATTATTCATCCATAACAAGCAATGAAGTAGGGACACTTGCTGTAATGTGGAAGAATCCTGAAAACATGAAGCCAGACACAAAAGGCCACATATTCTGTTCATATAAAATATTCAGAATAGGTAGATCCATAAAGACAGAAAATAGATAGTCAGGTGCTTGGGGCTTAGGGGAGGGGAGAACGGGGAGCGACTGCTACATAGGTATGGTGTTGGTGATGAGAATGTTTTGGAACTAGATCAAGGTGGTGGTTTCATGACATTGTGAATGTATGCTACCACTGAATTATTTGCTCTAAGATGGTTAGACTTTATGGTATGTGAAACTCACCTCAATTAGAAAGAAAAGTAACATATGCTTATTTTGGAGAGCTAAAAAGCACAAAAAGTTAAGATGAAAACAAAAATCCCCTCCAATCTCTCTTCCAGGGGCAACCACATGAAATATTTCCATATATTTCCTTCTGGTCTGTTTTTCAACTCCACGCATGTGATGATCATACTTGAATATAAGAGTGTAGCTCACTCTGTATGAACACGAGTACTGTTCCCTATCATTAAAAATTCTTCTATCTTTAATGGGTAGTCTCTACTTTATTTACCCGATCCCTCATTGATGGACACTTAGGTTGTTGCTATTTTGTCACTGTTGTGAACAATGATAAAGGAATACTTTGTATATAAACCTCTGTCCCATTTTCTTTGATTCCCAAAAGTAGAACTCCTGAGTTGGCAGTCAGCCACCTTCACTCCCTCCCTGGGGAATGGCTAGTTGCTCTCCGCTTAGTCCACTCTTGTCAGGGGCGTGGGCGATAACCTTGGCCTATTTCCTCTTGCTGAACTCTTCGCAGACCCTGGATGGAAACCCTCCCGGCTGGCCCACATATGCAAAGGTTTCCCTCTGCTGTGATGTTGCCTTTTTAATTTCCCTGCTGCCTTGTTTCCGACCCTTCAGTTGGGAGAGCACTGTAGAGGGAATCAGGAGACCTGGGTTTTCCCTTGGTTGCTGTGTAACTGTGAGTATGTCTTCCCCTCTCTGGTTTCAGTTTTTCTGTCTGTTTAATGGGAGAGCTAGATTAGATTGTTTCTCACGGTTCTTTTCATCCCAATATCGTCTTCCATCCACATTTGTAACCTGTGTCTAACAAACACATAGTAAATGTTTACTGAATGACAGCCTCTGTCATTACAGGAGTTGACCAAGAAGGAAGAAATGAGTGTATACACAGTAGGGGCTCAGCAGATTATAGAGTGGGGCACTGTAGGTTCCTAGCAGGAAATCTCTGTCCACCCCTCCCAGGGGCCAGGTGAGAAGGAGGGCCCTTGGGGAATTTAGCTCCCAGCAGCAAGCAGAGGCTTGGGAATGGGGACACTTGCTTGAGTTGCCACCAGGGAGCAGCAGACACCAAAAAATGGAATGGGAGCACTGAAACCTGTTCCATAAAACTGTGTTGAGCTACACTGCTAGGTGCAGGGATGCACATTGGTCCATGGATGCACGAAGCCCCCAGACCTGTGGGAGGGAAAGCCACATCGGCAGACTCATTTGTAACATAAACAAATACAACAACAGAGATACAGTAATGACAATGTTAACTGTAACAGTGGCTAACATTTCCAGAGCTCCTTCTACATGCCAGGCCCCAGGCTGAGTGCTTGCCAGGCCTGGTCTCATTTGATCCTCACAGAACCTCAAGACAGAAGAACTAACACTGTCTCCATTTTAAAGATGAGAAAACAGAGGCACAGAGAGGCTAAGTAAACTCGCTCAAGGTCACATAGTTGATAAACAGCCAGGCGAGAATGCAGCCATGCCAGTCTGGCCCCATTGTACCAAGCCTATAGGTAATTCTGGGGGATCCAATCCATCTGTACAAGGGCGAGGGGCTTCCTGGAGGAGGTGACTTCTGAGCTGAGTCATAAAGTATGAGCAGGAGTTGGCCAGGTGAAAGGTGTCTGGGATGAGGACGGGGGTAGAGGGTGAGGATGAGAGGCATGGGGAATCGGAAGAAGCCTGAAGACTCTACTTATTGAGAAGTTGGGGTTTTATCCTGAGGGCAATGGGGAGCCACAGAAGGATTCTGTGTAGCGATGTGACTATGTGTGTGCTCTAGAAAGGTCCCTCTGGCCTCTGGGTGGACAATGGGGTGGGGTGAAGTCTAGAATGTCACTGGCAAGACCAGTGAAGGGGCCACTGCAAGAGTCTCAGCAGGTGATGATGGTGGCTCACTAGGCTGGTGGCAGTTGGGGTTGGGGATGGACAAGCTTGAAAAAAACACTGAAGAGGGTGAGTGACCCCTGGACGGGGTGGCTGACTGGCTGCCAGGGGTAAGGGGTTTCTAGTACCATCTCTGACAGGTTCTCAGCTCTGAATGGGGGCTTGGGAAGGGAGTGAGGGGGAGGGGAAGGCAATGAGTTCTGTCTCTGACATGTTGAGTTTGAGATGCCAGTGGGGACTCTGGGAGACATGCCCAGTAGGCAGCTGGTGTGTGGCTCTGGAACTCTTGAAAGAGGTCTGGCCTGGAGGGGAGCAATTGGGGCACTGCTGGTTATTGAAAACTTCTAGGAATGAATGAACACATCTAGGAAGACTAGGAAACTGAGAGGGTAAGGGAAGCCCTGGGGGGAATCCCACATTTGAAGGCTGATGGAGAAAATTCACTGTGGTCGGCTAAATAATGGCCCCTATAATACCCACATCGCCATCCCTGGGACTGGTGGACATGTTACCTTACATGGCAAAGGGGACTCTGTAGATGTGATTCAAGTTCAGGATCCGGAAATGGGGAGATTATCCTGGATTATCTGGGCTGGGATCTACACAATCCCAACGGTGCTTGATGATGGAGGAAGGGGCCACAAGGCAAGGAAACGAATTCTCCCCAGGAGCCTCCAGAAGGAATGCAGCCCTGCTGACACCCTGCGCAGCCCAGTGGGGCTGATTTGGACTTCCGGCCCCCAGAACCGTAAGACAATAAATGTGTGTTGTCCGCGGCTGACGGCAGCGCTGGGAGAGGAGCCCAGTGCTCCCTGGGAAGGTGTGGCTGGCCAGGTGTGAGAGGCAGGAGGAAGCGGGACTGTGGCGTCTCCTTGGGAATCAGAAGGTAGAGGTGCAAGAAGGGTGACACTGACGGTCAGGGGTGGGGCTCAGGCCTGTGTGTGTTTGACAAGCTCCTGCGTGATTACTGGTCACTGTGCCTCCTGAAAGTTGAGGACATTGGACAACCGAGACTAGTGCCGCCAACAACAATGCGTGGTGAGGCAGGTGTTCTGAGACATGCGGTCCCATAGGGCTGTCCACTGTCACCTGTGCACTGGGGCTAGTGCCCCTGAAGCACTGAAGCTGCAAACTTTTAACATCAGTTTGAATGGATGCAGACACACAGCTTTGTGGCTCCACACTGGACAGCACAGCTCCAACACTTTCGGGGCCCGACTCGCCTGGCTGTAGACTATGGGAGAGGCGAAGGCTTCCGACCCGCCTGAATCCCCTCTGGGGCAGATGAAGCGGGACGCGGGGGACGAGGCCTTTCCCCCCTGCCCAGAGCAGGCGGGCCTCACTTTCCACACTCACCCCCCTTCTGTGACTCGATCTCCTTCTTGGCCTGCTCCAGGATGCTCTTGATGGCATCGTCTGAGCCTGTCTCCGGCGTGCGGATTCTCGGGGTGATGCTGCCTGGGGGAGGCAAGGAGGCATCTGTCATGGAAACCTGTAAGTTGGGGGTTAGTCCCAAGAGCTGGCCGTGGTGAAGGGCTGGTGTCCTCTTCCCAGGGCCAGGGGCAGGGCCAGACCATGAGTGTGTGTGGCAGGAGAGCCGCTGAGCTAGTCTGTGTGACAAACTAGAAACTTACAACTGATTCTGGCCGTCGCCACCACAGCTAACGGTGCTTAAGGAGTTACTGCGTGCTTTAGACTCCTTTAAGCCCTCCTGGAAGGCTGATGGGTGGGGAAACAGAGGCACAGGAAGCAAAAGTGAGCTGCCTGACGTCACTCTGTGGGTGAAGGGCAGAGCTGGGACGCAAATGCAGGTGTTTGTGAGGTTAGAGCTTGGGCCCTTCATGTGGATTGCCCTAAAAATAGTCTGGCAAGATCGGTGGTCACCTAGGCCACTTTACTGATGGGTATACTGAGTCTTGGGAGGTGCCAAGGGGATATCTGGCAGGGCAGTCACTGGGGCCCAGCCTTTTCCCACTGTTATCAGCCTGAGTTGCCCCATGAGGGCCAAGTCGGGAGGACAGGACAGCCGCAGGCCTCAGGAAGAAGGGGGAAGCTGAAGCTCAGAGGCAAAGTCACTTGCTGCAGGTCATTCAGCTGGAGACGGCAGCACCAGGCTCTGAGCCCAGGGCCCGTGTTCTCGGCCCCAGCTCCCGCCCCGGGGTTGGCCGTGGGACAGGTCTGCGGGGCACCCACCTCGCTGCCGCACCTGGATGGTCCTCAGGGCCAGCACGTTCTGCTCGTCTGACAGGAACTGCTTCATCTTGAGGAAGGGCTCCTTGCCCTTCACCGTGAGCTTGCGCCAGGGCTTGGGCCGGGCCAGGATCTCACTGACCGAGCCTTGCGACAGCCCCAGCACGTAGTGGCCAAACACCCGCTGCCCAATGTTGTGTTTGAGCAGCTGCTCCTTCACCTGGAACGCGATCTCGGCTGTGTCCAGCTGCTCCTCCTCTGCCCCGGCCCCCGCCCCGGCCGGGCCGCCCCCACCACCATCCGCCGGCTCGGGGCCCCCGGGTGGCTCAGGGCCAGGGGCCGGGGTGGCAGGGGCTGTGGGGGCCTTGGTGCTATAGAAGGCCGGGGGGAATATAAGCAGGCCACCTGCCTCTGCCTTGAAGGTGGCCGGGGGCATCATGTGCTTGGACAGCAGCGCGTCGCCTGTCAGTCTCTCCGCTGAAGCCAGGGCAGGGAAGGGGGACAGTGAGAAAGTCCGTGGGCCATCGGGGCCTAGGCCGGGGCCTAGCAGGGGCTGCCCGGGACCTGGGGACAGGGCATCTTCTGGCCCTGGCAGTGGTGGGAGCTGAGAAGGGGACGGGTAGGACTGCTCCGTGCCCAGTGAGTCCTTGATGGAATCGTCCTCTGAAGGGTCCTCCTCTAGAGAGACACAGACAGAGGGAGAGAGGAGAGACAGGGAGGGCGAGTAAGACAGAGAAGCAGATGATGAGGGGAGTGAGTAAGACAGGGAGAGAAGTAACAAGAGAGAGAGATACAGAAAAAGACACACAAGAGAGACATAGATAGGAAAAGAGAGGCCAAGAGAAATAACGTGAGGGAGAAACCATGTACACATGAGAGGCAGAGACAGAGTGAAGGAGAGAGAGCGAGACAGAAAGAGAGAGACATGCGGAGATAAAGAGAGACAGAGAGAGAGAGACATGCATAGAGACAGAAGTTCAGAGAGGAGGGAGAGGGGCGGAGGGAGAAGTGCTATAGGCGACCAGCAGTACTGAGGGCTGTTTCTGCCAGCAGCCCCCTCCCCGATCAAGAACATTAACTGAGCACTTGTTGTAGACCCAGCACCTTGCCTGGACAGGGGAGTTGGGATTAATCCCACCCCAGCAGGAAGACACACTTCCTGGGTGCCCACCTGGGTGCCCTGCACACACCTCATCCCATGCATGTGCATTTCCCATGTGCACAGCACCCACAACGTAGGCCCCATCATTGTCCCCATTTTACACACAAGGAAACGAAGGTGGCAGAGTCCTGGCAGGGAACACATAGCTAAAAGGTCGTACAGCTGCTGTGTGGGGAGCAGGGGTACGTGGGAATCTGAGAGAGAGCAATGTCTGCAGACCGCCCTCAGCGGTCTGCTGTTGGGGTGTGATGTCAACACCCTCCTTGTCCCCTGTGATCTCACCCTACTGCTCACGAAGGCGCAGGGGTGATTGGAGCCTTTGGGGGCCACGAGGGCCTGAGCAAGCTGTGTACATGAGTGTGGGTGTGGACGTGTGGGGACCCCCTGTGAGATGGCTGCCAGCTGGCTTGGCCATGGGCGGTGCCTGGATCAGTGCCTGGCACATAGCACTTAATCAACGTGCACCCCTTTCTCCATCACTCTGCTGCCCATGGGGAAGACAATGGTCCGTGGGCATGGAGAAGCCAGAGACCCACAGTAGCCCGCACCCCGCCTGAGCCCCCCAGAACGTCCGTGCCCCTACCAGGGCTGGCCAAGAGACCAGGCTTGTCCAGCAGGAATTTCTGCGTGGGGAAGAAGGCCTCCTTTGCCATGAGCAGTGAGTCCTCGGGCTTGGCCATGCTCTGAGGAGACAAGAAGCTGGGCTGAGAGGGCATGGTTGGTGGAAGGCTCTGGGGGCAGGAGACCCTGCAGGGAGAGCGGAAGGGACGCTCACCTGGGGGAGGGTGCAGGTGCTGGAGGCTAGCTTCATGGCTTTCAGGATGCTGCAGGAGAAGGTGCAGAGTGTGAGGTCAGCCAGGTCCCCTGGGCATGGGGACAGGCGCTGGGTGAGGCATTTCCACCGGCTCATCTTCCCTGACTGAGAACTGCCCTCCCCACACCGGACACTGCACAACGCTGGACTCATTGAAACAACGGCTCCGAGGAGCAGGCTTGTGAACTGGTTCCGATGGCACCTGGAGGGGGTGCACGCTACCCGGCTCCCACACTGGCCAGCTTGAGCTTATCCGATCAAGGCATCCCCACCCACCCCCACCCCGCCCCGTTACGGGTCCCACATGGCTGCCTTGCATGTTCTCCTACAGGCAGCTCTTGATAGGAAAGGACCAAGCATGACACCCACGGGGCCACTGGAGAGAAGCCAAGGGCACCACAAAGTGGGGTCTGGTGGGAGGGAGGACGATGGTGAACTTTGCCAAGGGTCCGTGTTGCCTCCCTAGGCAGACCCGGAAGAGCCCCACACTGCACGGTACCTCAGCTCTGTTTTAATTTCTTCATAGTCAGACTGCGCCTGGAGCTTCTCTTCCAGCTTCTGAAGGAGCAAACAAAGGTGGTGGGGCTGGGGCTGGCCTTCTGCCCAGGGACGCCCTGCCTGTTTCCCGTCTGCCCATCCCCTCCCGCAAGACCCACCTCAATGGCCTCGGACTTGGCCGTGAGCTGCCGCTCCAGGTCGGCAATCTGGTTGGCGGAGGTCTCCTCCAGCTCCTGCAGAGAGTTCTGGAGGTGCTGCACATCCTTCAGCAGCCGCAGGATCTCGCGGTCCTTGGAGGCCAGGGCAGCCTCGAGCCGTGGGCCCGAGCATAGCGTGAAGTTCACCTTATCCTGGGGACAAAGGAGGGCTTTGAGGGGCTGAGAGGTGTGGAGCAGGGGGCACCATGGCTGGCCTCCTCCAGCCCTGAGTCCCAAACAACATGGAAGATCCACTTGAGGTGCGGCTCTGGCGCCATGCTCCCCACAGGGACTCAGCTCTGGCTGATGGGCCCATGGCTTTCCTCTTTCTACCTCCAAGCCTTTGCTCAGGCTGGTCCTACCAGCCTGGATGCCTTGCCCTGCATCAGGAGGGAAGGGGAGTGAGCAGGGAAGGCTTTTTTTGGGAGGAAGACATGTCTAAACCATGATGAAATTCAAGAACACATTAGCAGTTTGAAAAATTGCTTGGCAGAATCCACGAAAGATGAGCATTCACTTCCACTCGTTGGCAGATATGCAGGAGAAACACAGGCCCCTGTGCAGCAGGAAACACGGACACCAAGACGAACATTCATAGCAGCCTTCTCTGTGACAGCTTGAAACTGGAAATGCTCCAAGTATCTCCCAATAAGAGAATGTGGGCAGATGGTGGTATATCCCCACAGCAGAATAATAGACAGCAGTGAAAAGGAACAATTTACAACTACTCCAACGCAGCATAGAGGACTCTCCCAGACATGGAACGAAAAAAGCCAGGCACCAAAAGTGTGTGTGCGTGTGTGTGTGCGTGTGTGTGTGCTAGTCAATTAAGATCAGCTACAGACACAGGCAAAACTCAGCTGTGCTGTTAGAGGTCAGGGCAGTAACTCTCCTTGGGAAGTAGTACTTGGATGGGTACACATGGGGGACTTTTCAGGGCCTGGGAATGTTCTCCTTGATGGTGATGGTGGTTATGGGGTGTGTTCATTCTGGAAAATTCCGTGTGCTCTACACCTATGGTATGCATGTTTTTCCTTACACATGTTGTACTTCAATAAAATATTTGTTAAAAAAGAACAAGGCAGGATGTAGTCAGCTGGGTGAGGAAGTGGGGGAGGGGGACAGCATTTCCAGCAGAGGGACCAGCATAGACAAAGGTTTGGAGTTTCTAAAACAGGTACAGGTCCTACTCCAGCTGGATGTTCCCACTCCAGGCAACAAGAGACCTACAGGGTTAGATCTGAGACCTTGCAGCCACAGGCCAGTCACCTTAGGGATGGTTCCTTCATTCTTCTAGTCTGCCACCAGCCTCAAGCCCCACGGCTTCCCTAGGTTTTAGGAAAATGTCCCTTTGTCCTGGATGCAGATGAAGAGGTTGCTTGTGAGGGAACCTGAAGTCAGGCTGGTCTTAAGCTCAGTTACAAACAAATCTAAGAAGCATTACAAAAAAACAAAACAAAAACCCACTGCCACTAACCCTGGCTATTCTTCCATGGAGATGTCAATTAAAAGAGGAAGTGGATGCCATTAACACATTAAATTAATTAGCACCGAGTGCCACTGTTGTGCTTAGAAAAGCTCACCCCCCAAATCAGCAAAGTTCCCTGTAGCTGATTAGCACAGGCATTTGCTGGGTTCCATGGAGGTTAATTAAGAACCACCGGCATATTCTCTCTGAGGCATCCCCATGAGCTTGCTCACGCTCAGCCTCTTGTGTTCAATTCACTCTCTGTGTCATGTCAGGCACACTGACACACAGACACTGCCTCCCGGGACACAGACACAGATGGACACGCCCACACAGATACATGTACCTGCCTGAATACTCATGCTGACATGCACATACACAGAAATACACAGGCATCAAGGAGACACACTCACAGGGACACATCACCAGACACACCCAGACATGCATGTGCTCAAAAAGGCCACATACTCTTGTGGGCAAAACCCTAGACACACCTAAACCACACTAATAATAGTGGTAGTAATAGCAGCAGCATCCAATATTTAGTGAGCATAGACTGAGCCAAGTACCATTTTAGGTACTTTATGTGTAATCCTCTCAATAACCTTATAATGTAGATCTAATTTGTACAGGTAAGGAAACTGAGGCAGTTAGATTAAAGATGTAGTCATTTCCCAAAGGTCACAAATAGACACGCACATACACAGTAACACATTCATAGAGACACGTTCCAATATTCAAACAGAAGGACAGAGATACACACACCTGTGTGTGTATATCAGGGTGTCAGGTGAGGTAAAAATCATGCTGGCCACTTCAGGTTCATGGGTGAAAACAACAAATCCCCTTGTGGCAGACCTGTTATTATGTAAGGAATTGTTAATCTAATGCCTTGCATGCAGAGATCTGGAAAGCAGGTAGCCCCATTTACATGAGGAACTCAAGGGTTTCTTGGAGAGGAGGGATGGAGACTTCTAATATATGACACAAGTGTAGGTTGGGGTAGCACGAACTAAAATCCCTTGGCAGGAAATGACCTCAGGACCCCAAAGGGACACCAACCAGGAGGAAAGAGCAAGATGCACTGACTAACCAGGCTTAACACAGGAACCTCAGGGTTGATGACTGAAGACTGGCTCTTCATAGCATGAGGCTCCTTGGGAAACCAAATCACACTGGAATCACCCTGGGGTGTTTTGCTAACCAATGGCTGAGTTTGAGCATTAATCTCAGATCTTGGTCTGTGGCTCCACCTTGGTGTGGGTCTGGCAGGGAAGTGAGAACCAGTGGGGTTTCCTCATAGAGTCCCTTGCATCCACCAAGAAGTGTGAGACCAGCGGTCAACAGTGACACCTGGTGGCAGCCACCAAAACTGCACTGCTGCTCTACTGATCAAACTCACCCTCCCACCCTCCTGTGAGGAATCTGGCAATAGAAACACTCCTCTTTGGCCTCTGGGAGGTTACTGGCATTCTTCGACAATTTTGGGTAAGGAGGTCTCCAAAGGAAGATACTGGAATTCCAGTTAGTCAGGATATATGGAAGCTTGAAAAGTTAAAAGAGCTGGGGTAGTTAAGTCATAGTAATTATGTTTAACTATACAATGACCTTGACAAATAAGATGCTACACCTGCTGTAAGCACAGAGACCTACACACATCCATGAGCACAATTTCACACAGATGCACACGATCAACTCATATTCATACCCACAAACATGGTCTTTCCCAATCCTTCCCTCTGGCTCCTCCATCATCCTTACCCCACTAGGTCCCTGCGGGGAGCAGCAGGCCAGGCGAATGGAGCTGTTGACTGAAGCAAGTTGTTCACGAAGACTTTCCACCTCCCGCTGGGCAGCCTCAGCTCGCTGCGGGGGAGAACAGGGCGAGGGTGGTTAAGAGGTGAGCGGGGCCACCCTGGTCCGGATCTCTCCCAGCCCTCCACCACTTCCCGTACCGTCTTCAGCATGGGCTGAGCAGGCAGGGCTCTGAGGGCCCAGGGTCCCACTTTTTGGGTCCTGGACCCTTGACTTGGCTCTGGGTTCCCCTGGGGTTCTTGGGATCCCAAGAGGAGATAAAACACTCTCAAATCCAGTAGGGCAAAAAGGGAGATGCTGTCTTGATGAGACCCGTAAGTTTTCACACACTGTCTGTCTGCCAAGGAAACTTTAGTCCTGTCTGGTCAGAAGGCAAGTTTGTCCTCAGCTCTCACGCTCCCTGGTGCAGAGTGAACCCTGGATGGGGCATCTGCTAATGTGGCTTCCCAGCCCACAAGCTGTTGCAGACCCCTGCACGAGTCACTTCTCTCTGGGTCTCAGTTTTCCTTTTGTGAAATGGGGGAAACGAAGCATCTACTACAGAGGTGTGTTGATCTACTTCTAAATCAGAATGGGGCAGTTTACTGAATTGGGTCTATGGGGGATCACAATTCTTCAAACATTTCTGAGAAAAAAAGCTGGGAGGAAGCATCTAAATGTTAACAACGTAGCCTCGTGGCTTTGGAGAGAAATCTGTATTTTGTCACTTCCTGGGTGTGTGTGACCTTGTGGAGAGACTTCATTTCCCCAGCTTTAGTTCCCCCCTCTGTAAAATGGGGATTATAAAAGTAACTATCTCACAGTGTTCCTTTTTAAATAAGTGATTTGGTAAAGCACAGCTCATCAGGTATTTTAGCTTGGTACCTGACACATAAATGTGTCAATAACTGGTTAACTTTATTAATATCAACAGGATATATGGGATCTTGAGCAATTATTCAAAATATTAAAAGAGCTGTGGCTTTATTTTTACCCTAGCTGGTGATGCAGATCAGAGTGGTGATGTTTAACTTACACACTGATCTTAGCAATCAAGATGCTATGGCCATTATAAACACACCATAGGCACATCTCATGAATTTATTTTTTAATGGACTTGTTTATTTATTGGCATCCTGCCTTGTTCTAGAAATGGTTCAAGTCAGTTTTGTTTTGGGAAAGGTTTGGAATATGTGGGGTTGTAGAGAAAATATCTGTATGTTTCTGCACAGCTAGGGCTTTCTGAGCAAATTTGACTGAAACTTGGGACCTGGGCTGAGGGATAAGCCTTGAAAGTCCATTTATGATTGACTGCTGAGCTGCTGAGAACTCATGAGATTTACCTTCCTGGAAGTATGTGTTTACATTGTAAATGTGCAGAGATGGGGGGGTGAGACCCACCTGATGGAGATGTCCCCTGTGTTGAAAAGCTGGGTTTGTAACTACTAGTCTCATCTTCCCCTGGAGAGAAACATTTGCATTCCAAATGCTAAAACACCAGGATCCCTGCCCTTTGGTTCACCATGACACTAGGGAGATCAATTCCTCTCTCTTGCTCAGAAGGTCCTTCTCCTACGTAACTACCTAGATCCACATTTGGGGAGTACAAATTCCAGTGCATACAGGATGACATCTGGTTCTCATCTCTGCATCCCAGGGTGAAAATTAGGGTGAACTGTCATGGTTATTACTATTTAAGTAATAATATCGATCTGCTCTGTTCCAGAATATTCTTGTTCACGTTCAGGATATAAAACCCCCCAATATGATGACATTTCCCCCCGCCCCCCATACTTTCTATAATGAGCAGCTTTTAGTTTTATTTATCTATCTATCTATCTATCTATCTATCTATCTATCTATTTATTTATTTGGAGTAGTTCCCTGGCTGGGAATTGAACCCAGGCTGCAGCACTGAGAGCACAGAAACCTAGCCACTACACCACCAGGGAACCCTCTAGCTTTTAGTTTTATACTCAGAAAAAAAAAACACATTTAAATAATGCTTTCTATTTTTGGGGGGAGGCTTTCTATTCAAACTACTCTAAGATCTCTTTCTTTAAGCCTATTTGGTTGCCAGAGATCCAAACGTCTGACGACACACAGGACTGGTGAGGCTACAGGGAAGACTCCCTGCTTTCTCCTATCTCACTGGAGGAAGTGTAAGTTGGTACAACCCGTGGAGGGTAGTTTGGCCAAATTATAAAAGCACGTATCCTTTGCCTGGTAATCCTACTTCTGGGAATTTAGCTGATACAGTGGCTCAGGCATGTATGAAATGATACCTGTACATAGTTGTTCACTGCAGTATTGATGATGACGGTGAAAGATAGGAAATCCCATAAATGTTCATCACTAGGGGATGGGGAGGGTGTCTGCAAACTGCAGCCTGCTACCTGTTTTAGCAAGTAAAGTTTTGTGGGCACACGGCCATGCTCATTCGCCTCCACATTGCCTATGCTTTCACTCTACAATGGCAAAACTGAGTGGCTGTGAGAGAGACCTGCAAAGTTGAAATGATCCAATCTCTGATCCTGTACAGTCCGCCCCCCCCCCCTCCCCGTGCTAGACCATGGTGCTTCTGTCACAAGGTGCAGCACTACGCAGCTGTAAAACAGAAGGAACTGCTTTGTATACGAACACAGAATGAGCTCTAAGATGTGGAGAAAGTAAAGTTCAGGAGGGTGTGTATAGCACACTATTGTCTTTGCTTTAAAAAGGGAAAGAGACAGATACATTAATATTCAGGGGCTTGTGAATGGACCTCTGGAAGGAGAGCAGGGAAACTGGTAAGAGAGGCTGCTGGGGAAGGGGCCTCTCCCTGCTAGGCCTGTATGTACTTTCTGAGTTTTGAACTGCCTAAGTGGATTACATATTTACAAATTTAACCTAAAAATGCTGTTCTTTTCCAAGCTTGCTCTGCAGGAGGGATGCCCCACACTTATGCCTGCGTGGCGGCGCCCTGGGCTGTGCGTTCGGCGTAGGTGCCTTCCTCAAGAACAGCCTGGGCTTCAGGACACAGCTACAGTGTCTTCCTCCAGGAGGCCCTCCTCAACTACTCCCGGGGAAATAATGTCCACTTACTCTGTCACATTGCCGCCCCCTCCTGGCCATGTCCCCTGCTGCTGGCATTGCAGTGAGCTGGGGACAGAGATGTCGTGGGCCCATGGGACCCCAGACTGGACCTGCATGGCCATGCCTTACTGCCTTTCCAAGTTCTGCCCAGCTCTGCCCACCAGATGGCAACACATGAAGTCAGAGGAAGGCAGATAAGAAACCTCATTTATAAATATGAAAACTGAGACTCAGAAAGGCTAAAGGGCTTGCAAGGACCTGGAATGAGACTATAAGAGCGGGCTCCAGGGAAGGTCGGGTCCATGCAGTGCTCATATGACGGGTATGGGATGAAGTGAGGACACTGGAGGAGACCCCAGGTGGGGAGAGAAGCAAGAGAAGCAGCCCCAGGCTTGTCCCTCATCACCACCTCTGGCTCCTCATTCAGTCTGGCTGGGAGAGACCCATGTCCTAGCTTGGCCTGGGGACAGGCACTTAAGGGCTGGGATCATTGGCCACTGCTCTGCAGACTGCCTCCTGGCCTTTGCCCAGGCCATTCCCTGTCCCAGAAGTCCATCATCCCTCTATAGTCTTGATTTATTTGTCAGAGATGTCTTCTATGACCTCTGATCTTGGGTCAGGTGCCCTTCCCAGCCTGTTGCTGCCTGAGTCACCATATTTCTGAGTGTTCTGTCTATACCCTCACCCACCGTCCTCTGGGAGCACAAGGACTGGGTCCCAGACATCTGGGCCCAGCACTTGCAAGGCATGTAGTTCAATAAATACCAACTGAGCTTAGCACTGTCCTCCTGGACTGGCCCCGAGACCCCCAACCCAGGCAGAATGAGCCCCCAACACACGTCTCCTCACCTGATTAGCTTTCTCCAGGTTGGTCATGATCAGGCCGACTTCATCTGCCCTGAGACAGAAAGACGAGGCCCTGAGAGAGGGCTTTTGGCTATCGCCAGGGCCCCAGCCCATCCTGACACCCCCAGCCCCTACCTGAACCCAAGGGTCTCCCAACAGAGGGCTGAGGAGGCTGCCTCCCACCCTTCCTACTGGAGATAAACCAGGCTGAGGAGAGGCAATGTGAATGGAGCCTCAGCCCTGCAGCCAGCCTCTTATCTCCCCCAGGGGTCCACTCTCTGAGGCTGCCCACAGAGCTGCACCTGCCAGCTTTTGCCCTGCTGTGCCTTCTGCCTGGAACGTCTTCCTCAGGAGAGCAGGCAGCTGAGTTTCAAAACCCAGCTGCAAAGTGTCTCGTAGCCACTTGTTTATTTTGCTGCTTTCCTCCCTCCAGCACCCAGGGGGTCCGGACAGGCCTCCTCCACCTCAGCTGCCCCTCTGCCTGGTGTGGGGTGGGGGCTACAGGAGGCCTGTGAGCATTTGGTGACTAAAAGCCACACATGTGCCTCATGCACGTTCCGGGCCCTCTTTCGCACAAGCTCTTCCACTGCCCAGAGCACCTTTCCCGGCGTTCTCCACGTGGCCATCTCCTCATCATTTAGGTCTCATTCTGAAGGTCATCTCCTCAGAGAAGTCCTCCTGACTATCAGGGTTACAGGACCCACCCTCCCTATTATTCTCTTTTGTCGCTCCCCGTTCTTCCTTGCATAGCATTTACCACGTGCCCAGCACAGTCCTGGGCAGATAGTCCTGGGCTCAATAGTGCCTGTGAATGCATGAATTTATCATGGTACATCAGCCAGTGTTTGTCAGGACCATGTCCAGGGACCCAGCACAGCACTGGGTGACAGAGTAGGTGCTAAACAAGTGTTTGTGGAGTAACTGATGTCTTAAATCACAAGGAAACATGGAGTTCAGAGTAATTTAAGTGAATCACATTTGGCTCCGAGGGTTGGACTGGAGTTGGGGAATGGGGACAACCCTAGGAAGCCAGGATGAAGCAGAGGCCCCTGCCCAGTAGACCCCACTTAGCCAGCAACCCAGAATGTCATTTATAGTCTATAGTGCATGAATGGCACAGCAAATGACCAGTGAACAGCTATGTGCCTATGGGTGTTGTGAGCAGAGGGTGCTTAATGAAATGGGTGCCTCGAGCAGAGGGGTTAGAAAGAAGAGAATTGTCTAGGAAGGTCAGAAGGAAGAGGCAAGTCTGGAGGGTCAGAGGAAAGAGGCATGTCTATGAGGGTCAGAGGGAGGAAGAAGGTCTGGGAGGGTCAGAGGGAGGACGAAGGTCTGGGGGTGTCAGAGGAAGGAGGCATGTCTGGGAGGGTCAGAGGGAGGAGGCATGTCTGGGAGGGTCAGAGGGAGGAAGAAGGTCTGGGAGGGTCAGAGGGAGGAAGAAGGTCTGGGAGGGTCAGAGGGAGGAGGCATGTCTGGGAGGGTCAGAGGGAGGAGGCGTGCCCCAACAGGGCATTCACTTACTTGGAGGCTGCCTCCTCATCATATTTCCGACGCAGCTCGAGCAGTTCTGTCTGTGTGGCCTTTAATGCTGAGAAAAAGTAAAGAGCTAGGGTGAGGTCCCCTACCCCAATGGAGGTGGAACCCACTCTTGCAGGGCCTAGAAGGCAGAATGAGGCCTAAGGTAGTGAGGGAAGAACTATCTCTTGCTTAGAACTGGCAACAGGCAGTGAGTTTCCTGTCTCTAGAGGGTTTCAAGCTAGTGGAAGGCATGTGGAGTGGCCAGGGTGGGGAGGGCAGATGAGAGGACCCTCTCCATGAATTTGAACCTCAGGGGACTCAGGCAGGTGGGGCGGGGCTGTCTGTCCCATGACCTGGGGTATGAGACTCCCAACATCCTTAGATCACTCTAGGACCTGGGAGGGGCCATCCATACAGGTCACCCACCCTGGGGCCTGGACCTAGCAGGTGAGGGGGACAGGGAGGAGCAGCAACGCCAGCAGATACACGTATATTATAATAAACGAGGGATTTCTCATAAAATTCCAGATTTCTGATTTCTCTAGGAAAACTGAAGGGATTGGCCATTCTGGGCCATAAGGCAGTGCTGGCTGGTGCTCAGCAGGGGATCGCTAGTTAGAGGAAGGCCTGGCTTCTCCAGTTTGCCCAGACCCACCCTTCCATACTATCCACCCTCACCCGACAGGCCTGGTTGTGTGCCAGGACACTGAAGGCCCTGCATTTGCCACTCTTAACATAACTCTGTCTCAAACCCTCTCTCCACAGTAGTATGGCCTCCAGGGACTGGGGGGTCAGACCCCTGCTCCCTTCTCAAATGCCCCTCTTGCATTCCCAATTCTAGAATGCCTGAGCCTGTGTTCATAGTGTCACTGAGCTTACTGGCCCTTTTCCACTCTTCCTCCTTGTCTTAACAGGGCCAGAGCACGGTGTGAGGGCTGGGGCCACATGCCACATACATACCTGAATGTAGGACCTTGATCTTCTCCTCTGCCTCCCCCAGTCTGGCTGCCAAAGTGATCTGTACTTCTTGAAGGCCCCTGAGGAGACACGGGCCTGCTCATGCCGGCTCTGTTCATGTCCGTGTGGATGGGCCTTGCCTGAGCTCCAGCCCAGTTTCCCATCCCCTTGCCCACTCCCAGTAACCTGCACCTCTGTCTTAACCACAACACAAGTCCTTAAGCATGACATTCAGGGACTTGGCTGCTGTTTTGCTGACATGTGGTGCTCATTATGACTGGCCCAGTTAAGTTCCTGAAAGCATTTTTGGAGGAAGCCTACAGCAGCCAGTGACCTTGTCTCTCTGGGCGTCAGTTTCCTCATCTGTAAAATGGGGTTTCTGACGGGGTCTGCCTCAGTGGGAGAAGTGTGCCCAGTGTGTTACACAGCACCTC
The DNA here is from genome assembly GCA_004026885.1 of Lyroderma lyra. Classification (NCBI taxonomy): domain Eukaryota; kingdom Metazoa; phylum Chordata; class Mammalia; order Chiroptera; family Megadermatidae; genus Lyroderma; species Lyroderma lyra. The sequence continues at coordinate 219,803 of PVJL010000276.1, forward strand.
GTGTAACCCCAGTGTTGTCAGTTACTACTACTGTCCCAGGAGGCATTTTCCCCCTTCCCTATGGCAAGAGTTTGGGATGCCCAGCCAGCCCACCGGGGCCCGGATCAGGAATGAAACAAGCATCTCAGCAGAGAAAGAGGGGCCCTAGCTGGACAGGGGGAGGGTTCAGGCAAAGCCTGGGCTGTACACTGTCTGGCTCAGAGACTCTAGGAAAGGAGCCCCCCTTTACCTCTGAACTCACATCTGCCCCTTTTCCCTTGCTCACTCCTCCCTAGCCACACTCACTTCCTTGCTGTCTGAGGTATGTTCCTACCTCAGGGCCTTTGCACTAGCTGTTCCCTCTGCCTACAACACCATTCCCCTACATACCTGCCAGGCTCCTTCCCTCACCTCTTCAGGGATTTGCTCACCTTCTCAGTGAGGCCTCCCCCAACCTTCTATTAAAACTTCAGTCCTCCATCTCATTCTCCTTCTCCCCTGCTTTATTTTTCCCCACAATCCTATCATCATCTAACATTCATTTGTGTCTTCCTTACTTGACAGTAAACTCTAGGAGGGCAGAGAGCTTTGTCCATTCGATTCACTGCTGTGTTCCTACAACAGTGCCTGGCATAGCTGGTGGCTCCATAAATATGTGGAATGAATGAGTGAATAAATAAGTTAAAAAAAGTGAAAGGCTATATCTAATGACCACCATAAAACTGCCCTAGAAATGCCCCAAGAATCCAGACATTATTACCATTGCACCAACTATTCATATAAGGGCTACCATCTACTGATGCACGCTGATCTGTGTGAGTGCTGAGCTAAATCAGCTTGTACATGCATCATTTCATTTCGTTCTCACGACGAGGGGTGGATACCACCTGTGATGGTTACTGTTGTGTGTCTATTTGGATAGGCTATTATACCCGGTTATCCAGTCACACGTTAACTTAGGAGATGCTGTGAAGCAGTCTATAGATGCGGTGAACACCTATAATCAAATTGATGTTAAGTAAAGGAGGATATTCTCAACCACGTGGGTGGGTCTCCTCCAACCAGGAGAAGGTCTTAAGAACAAAACTGAGGAAGAAGAAATTCTTCCTCTGACAGTTCCCAGCCTCCTGGCTGGAACTACCAATTCAAATCTTTGAAATACATCTCTTAATTAATTTTAAAAAATATTAGTTCAGTTTCTCTAGAGAACCCTGACTAATAAACCACCATTAGCCCCATTTTCCACATGGGGAAACGGAGGCCCAGAGAGGAGCTATGACCTGCCCACGGCTGGCCACTGAACTGCTGAAGTGGAGCTCAAACACAGGCCTATGTCTCCATCTCTGACCCGCATCGGGATTCCCCGTTGTCCTGGGCAGGACCGCCTTTCCTGGTCCCACCTCCCAGCCAGGTGAGGCAGCAGAAGCCCTCCCATCCCTCTCCCACTCACTTTTGTTTCTCTGCCTCATTTCTCTGCAGCAAAGTTTCTGTCAGGAGGGCTTTGCTGGCAATGCCCGGGAGGCGGCTCCCCTCGGTCAGCGTGGGCCTGGCTGGAGACGCCCCCTCTCTCTGCTCTGGAGGAAGGAAAAGAGGGAAAAACACCCATTGCGAAGAGCGCTGTGACAGCCAGAGCTGCTTTCTGCAATTCAGATTGACTGGAAGTACTGCGAGAAGAATCAATGTCCCAAACTCAGCATCGGAGGGAGCACAGTGTTTAGACCTACTGCCACTGAGGTCAGCTGGGTTGCAGACATAGCAGGTGCACGCATGAAAGTCAAGTTCCCACCATGCCAGCCTCCCACAGCACACCCAGGGACTTCCTTTGCCCTCTCAGACCTGTTCCTGCCTCTTGGGCCTGCTTATTTTTTAAAAAGCCATGGTAAAATATACATAACATAAAATCTACCATTTAAACCATTTTAAAGTGTACAATTCAGTGACCTTTAGTATATTCACAGTATCGTGCAACCATTACCACGGATTCCAGAACACTGTCACTGACCCAAAAGGAAACCTGCTCCCATTAAGCAGTCACTCTCATTGTTCCCTCCCCCAGCCCCCGACGACCACGGGTCTGCTTCCTAGCTCTGTGGATTTGCATATTCTGGACATTTCAGATAAATGGAATCATAAAATGTGTCCTTTTGTAACTGGCGTCTTTCACTTCTCATAGTGTTTTCTTTTTTTTTTTTTTTTTTTTAATTCATTTTTATTGTTAGACTTATTGGGGTGACATCTGTTAGCAAGGATTACATAGGTTTCAGGCATATAATTCTACAGTGCATTGTCAACTTGATGCATATCTCATAGTGTTTTCAAGGTCAATCTGGGTTGCAGCATGTGTTAGACCTCCATTCCTTTTTATGGCTGAGTAATATTCCACTTTATGATCTGCCACGTCTTGTTTTCCATTCATCTGTTGTTGGACATTTGGATTGTGCCCACCATTCAGCCACTGCAAATAGTGCTGCTAATAAACATTGGTGCATGTGTTTTTGTTTGAGCATCTGCTTGCAATTATTTGGGGTGTAGGAGTGGAATCGCTGGGTCATGTAACTTGCCAAGGAACCACCACACTCTTCTCTCTTCTCCACAGTTGATGGCACACACCCAGATGCTCCGTCATCGCCTGCCTCACTGCAGGTGCCCTGGGGCAGGGCCCGCAACAGGTCCACCTTTGTAAGCCCCACAGTGACTCATCCTAGGGATCAATGCATGCCTTTGGCAATAAATTTGTTGTGGGTGGAGAGGGTGCTCAGGGTCAGCCATCAAGGATGGGTGGCTCGAGAATTCCAAAATCTGCATTCCTGCTCTTAGACCCCAGTGACTCAGTTAAATTCTGTCCTGGTTATTAAGCTCCTACTGTGAGCTTGGCACAGGAGGGTGAGTGTAAACTGGGCAGTGTGCAGAGTGAGCCCCTCGAGGGGCTGAAAGAGTGGTCAGGGCTTGGCTCAGTCACACACACACACACACACACACACACACACACGTAATGGGAACAAAAAGACAAGGTTTGATCATCATGATGTAGAGTGACAAGTATCCTCAAGGAGAGATGCAGCCTAGGGCTGAGGGTCAAGAGCCCTTGGTCTGAATTCCCACTTGGCCACCTGCTGTCTTTGAGACTTGGTTTCCCCATTTGTAAAATGGGGTCAGTGACACCTCCGAAGGTTGATCCAGAAGACAGTAGGATGCTGTGTGAAAAGCATATGACACAGAGCAAATGCTCTCAAGAGGCAGTTTCCACAACTACTATTATTTTTTCAGATGGAAGTTCAAACTCCAGAGGAACCTCGAAGGAAGGAGTGACAGTTTTGCTGGGGTACCTCAGAGGTGCCTACATATGTTCTAGGGCTGAAGAACTGCCAAGTCCTGGCCTGTCAGGGAGAATGGCTGGAAGGGCATTCTGGGCACAGAAGGAGAGTTGCAAAGTGTTCTATTTTCATCACCACAATTCCTCATTAGACGACCCTGCCCAGGCAGGGTCAGGGCCACAATGTGTGTACACCAGGCAAATGCGGGGTGGGGGGAAGCAGGGAGCTGTGAAATGGGGATTGTGTGAGGGTTGACATTTCCTGAGAAGCAACTTGTGTCAAGCCTTTATTTGACAGGCCTTGGCCGATTTCATTTTCCCTGTTTTGTAAATAAAGTATTGATTCCCACGTGGTGGTACGCGTACCCCTGGAGGTACGTGCTGGGCCGCTCAGGGGTACGCAAAAAAATAATCGGTAATGGCGAAAAAACAAGTAAAGTAAAAATATGCAAAGTGTTAGTTATGGAGCAATAAACGTTAAATTTGAATCACCATTAATGGAGACACTTGAAAATGAGATCCCAAACCACTCTCCTACCAGTCATTACACAGTTTCAGAACAATCCATTCGTGGCATTTGTAGAGCTTCCCCAAATGTATAAATACATCTGTAGCCTGACTGTTTGATCAGTGTAGCTATTGAATGAGTAAGTGCATTGTCTTTAATTGTGATTCAAGTTGTTTTTTCTATTTAATGTTTAAGTACTTGATCATCATTATCAATATTTAACTGTTCGAATATTGTTAAATTAAATCTGTGGTTTGTACTTGCAGGGTAGTAATTTTTCTTTCCTAACTTATGACCTCATTTCCACGTGTTTTACATTAAGATAAGCACTGAACAAAAGTGTCAGTATTTAAAAACAAGGGGTACAATTTATAGTTATGGAATTAAAAGGGGTACACAAGTGGACAAAGGTTGGGAACCACTGAAATACAGCTTTATTAGAATACAGCTACACCCACTCAGGCATACTCTCTGTGACCGCTTTCACAGAGTTGAGTAGTTGTGACAGAAATTGTGTGGCCTGCAAATCCTGAAATATTTATTCTCTGGCCCTTTACAGAATACAGGGAATCTGGCAGATCTCTGAGGTAAACCCTACTCCATTATTCCTTAGACAAGTATCCCCACATCTCACTTTTTCCTTTTGCACTGCTTAATTTTTCGCCAAAGCCTTGCTCACCATTGAATTCCTATATATTTTAATTAATTTATTGGTTGAAAATCAGCCCCTCTCTCTAGAAGGTCAATGCCATGGGGGCAGGTATTTTTCTGTCAGTTTTGTTGCTGGCTGTGTCCCCAGTGCCCACAACAGTGCCTGAGTTACAGCTCAATGAATACAAGGGCTTTCACGTGCTTATTTTTTCCCCTACCCATGGCAACCTACAACTCCACCTACCACAGGTCACCACCCCGCTGAATTTTGTTCATCATTCTCTTGCCTTTAAACATTTTTATCACAATATATGTACACTTGAACATGTTTAGCTCTGCTAGTTTCTTGACTTGTCTCACCTGGGGCTGACAACAGCACTGTGTGTACCACATCCTGTTTTCCCCTTCTGTACACACAACCAGACTACATTTCCCAGCTTCCTTTGCAGCAGGGCGTGGCCAATGACTGCGTTTTGGAGAGTGGGATGTGGCTGGAAGTGATGTGTGCCATTTCCAGGCCCAGACTGCAGAAACCTTGGTGTGATCCTCTACATACTTTCCCTGCCTACTGGCTGGTTGTCAACATGCACTCCGACTCTGGATGTCATGTATTGAAGATGACAGGACCACCACAGTCTGGGTCTCTCAGTGGTGCTGTGGAGCATCCCTTGCAATTTCCCACCCTTCAAATATATTAAGCCTCTGGGATTTGGGTTTGGTCTATCTTAGCACAAGTGAGCCTTAACCCATCCTGCATCTAAAATGATAGTCAAGTTCCCTGTGTCCCACCCCGACTCCCCACCTCCCCATCAATCACCGCCCAGGGTAGCTGAGTCTGGCTGCCAAAGATCCACAGACCATTTGTTTATTATGCTCGTTCCAGGAAGGCCTTATCAGTACCTTTGGAACCGAGGAGCTCGGGGTGCCTCTTCCACGAAGCGTGGAGGTCTCGCCGTGGCTGCCCGCTGGGGTCGCAGCTTAGGGGCTGCAGTCTGTCGTCTAGGATGCGTGCCGCCTCAAACACAGGCACAGGGTCTGCACAGAGAGAGGAGGACAGTAGTGGTGGAGTCCTGGGGGCTGGGGGCTGCCCAGGCTGAGGCCGTGGGGTCTGATGGGTCCCTCCAGAGGGAGTTAGGGTGGGGGGACCATTCACAAGAGCTGCCTGGAGTTGCTATGATGGCTTAGAGGAGCAACATGGACTTTTCTGCTGTATGAGGGAGTAGCCTTCTCCAGGCACCTGCCCAGAGGCGTGTGTGCCATTTCCATGGCTGTGGGTGCCCTGCCCAGCTGGGAATAGTAATGATAATAACAGTCACCGTAAGTGCATGTTCCAGATTCTACGATGTTATCTGCGGTGGCCATGAGATTGTGTTGTGCCCGTCCTCAACCACAAGGGAATGTCACTGAGCAAGGATCCTGCTCCGAGGTCAGCATTCCCACAGGCCTTTCCAGACAAGGCCTGCAGGCAGCAATGAAGATAGAGATGGACCTGCTCCTGGGGACACAGGACTGCTCTGAGTAGGGAGGACTCCTCCATGGCCCTGCCCAGTGCTTCCTTAGGCTGACATGGTCTGGATGCGTCCTCCCAGTTCCCTGCCTCTCTCAGCTCCCTCCCTATTTTCCTTCACCTGTGTATAGCATCCTTGAACATATAATCCTTGGGGTGCTTCTCACGGGACCTGGACCAACATACCATCATTTGTGAAATGCGGGGCTGATTCAATAACAGCTTTTCTGTAGATGCACGCCTGGATGTTAGATGCCTCCCCATTTCCCCATAGCTAAAAAGTGAGGAATGTGCAGGCCCTTTTGCCTGGATTTCTGTTCCCTCTTCCATTATCATTTAGTGAGCACTTCCTCTTTCTGTAGATCTAGAATCCAGCTTTGCACAGTGGCGGTATCGTAGCCAAGGAGGTTTATCCAAGGCGCGATTATTGCTAATAGAATCTAGCACCTCTTCTTTCAGGTGGCTTTGCCTAACTCCCCACCTAGGGAAGGTAGTAAGAACACCTGGATAATGCCAGAGTTTGGTGTGGCATCTTCCAGATTACAGAGCCCATCTATGGGAATGGGTTTCCTGATGCTCTCAGTATCCCCTGCAGGCTGACTTGGGTCCAACTCATTTTTACAGATGAGGGAACTGAGGCTCAGAGAAGCCAGGTGACCTGCTGAGGAGTGGAGGTGAGATATGAGTCTGGGTTTCTTTCTCTGATACCACAAAGGCTTCCTATCCCGAGTGGGGACATTTCCACCCCAGTGGCCACAGGCAGGTGTTCATAAGGCCCAGAAAGGCTCAGGCCACCTCACTCCAACCAAGGGACCTGTCTGGGTCTGGTCCACAGTCCTTTTAAATGCACCAGAGCCCTCATTCTTCCCGGTTCCTCCACCAGGGCCTGCCAGCATCTGCCTGGCCACTGCTCTTTACTGGGGGCCAGAAAGGTTAAGAACATGGATCCTGCAGTCAGACCTCTGGGTCCTGGCCTAATCCATACTTGCTTCTTGGGATTGCTGTGTGACCTTGGCAAAACACTCTCTTTGTGCCTCATCATAAAAGTACTGACTCATGGGACTGTGATGAGGATCCATGCAAAGTGCTCAACACGGTGCCACTGGCATCCGGTCGGCTCAGAATGGAAGCCCTTGCTATTCCTGCCTTTCTGAGCTCCAGTCACACTGGTCCTCTCCCAGCCCCTCAAATGCACCTTCCCACCCCAGAGCCTTTGTATAGGCAGGAGCTTCTGCTGGGAATGCCCCTACCCCTTTTGGCTAGTTAATGCTTGCTCGTCTTTTAACTCGAATGCCACTTCTTCCAGAAAGCCTTCCTTGACCAGCCAGTCCTCCGACAGGAGCTCTCCTGGCTGCCTACACCTTTCCTTCACAGCACTCATTGTATTGATAGTTTTCATTGATTTGCAAGCCCACCTAATTAACACGCACTGGACTAAAAGTCCACCCCATAAGGCGGGGACTACACATATTTTTGCTCCTTCACTGGACCCCTTGTGGATGAATGAAACCTGACACACAGTCTGACTCAACAAGTATCTGCTGACAGTAGAAATGGGGTAGTGCCTGTGCATGGCTGTCAGGTCCAGCTGGAACAAGGTTGCCTTTGCATTTTATCCCTCTCCTCCTGCCTGTTTGTTTAGGTGGCAGGAGGCTTGGACAATGGGCATTTGTGCCGAGGTAATCAGGTGTGCCGGAAGGCCACTGTCTTTCCTCTGTCAGCACTCCCCCCACGCCCCATCATTAGGCAGGGCCTGCTCAGCGGGGTATGCCATTATGTCTCCTCGGGCTGATGTAATTATACATTGACATAATTAACCCAGCAAGCGTATTAGGCAGGCCAGCTAAAAATTCATCTATAATTATTTGTTGTGTGCATGCTAATGAGTCCATCTGCACTGCCTTTGTACAACACGGACAAATTAATTTACAAGTCTGGATTTTTTAATAAGTTCAAAGAAACGCTTCCTATTGTGTCCTGGTTTTTGAGAAAGGGAAAAAAGGCGACAAGTGCTTGCTGGGGTCAGGGAAGTTAGACAAACACGGGAGGGTGCAGCTCTGAGCGGGCCACCAAGGGCCACGCAAGGCTAAGCAGGGCCACACAGGGGTTGCTCTGGTTCCAAGGAGGTGGAAAAGATCCAGCTCGTGGCTTACGAGTTGGTGGGCCGTGAGCCTTTCCAAGCCAAAATATTAGACTCGGGGGATAAAGGATGTCATTGACCCCATTCCCATGGTCAGGGATTGACGTTTTGTTTTGCTCCGATGGCCTGCAGGTCACTCTATCCAGGGGAAGCTGACCTCGGTGGCCCCTGGAGAGGCTAGAGGAGTAGGGTTGGGTAGGCAGTCAATACAGGTTCAGTGGGTTCCAAGACTGTCTTTTCACCTTTGTTTGCTGGTACAGGGTAGAACACATGGGTAAGTTCACAGAATCTGAAGCTGGAGCTCGGGACTTCAAATACCTTGGGGCCTTGAGTCTCAGTGCCCCCACTTACAAAGTAAGAAGAATGTAACAGCCCCTACTTCCTAGAAACTACCAGTGGAAGATTAAAAAAGATACTGAGAGATGCAGTATGATTTAAGGGCTTTTGGACAGTTAATTAACGGCTTGGAACCTCCATTTTCTCATCTGTAAAATGGGGCCTCATGCAGAGTGTGGTTGTGAGGACTGGGTGAGAAAAGGTGTGTAGAAATTTCCACAGTGCTAAGTACATAGTAGGGCTTGCTAAGGGCTGACTGTTGAGAGGAGGCAGCACTTCTGGTCTTGTGGCGCTCTGGGGGCCAACTCTGCACAGTGACCTCCATGGAGTCCTGGGACAGGCTATGGCCTCATCTATTCTCATCAGTCCCCACGAGATCCAGAATCCAATAATTCTGCTTTGAATGCCATTCTGGGACTCCAGCTTAGAAAGTTACCCGGGGAGGGACCCATAAGGTTAATTTGTCCAACACCCCTCACCACAGTGCACAGATGGGGAAGAGAAGGGTCCAGTGACTTCCCTAAAGTCTGCCGGCAAGTTGGTGGCAGGGCTGACATGGCATGGCACTTGGGCCTCTTATTCCCACACTCTACTGCCTCCTGACTCCCCAGTTTGAGGGAGAAAGTAAAGGGGGGATTCAGATGACTCAGTCAGGCTATGACGAATCCAAACAGCCGAAGCATTTCAAATGTTTTAGAATTCACTCAATCTTCACCACAACACTGTGAGGTAGGCACTGTGTGTCCTATTTTACAGATGGGGAAACTGAGGCATGGGGGCATTAAGTCACTTCCCCAGAGTGAGGCCCTATAAGGTAGATGCTGCTATCTCCATCTTCCAGACAAGGAATGAAGACCTAGAGGAGGTGCCATGTGCCGAAGGTCACCTAGCTCAGAAGTGGCAGAGGTGGGAGTTGAACCCAAGGTGCCAGGTGACTCTTTGCTATGGGCCAAGCTGCCTTGAGGTAGGGCCTGAGGGATTTCTTACTATTAGGCCAGGAGCACGAATTGGAGGGCTTTGTTCTTGGCCTAGCTGCCAGCTCCTGTGTTACCTTGGATAAAGCACCAGACCTCTCTGGGCTTCCCGTTTAAATTCCTGTAACAAGTATATCCCAGGCACACAATCAACACTGGTCATCAGGTAAGGGTGGGGTCGCTGCAATGAGTGCTTTGGCTCTGGGGCGATCCCTTAGAGCCAAGATGCTCAGGGAGGGTGATTATTAATGCCTTCATAGCCAAAATGGACACAAGAGGTGCAAACAGTGTGAATTCTCCAAACTCCCAAAGCCACCCTCAGATAAAGGGGTTGGGGACCTGGCTATGACACTTTCACGGAAAGTCACTTAGGCTACCTGACCCTCAGTTTCCCCATCAGTTCAGTGAGGATAACAAGAGAACATAGTATACACAGTTGTGCAGGGGTTCCAACAGTACAGTGGGTCCCCTGGATGTAGACAGAATTGTGTCGCCCTGAATCCCTGTGTTGAAGGCCTAATCCCTGATGTCACCGCATTTGGAGATGGAGCCTTTAAGGAGTTAATTGGGGTTAGATGAGGTCATAAGGGTGGGGTCCTCTTCTGACAGGACTGGTGTCCTTGTAAGAGGAAGACACACCAGAGCCAGGACGCTCTCTCCTTGCACAGAGGGAAGGCCATGTGAGGACACAGCAAGAAGGCTGCTACCTGTAGGCCAGGAAGAGCTCCCACCAGAGACCAACCTGGTACATTGATAATGGGTTTCCAGTCTCCAGAACAGGGAGCAAGACATTTCTGTTGTTAAGCCACACCCACCTGCCCTGTCTGTGGCATTGTTACAGCAGCCTGAGCCGACAACTGCACTCTGCTTTGGGCTCCCAGATGCTGTCATTGCTGCAATGCTATCTGAGGTTCCTCCTCCCACCCTTCTCCCTCCCCAAGTGTCAGACCAGCACCGCCATCTGAAGGTTCTCCCGCCTCCTCGTCGCCCTCTCCTTTATCCTTCACAGGCCCCCCCGCCCCCCCACCCCCCGCAATAAATCTCTTGCACATCTCATGCTATCTTGGCATCTAGCTGCTTCCAGAGGACCCAACCAGCATGCTATGACTCTTTGCCCCTTGGGGCAATGGACTGGAACAGACTCTCCTGCAGCACTTCCAGAAGGAACCAGCACTGCCAACACCTGGATTTTGGGCTTTTGGCCTCCAGAACTGACAACAAGAATTTCCATTGTTCTAAACCACCCAGTTTGTGGCAATCTGGTATGGGCAGCTCTAGAAGGCTATACACTGTGCTTTGAAAGCTAGACTTTCAAAGTCAAGGTGTTGGCAGAGCCCTGCTTTCTCCATCTGCTCCATGCCTTTCTCTGAGTTTCTGGTGTTGCTGGTGATCCTTGGCTTATAGCGGCATCACTTCAATCCCTCCTCCGTCCTCACGTGGCCTTCTCTCTGTGTATGTCTCACTCCTCTTGTTATGTTACCTGTTTTTGCATGGTTTTTTTTTTGGTAGTTACCCGGCTGGGAATCGAACCCAGGCCACAGCGTTGAGAGCACTGAAGCCTAGCCCCTACACCACCAGGGAGCTCCCTCACTCCTCTTGTAAGGACACCAGTCATATGGGATTAAGGTCCACCCTAATGACCTCCTTTTAACTTCATTATGTTTGCAATGACCCTATTTCCAAATAAGATCACAGTCACAGATGGGAAGAAGGGAGACGCAAGTCATCCCATAACCTGGTAAGTGATTGGGTACAAACTGTGAGAAAGGTAAAACTCAGGAGCTGCCAAGGCGCCAAGTTTCACAGGAAGGAAGTTCTCACTCGAGTCTAGCCTACTTCCCTCCTGCTGCACCCATTCCACTTGTTGTCCAGGAAGACAAGCCTATTCCCTAAGACAGTGGTTCTCAACCTGCCTAATGCCGCGACCCTCTAATACAGCTCCTCATGTCGTGGTGGCCCCCATAAAATTATTTTCGTTGCTACTTCATAACTGTAATTTTGCTACTGCTATGAATCATAATGTAAATATCTGATACGTGTTTTCCAATAGTGTTAAGCGACCCCTGTGAAAGGTTGAAAACCGCTGCCCTAAGAGGTCCTGGGCTCTGATCCTCCTGCATTTCCATCCTCTCCAACTACTGCGGAATTACGCCATGGGCTCAGTAGGGTCCCTGCTCTGAAAAGTACGCAGCAATGGCGGTCACTTACTTCCCCAGGCATTTTCCACTCTTTATTTCCTCCCCCTAGCACGGAGTGTGGAATTCCCAGATTTTACTGGGCTGTGGGTAAACTCACTTCTTCTCACTTCCCCCGTCTGGGAGAAATTCACAGAGCCCTGAGCTACGCTGTTGGGGTTGGGTCAGAGCGGAAAAAAAATGACTAGCATGCAGGAGACGGGAGGGATCTGCCAAATTACACGCAGGTAAAATGCTCAACCGTGGTGGCTGACAAAGCCAGGGGCTTCCCAGTTACCCTGTCTAATGATATTATTCAATGCATCAGTTAAATGTCACTGGCTGCTCTTACAAACACAAACTTCAAGAGAGAGAAATGACACAAGATCTTTAAAATGTTTGGAAGAGGTTTCTCAAAGAATCTAATGGCCACGGGGGTCTGGGTGTTCTTGCTTTCAATCCTGTCTTCCCTTGGGGTGTCTCCGCTGGGGGCAGAATAAAGGCCCACGGTGGAGACGTCCACATCCTAGTTCTCAGAGCCTGTAAATACGAGCCTGTAAATACGTTACGTTACCTGGAAAGGGGATTAAGGTTGCAGGTGTGAGGAGTTAAGAGTCAGAGAGGGTGAAGATGCTATGCTGTTGGCTTTGAAGATGCAGGGAGGGGCCAGGAGCTAAGGAATGTGGGTGACCTCTAGAAGAGACACAGTCCTGCCGACACCCTGATGACAGCCCAGTGAAATCTATTTTGGACTTCTGGCCTCCAGAACTGTAAGATAATAAATGTGTGTTGTTTCAAGCAGCTAAGTTTGCGGTAATTCATTACGGCAGCTACAGGAAAACTAATACAGTGTCTAAGGCAGCTGTTTATTCATCAGCACTATGTGCTGGACACCATTTCTTCAGTTGCCAAATGTTTTCGGGCTCTAAAGATATGGAAGGAAATGAGAGGAAAGTTCGCCTTTCCTAGGGTTGATATTCCAAAGGGGAGAGATGGACAAAGGTCCAAGAAACCAATGGCAGTAAGAGGGCTGAGGAGAAAAGTAAAGCAGGGTTGGGGAGACGGTGGGCTGAGGGGCGCGTGTGTGTTTGGGGGAAGTGGAGCTAAGTGAGGTTGCCTGGAAGGGAAGGCCCTGTGAAGGAAGGGACATGTGAGCACAGCCCTGAACAAGAGGAGGGAGCCAGACGGGGAATGAGAGAGCATCTAGACACAGGAAACACCAGGAGAGACAGCGCCTGTCAGACCAAGAAGGGTGGCAGATCCTCCCGAGCAGCTGTCCCGGAAACACGACTTAGCTCGATCTCGGTGACAAGTGACCCATCTCACAGATGAGGAGCAGGTGACTTCACCTCCCCTCCCTGTATGCTGGTCTGGGTGCAGCTGCCAAGGGTGCTGGGCAGGTTCAGAGCAGGCCCTGGCCCTCCAAACACTAGTTTCTGGCTTCCATCCACCAAACGCCAGCACCTGCCCATCCTGGAGCAGAGGGGGCACCCATAACAACAAGGCTGGGTGTGGGACAGATGAGACCCTCACCCCATATCCTGAGCCAAAAGTTCCAGGGATCTGATATTTCTTCACCCTGTACCACACCCCCTCACCCCACAATATGCCAGGCACTTCACATGTATTTATTTCATTTAATCATCAAAACAACCACATGCGAGGTGGCTATCATCACCATTTTCCAGATAAGAAAACTGGTGGTGTAGTGGCTTAAGGCTTCGGTGCTGGCGCTGTCAGCGCTGTGGTCCATTTGGACCACACTGGGTTCGATTCCCAGCCAGGGAGCTACCCACATGCCAAAAAGCAAAAAAAAAAAAAAGAAAAAAAAAGAAAAAAGAAAACTGAGGCCCAGCAAAGGAAAGCCACTTGGTCAAGGTCACCAAATTAGAAAAAGGCAGAGCTGGATTCGAACCCAGTGTGGTCCAAATGCCAGACACTGGTGTATTCGTATCACAACTTCTGCTGCATGTACCTGCCCACAAGAGATTATTAACTTGACAGTTGTCCTCATGTGATTCAATGCTTTTTAACTTGAATACATATATTTAAGGGAGCATTTTGTTTCATGGTTGTAAATTGATAACTAGGATCCTATGTTATAAATAGAAAGTGTTTTAACCAGAAAAATAAATGCAAAGAAAAAGACAAGGAAACCGATGTCATTAAATTCTTGTTAGAACCCCGTTGCCTCCCCAAGACCTTGAGCCTGAGGACAGCTCTCCCTTGGTTAAAAGGGGGAACTCACAGGTGTCCTAAAGGTGTTTAAGACACTCTAGTCCCTGACTGAGACATTATCTAGAAGGAAGCAGAAAGGTGACACGTGTTCAAAGTTTCAGTGTTGTGCCAGGTCCACTGAGGCTGTCCCTGTATCAGGTAACCCCATTTAGGGAGGTGGTGGGTCCCATTGAGTCTCCAATCACTAAAATGACCCGTGTGCCCCTCCAGCGTCTGGCAAGCCTCATATCCCGGTGTCAAGAGAAGTGACAGAACATTCCTGCAACTCCTCGTCTGGAGCCCAGGTGTCTGCCAGACTCGGCACCTACACTGAAAACCTTTCAGCTGAGACACCCCCCACCCACCACCACCACTTCACACCTATGACATACAGACCAAGTCGATATACAGATGAGGAAAGTGGCAGCAGGAATGAAACGGCCAGAGATCCAGCCTGAATAAATGCCCAAAACAGGGGACCCCAAATCCAAAGTGTTTGACTACAGTAAGTCCCTTGGATGAACTGAGCATGGTGGCAGACAAAGGAGATCAAATAAGAACCATCCGAGGTGGAAGGTCCTGACGGGCGTGCAGGGAGAGGAAGCACCCTCAGGAAGCAGAGCGCCTCTGTCTTAGAGCCATCAACGCGCCCTTTATGCGAATATGGCCTAATAAAATGACTAACCCATTTTGGTGCCATCGGATCTAAGCCCCTAGAGAACACTGCCAAAGGATTTATAACGTTTTACCATCACATCGGGCTTTCCAAAGGTACTGTCATCTATGCCATCGTCCACCACTAGCTGATGCTGTTAGTGTTGTTTTAAAAAAGTATCTTGGGGGGTTAGCAGGGAGAGTCGAGAATCTAAGAGAAGCTTTCTTATTCCTCCCACTGTGTCCATCTGAGAGAAAGTGGCATTCGGAGCTTTTTTAGGCAGGCTGGAGCCGCGAAGGCTGTCCGAGAGGCTGCTTAGAAACACATATATGCAGAAGTATGCACGCGCACCTCCAAAATACTTTGAGACAGAAGCCGTCCCCCATCTGGACCCTGGCTCCAGGCGCCTGCATGGGTGGGAGACTCAGGCTATCAACGGCAGCAGTGAGAGTAAGTTTGATCCTTTCAGCTTAATTTTTCGATAGCAGATGGGGCGCAGGGCCTTTATACACAGCTGTGAGCTATACGTCCATCCACTCTTACTCCCTTCCACTGCTTGGGGAAGGGAGGGTGTCTCCTGGTTTAAGCACAGACAGAAGGGCTGGAGAGGGTCTACCTTCTTGGCAATGGTTGATGATGGTAATAACAACACCAACAATAATAACGGCAGCCACTGTTTACTGAGCATTTACTACGTGCCAGACACTCAGCTAAGGACTTTTCCCTCTTCATGTCGTTTAATCCTTCCAGAGGTACCAGGAGGTAAGTGTGCTTTTCCGGAGGAGGAAAAAGAGGCTCAGAGAGACACAGACAGTTACTCAAGGTCACACAGCCAGGGATCAGCAGAGCTCGGACTCGAACCCATGTCCATTATAATAAAAATAAAATTCCCATATATATAAAAATACTGAGCTGCACGGGGAGTTCCAGGTGGGCAGGAATAGCACCTGTTTTGCTCAGTATTGTGCCTCTAGTGTTGAGCAGAGTGCCTGGCAAACAATAGGTGCTCAGTATCTGTTGAATGAATCGCATGGGGCACTGAACCCACCCAACAGACCTATAATCAGGTGAAATCATTACCCATGTTCTACAAGTGGGTGAATGGAGGCTCATGGCAGTCAAACACCTTATGGGAAGCAAAGTGGCAAAACGGGGAATGGCCCCACTCTACAGTAGGGCCCTTCAGCCTGGAGTCCTGCTACTGCTCCTCCTGGCATCACTCTGGCCCCTGAATTTAGAGCCCTGTGACTGTTTCCCCTCAACAAAATTACGCACTCTGAAGTCTAGGCTTTGGAGCCCTGAACCAGGAGGACCAGGAGTTCTGGGCGAGTGAAGGTCAACTTGTTCCTCCTCTGGGTGACACATCTGCATTTCCGCAAAGGGCTCATCCTCTCAGCCCAGAATCTCTCAACCTACTGAGTTATTCACTCTTCAGTGCTCAAACCTCCAATGGTTTTGTCCAAACCCTTTCAATTTTTAAATTATTCCAGCGTCTGGGTTAGGCTCCACTACCTCTCTGCTGTGTGTCCTTGGGCACGTGGCTTGACCTCTCTGAGCCTGCATTTCCTGAGCTACACAGTGGGGCAGGATGGCAGCACCTACCTCTAAGGGGGCTGTGGGTATCAGTGGACTTGTTTCTGGAAGGGACTGAGCACACTGCCCAACGTAAAGGAAACGCCCTGGAAACGGTCCCACAAGGGTGGCAGCTCATGCTTTAAAATCCGATTCTGCCCTTTCTGAGACTCCTCCGCCAGCTGTCCCTCTCGGAGTCCTTTTTCTGCTGTGTGTTCTGGTTGTCCACAGGGCTCACAGAACACAGTAGGTGCTCAGAGGCTAAGCTGATGAGAAGCCCTAGCTGAAATGTCTGTCCTCCCCTCTGAGAAGGAACGGCAGTTTGCTGAGTGCCTACTGGGTACCAGCAGGCCGGACATTTTGATTTAATCCTCTTCTAACCCTTATCTACCAGGAGCAGTAACATTTAGACAGGCAGCCACGGGGAAAAGGCACTCCTGGAGGAGGAAATGGCATGGGCCAAGGTGCGGCAGGAAATGGTGGACAATGCCTTCTGAAGTTATCTCCCATCTTTGGGAAAATCTGCCATCACTAAGGTTTTTCTCTTTTATGGGTTAAATACTCTTAGGTTACCCTTCGGTGTTCCCCGACCCCTACAGGACCAATCGAGCGGAGGCGTATGCAGGGAGAAAGGGAAGCAGGTGAGGACTAGCAGGGACAATTTCCCGAAAAACTAAAATCCCTATTTCCTGTATCTGTGAAGGTGGCTAATCCACCAGATGGCAGTAGAACTAGTCATTTGGGACAAACACAAAGCTAAATTCTTAACTTCCCATACTACTTTCACTAAAAGATATTTCAGATGGTTCACAGATAAAAATTTTAAAGAATTAAGATCATAAAAGTACTAAAAAACCCATAACCTTGAGGGGAGAAGAGGCTTTTATTAATAAAATGTGACATGAAATCCAGAAGCCATGAAACAGAGGCTTCGAAAAATGCCCTACTTTTGGCAAACATTTTTTGAATGCCTGCTTTGTACCATGTATAAGAGACACTGTAAACACAGTTAGGAAACAGGAGGCAAACCAGGGAGAAAGATATGAAGCACACTTACCAGGACAAAGGTCACTCTCCCTAGTACACAAAGAGCATCTACAGACCAGTAAGAAAGAGCTCTCTCTGCAAGAAAAATGGGCTAAGGATGCATGAACTAGTGGTTCACAAACGAATATATATGAGGAGTGTGGTTCTTAACATACAAAAAGGTACTTAGTGTAACTAATAAATGATGGAGTGCAAAATAAATCAAAGAGAAAATGAATTTGTATTCTTTCTGACCATTGATCCCGAATTTGTGGTCAATATACGGCTACATTCTATTTTCCTTCCCAAGTTTTCTCTTTGCCCTGACAACTATAGCACAGTACCAATATGCTGATTTTTATAATTGGGGAGAAAAACTTAAAAACCTTAAACATCATAGAGCATTTTGCTATTCCACAGATTCGGTAACCCTGTTGCCTCAACTGCTCACCCCACATCCTTAACAATTGACAGGACCCTGTGAAATCAACAGCAAACGCTTGTGACTCTGCAACTTAAACCCTGATGTCACCTTTGCAATGGGCTCTGATAATTAAACACTCCAAATGCTTTCATGCATAGAGTATTGAGCCTCACGTCAACTCACAGTAGCTTCTAATGTTATCCCTCTGCTAACGACACAGAAACCAGAGCTCAGAGAGGTTCAGACCCCTGCCCAAGGTCACACAGCTCAAAAAATACCAAGCTGACAGTCCCACCAGCTGCGTCTGACACTCAGGTAGCTCAAGTTCCTATGCCAGCCAGCCTTTCGCCTCTGGAAAGGGGCAGGGAGAGAAACGCCCGTCAGGACTGCCATGTCCTGCACCAGATTTTTAAACACCAAAGTAAAGCAGAAAAGCCATCTGGGGCCCTCACTTCTCCCTTATCTCTTCAGCAATGTTCCTCAGCCTGCCCTCTTACTTGCTCTTTTCTCATTTTGATTTTTTTCCTTTTTGCTTTTCACTAATCCTTCAGTTAAGAAGTTTAGCCTGGGTCGGTGCCTAGCTCCCCGACTCTGTGAGCACGATAAAGAAATCAGCCGTCACTGATACAGAAGTCAGGAAGGTTTAAATCAAATCGTCCTCCACAACAATGACATTAATTATGCTTTTAACACGTTTTACTGCTTTTTTTCTCACTTCACGCCACATCTGTGTGAACAATATCCAAAAGATTTACGGTTTTCTTTCGTAATTACAGACGTGCGGGCTGCACACTTATCAAAATACTTGCTGAGCAATCATGCCATATCACATTCTCTGCCAAAGATTTGTGTTGGCAGCAGCCATTCAAAACAAAAATGTTGAATCAGGACTTGTGTGGCTTTGGGGGCGGGGGAGAGAGAAGTATTTCGACAAATAATTTGCCTGTCAAGAAACAGAAAAACAGGAGAGTGTGCACCCTGGCAAACCTTCCGGGAGTGTTATTTTTATGGAGGGGGCTGGGGCTGTGTGTGGGGGGTGGGGGAGGGGAGACAGCAAGCTGGGGAGCTCCGAGCACCAAAAACACATCTGACATTTGGTTTTTGTGTCTGAGAATAAAATTTAATGAGAACAAAAATATGTCTTCCTAATTCCCCTAAGAAATCATTAAAACATTTTGTTATTCTTAAATGTCTTGAAAATGAATTAGAGCCCCGAAAGGGGCTGTTCGCACGGTATGTCTCCATCAGTTAAGGCTCCTCATTCCCCAGCTCGGTGACAGCTGGGACGTATGTTTCCCTGCCCCTCCATTTCTGGGGAGTGAAGCTGGAAAATCAGACGTGTGGAGTCAGCACCAGGCTTAGAACAACCCTTTGGGGAGAGGGGCAAGAGGGCAAGAGGGCACGAGGACCTTCTGGAAAATTCCTGCCTATCTCGGGAGCTCTCCTGGCCCCGGGCTGGTACTGTGATCCTGGCCCTGTGATTGTGTTAACAGCCCTATCTCCAGAAAGATGAGGGTCCCAGAGTGAACCCCCAGAAATGATGCCTCTTCTCCCTCCTCACTAGAATCAGTGGTGCTCCCCTGGGTTTGCGACGCCAGGTTGGTTATTCGAGTAATGCTTTGGTTCCCTCTGTCACCAGAACGCAAGCTCCCTGAGGGCTGCACCCTTGTATCTGCATCAGTGCGCTCACGATCACATTCCCAGGGTCCAGCGGGTGCCGGACACACAGCAGGCATTCACTAAATGCTCTCTGAGGAAAGAAACCCGTGAGGGCTCCAGCTGAAAAGTACCTTTTCATGCAAATAAACTTTCCTCGACTTTCTGCATCTGAGTCTTATTTCTAACTCATTCAATGAACGATTATTAGGTGCCTACTGTGTGCCTGGTTCTGGGTATACAAATTTAGTGAGACTCAGTCCCAGGCTTGAAGAATCCCACTTCTAGGAAAGTCAGATACATGTATGATGAGAGTAGTTGACACTTAGCATGTGCTACCGTGTGTCATGCACACTGAAGCCTCCCACAACCGTGTGAGGCAGCTTCTGATGTTATTCCCAAATGATAGAAGAGGAGATTGAAGCTCAGGGAGGTAAATTAATTCATTCAGTCATCCAGTGAGTAAGTGGAATAGGCAGGATTCCAACCTGGGTCTGGCCCTGAGCCAGGAACACAAGCTCGTCTCAGTGCTGCCCCCTGGTGCTACAGGTGAGGTACTATGGGGCCCAGCGGAGGAGCATGGCTTTGGGGACTCCTATGAGGCACCTTTGGGATCTGTACTGGGTCACTCTCCGATGTCATTTGTTACAGAGACTGTGGGTCCTGAAGGCTTGAAAAATGTGAGAAATGAGAGGGAATATTTTTCTAGCCAACCCTGATGAGGGTGGAGACATTATAAACAAAAAGACCACAAGAAATGGGGCCTCTCAGCCTCTTGGCCATATGCCTGGTGTAGTCCTCAGGATGATAATGACCAGGCTGAAGACACATGGCCATCTCAGTCTCATACTGTGCAGCCACGTCGTCCTGGTGTGGGAGTGTGCCGAGGGCTGTGCTGAGTAGCACCGTCACTGAGAAAATCCACGTGGCCGTAGTGCCTGCCCTAGAGTGCAGAGGGCAGGACTGGGGCAGAGGTTGTCAAGGCTGCAGATGCCTCTGTAGTGGGCTGAAGGGTGGCCCCAAAACATTCGTCCAGGTCCCAATCCCTGAAACCTGTCAATGTGATTTGTTTGGAAAAACAGTCTTTACAGATGTGATTAAGTTAAAGATCTCACAATGAGATCACCCTGGACTACCAGGGTGAGCCCTAAATCCAATGACCAGTGTCCTTATAAGAGAAGGGAGAGGGAGATTTGGGACACAGGGACAAAGAGAGAAGGCCCTGAGAAGACAGGCAGGTATTAGAGTGACATGGCCACAAACCCACCCTAAATCCAGAATAATGCTACTGTGAGGAGGTCCCTGTGTAATGGTCCTAATGGCTGTTTCTTGTCATTAATCATTCAGTTATGGAGCCCAAGCATTTCTTACCTGGTGCTTCAATTAACTGCTTGTAAACACTCAAGAAAGCGGCCTCGGCCTCCTGACTTCTCTTACTAAGGGCCACCACCTTTGGAAACAAGAGAAAAAGTCACATGTAACCATGGTATCTGAGTCTACAAGCAAATCTGATCATTTTCTACTTGTGCAAACATGGGATGTGGAGCGGAGAGGGCCAGTGAAGCTAAACGTATGAGTTAGAAAGTCCAGGTTCACATCTCGGTCTACTACATTCTGGCTGTATGACCTTGGGCAAGTCACTGCCCCTCTCTGATTCTGTTTTTTTCATCTATAAAATGGGGGTAAATAATAGAACCTACCTCCCAGGTCGTGAGAACTCAGTGGTGAATGATGCAGCTTCAAGCCCCATCCTTATGGGACTCGCACTGGGGAGACTGACATTAAAGCACGCCTCAGATAATTCATTAGTTACAAGTGCTAAAGGCTTCAAAGGGGCCTTGAGAGTGTGTAAGTAGGGGGGAACATCAGGAACTGTCTCCTCAGGAAGGGAAAGATGGTGGCGAAAAAAAGAATGTTCTAGAATCTGGGCAAAGGGAAAATCACCAACGGTGGGCAGCTTTTTATTCTTGCTGAGACGGGCAAGACACAGTTCCTGCTTTGGTGACTCATAGCTGAGTGGGAGATGCAGCTATGCCCAAGAGGAACCCCAACATGGGAGAGGTGGTGCAAACACTGGGGCCTCCAGGGTAACATGAGGAGGGGGTAGAGTCTGGGGAGGCATCCCTGATGGGCTAATAATAATGACAATAAATGTAATAGTCAGAGTTTGCCATGTGCCAGATGCTCTTACTATTCACAATCGTCTCTCTCCAGGGACACACCAATCACTGAAGGCAGCTGCTGCCATTATCCCCATTGTACAGATGAGGGAACGAAGGCTCAGTGAGGTTAACTCGCCTGAGGTCACCAGTTAGTAAATAGTAGAGCAGGGTTTCCACCAGGTCTGGGGTTCAAATTATTGTTCTGAGTCCAGATGCTGGCCCCTTTCTCCTGTATAGAAAAACCCTCCCAGGCAGTGGGGAGTCGCCTGAACCCCACGTGGATGCTGCTGTCTTGAGATGTCATCTATGGCTGTACCAGGTCAGGGGCTGCTGTGCTACCCACCTGGAGCCCAAGAGAAGCCATAAGAAGTGGAAGCAATCCATCTCCTGATCCCTGGATGGAGAATTATCCAAGATCAGCTAGCAGCAGGTCTGAATGCTTCATTTTACAGTAGTCATTCACGTTGAGCACATGTAGTGGCCAGGGTTGGGGAAAGGCATTAGAATATTCCATAGATATCTAAAAAAGAACTCCAGGCTGGGGCAAGGGCAAGTGCCAGAAGATTCCTTTAATGTTTTCCCATTTCTGCCCATAGCATCCCCTACTTTCCATGAATGGTGCTTATCAGCATCCTGGTATATTACTTATGTGCGATGGTCTCTTTATAATATGGTCTTCCCACTAGAGCTGCCCTGTCCAATACGGTAGCCACTAGCACATGTGGCCACTGAGCACCTGAAGTGTGACTATTTTAAATTCAGATGGGCTATAAACATAAAATATGGGATTTCTAAGTCTTTGGATATAAAAAGGATTGCAAATTATCTCAATAATTCTTACATTGATTTTATTGAAATCATAATATTGTGGACATATTGGGTTAAATAAAATATATTATTAAAACTAAATCCACCTGTTTCTCTTTACATTTAAAAATGTAGCTATTAGAAAAATTTAAATTACATATGTGGCTTGCATTATATTTCAACTGAATAGTGCTCATCTAGATCAAGGGTTGGCAAACTATGGCCCTTGGGCCAAATCTTCCCTTCATCTGGTTTGTATAAATAAAGTTTTATTGGAACATAGCTACCATCATTCTTTTATGTATCGTCTATGGCTGCTTTTCACGCCACAATGGGTGAATTCAATAGTTGTGACAGAGACCCTAGCCACAAAGTTGAAAATATTTACTGCCTTGGCCTTTACATAAAATGTTTGCTGATCCTTGATTTAGTTTGGAGGTTATTTAAATGGCCAGACAATATTTTCAAAAGCAAAGATCAAAAAACATCCTGGACTGACACTCATTTTGAAGCAGTTCAAGTTTAGGGCTTCCCATAGCAAATACAACTTTTGAAGATAGTGGCCATTTGAATATCCTGCCTCATACAGCCTTGTTTTAGAGCAATGACTCTGTCTGTTCCCAGAAGGCCGATTCTGATGGCTCAGAGCCCAATCTAGTGCTGGGCCTAAATATCATTAAGCATCCTTTGGCCTCAGTTTGTTCATCCATCAAGTGGGAAGAAAAATTTCCACCTGCCTAAGGAGCTAGTGAAGAGGAATGAGCTAACATGTGGCAAAGAGTCCCATGGAAGTTGGCAAAAAGCTTTCTAATATATCAGATAATTCTTCTCCCAACCTTATAGGGTGTCTTTTCCAAGGTCTGTAGCTCTAATGCATTTCACTCATGTGCCTGAATCAGGTGAGCTCGGCATAAATAAAAGGCCACGTGTTTCTGCCTCATGACTGGGTCCTACCACGCAGAAGGGCAGGAGGAAAGTGTCCAGAATGACAGATTTGGCTTGTGACAGGCAGAACTTTGAAGGCCATCTGGGGGAGGAGGAGGAGGAAGGAGTAGAGGAGGAGGAGGTGGCCGCCAGCTACCAACACCAAGAAGGTCACCATCAGAAATAGCTTAGCATCTGACGGAGCATGCGGCATTTACACCACCTGCTATAATATAAGGGGTGAAAATGTGTCTGGTCCCCTGAGTATGAAAATAACAGGTGCAGAACTGGTTAAGCCAGAGGAGAAGCAAAAGCCTGTTCGAGCTGCCCAGCTCTTGTCTGTCAGGTAGTTAAAGCCAGCAAATTCGGGGGCCCCCTCACCACCCAAGGCTGCGCTTCCGCGAGCTGTCTGATAGCAGTGACAACATCTACTGGTGATCGAGAACTGCTCAATGCTGCACAATTTACAAGCAACGGTCAGACCTGACACTGAACCCGTCCGTAGTCTGTGCTCAGCGCTGTATCTTTGGGAGCTCCCAACAACTCCAAGACAGGAGCCTGGTTACAGCTCCCATTCTAGAGGGAAGAAACTGAGGTTCAGGGAAGCCAAGTCACCTAGCCAAAATGAGAGAACGAGTTGGTGGCACCGGTGGTGTCCGAACCCAGAATCCCCTCATCCCAGGCCCCAGACTAGCAATGGGAAACCAGTGCTGCTCCAAGTGCACTGCACAGACCCCCGGGTGTGAAGGGGAGAACTGTGACCAAGTCTGCACACTGGATCCTTAGACAGGAGCTGCAGGAAAAACAATCCCCTTTGCCTCAGCTCAGCCCAGTGTTTTCCCAAGGGCATTTGACCCCAGAACTTCTTTCTTCAGAAAGTAAACCTGGAAACTTGGGTCCTGTGGAGCACACTTTGAGGACAGCTTCCCATTACCAGTGGGTCAGGGGCTCTGGCAGTGGTAGGGCATGGTGGTTTGGGAGACTCTTCCAGAATCCTGACAGGTGGGATCTATGGTTATTCCCATTTTACAGATGAGGAAGCTGAGGCACAAAGAAATTACAAAGCAGCCAAGCATACAGCAGCTGAGTGAGGCACAGGGTTTGGACAATTTTCCTTCTTGGGGACTGTAATATTGCTTTGATAGGTGGCAAGGAGAAGCCAGCAGGCTGGGGGCCCTTTTACCAAGAGGACTGACAAATGATTGCATTAATGGGGACCATGTGACAGATGCTGAAGAGGGAAAGCAGCTATTTGACAGCAGAGATTTTAGACACCAGCTCCCTCCCAGGAGGTTATGCTTTTATCCCCACCAGTTTCCACTGAATGCACTGGTGGGGTGAGCCATGCAGGGACCCCTTCCTGAGGCTTTTCAGCTCCAGGAGCCACTTTCTCATTCCAGTCTGAGCCCCACCAGGCAGAGTGGATCTGTCTTTTCATTGCTGTGCCTGCTTCAAGCAGCCTCACACACAGTAGGTGCTCAATGCATGTCTGCTGAAGAATGAGCATCACTGTCTATGTGTCACCCTTGGGGCGGGGGGTGACTCTAAGGCTAGAGAGGAACTAAAGGGTCCATCCTAGAGAGGTCTGGGATGCATCAGCTGCCTGGATTGGTGCTGTGTTCTATTTTAGGGACAGTCTGTGCTCCGTCCGCATGGCGAGCATCCTGACCTCTGAACAGGAGGCACTCACCCATCCATCAGCACCTGATGATGACAGGCCTGTGCTGAGCTGATGTTTTATCCGGGTGTTCCATTTCCAATGAGTTTGTGAGCATCCAGAGAGTGGGGACTGGCATTTTAAAAAATTAAATAATGCAAGCAAAGTGTTAACACAGTGCCTGATACATCACAGATGTCCAATAAGTTCATTTTCTTGGCAGTTATCTGTTGAGCATCTCCTAAAGACAGGGCCAGCAAGACTGACCCACACCTGTACCCTCAAGGAGCTGACACTTGGTGGAGAATACAGGAAAGTGACCAAGTGCAAGGGAGGAAAAGGCAGCAAGGATGGGGGTACGAGTCTGCGGCAGGGTACATGCTGTCTAGAGGGACCAGAGAAGCCCTCAAGAGAAGAGGACAACTGAGCAGACCTGCGGAAGGTGCGGCAGTGAGCCGTGTGGCAATCTGGGGTGAGTACTCCAGGCAGCGGGAATGGCAGGAGCAGAGGCCCTGGGGTAGAGTGTGCTTGGCCTGTTTGGGTGCCAGCAAAGAGGCGAGTGCAGTGGGAGGGTGGGAGGTGAGTGGAGAAGAAGAGGAGAGGAGGTCAGGGAGGAGAAGGGCGGGGGTGGGACTTGTAGGCCATTGTGAGGGTCTCGACTTTTGTCTGCTGAGGGTGTGAGGAGCCAAGGGAGGTTCTGCGCAGAGGAGGCACACAGTCTGCCATCCGTCTTAAGGGGACCCCTTCGGATGCTGTGTGGAGAAAGGACTGAGGGGGGCTGGGGAGGAAGCAGGAACACCAGAGGCGGCTGCTGCAGTAGTCAAGGTGAACAGGGATGGCAGCTCGGAGCAGGGTGGCTCGGAGCAGGGGAGGTGGGAGAAGCGTTCAGGTTTTGGGGGGATTCAGAAACCGAGTTACAGGGTTTGCTCCTTGGGAACACAGAGTAGATATGGGGCAGTGGGAGGAGCAGGAGAGCCAAGGAGACACGAAGGTTCGGGGCCTGAGGAACAAATGGACGATCGTGGACGGGCACTGCTATGGTTTCCCCTCCTTCCGAGTCCGGGACGGACAGGCCAGCAGCGGGCACGAGATCAGTGCTGACTGAATGAACAGACAAACGAAGGAGGGAAGGAAGGAATTCAGAGGCTGCGTGAGCCAATCCTTCCTCACCCCAAATTTAAATAAAACCCCATGTCAAAAAAGGATGACACCTTCCAAGTAGTCCAAACCAAGCTGCAATTTGGAGGTTCCCTGGGGATCTCTTGCAAGTTCTCATGGTGGGGAAGGGACAAAGCCCCAGGATCTAACCCAGAGGTCCCTAGTACTGGGGGACACCAATAGCAGGACAGAAAACAGGAAAAGCTAGACCTAGGAGTGAGCAGACCTGGGTTCTAGTTTCAGTTGGGGCCTTGCATCCCTGTTTCCTTTCAGCAAGTCACCTGCCCCCTACTTCTGAGCCTCAGTTTCCCCATCTATAATGTGAATGTGCTAGATTCGAGTTCCCTTCCCAATCAGTTGTGCAATGATTCTAATTTTGACAGACAGACAGACAGACAGACAGTCTCTTCCTCAAACGTCAATCCCTACTACCTCACTGGGGTTTTAACCAAAGGCAGTGCAAGGCCTCGGAAACCTCCCCAGGCTCGGACTGAGGGTAGGTCTGCTGGGAGAGCATGAGGCAGGGGTCTAATGTTGTGCAATTTTACTCTAATATTTGTAATTATTCCCAGGCCCAAAATAAGCCACAGTGCAAAGTGTTTTCAAATGTCGGCATTAATGAACATGCTTTATCCAACATAATACAGGCCCCCAAAAGCATTTATGTCAGGCTCCCTGAGACCTTGTGAGCGGTGCCCCACACTGGGCTGGCTCTCACGGCACGGAAGCGGTGCAAAAACGCAATGTCCCACGAGTGCGGGCTGGCAGGCCTGCTATTAGCAACGGTGTAATCATCAATTATGTCCAATCACAAACTACTGATTTTATAATTATCAAATGAAGTTCTAACGTCTCACCACCGCTCAGTGGCAACTAATATTACCTCTCAGTTCAAAGAGGAAGCTTTTTTCTTTTTTTTCTTTTTTTCTTTTCCTTTTCCTCTTGCTTGCTCTCTCTCTTCTGGGAAAAGAATTTCCAGGCCTCCATGTAAGACTGCATTTAAATTGCTTGTCACTCAAAACAAAGGCGAACCACTCATTTGTAATTCACCAGCCACCTGAACAGACTGCCTGTTTTCCTTTAAGCATCCATGCACTGAAGCACAAAGATCATTTTTCTATTGTTAAAATTGTATAAGCCAGGGCTTTTTTTTTAGCAGCAAATAATACAATTTCACTCTCCTCCAAGGGCTCCTGGCATAAAAGGGACAGAAGACTTTCTTTAGTGCCTTACAAATAAATTTTGCTTTAGGGTATTAAAAAAAACACCTATATGTTCCTATAATGAGCTGCAAAAGCCATCAAGGCTGTGTGTGTGGGTGTGTGTGTGTATGAAGGCAGGACAGAAGTTATGTTTCCTGTTCTGCCCAGGGTGTGGCCAGTGTATGAAGCTAGATGACTCAGATTCACTCCCATGGGCGCTGGAAACATCCGTGTCCATTTCCTCTTTTTGGGACCATGGCTCCGTGCTGATTGGCATTTGGCCAGCAGGCTATAGAGCAGAAACCACCCAGGAATGAGTGTCCCAGCTTGGATCTTGCTGTTCCAGACAAAGGTGGGCTCCAATTGTGTGTCTGACTTTCTGGCTACCTCACCCCAGAGGGACAAACCACAGACCACTGCCATGGGGCACCCATGTGCAATCAACTTCCGTGGCTCAGCCTCCAAAGGCTGGGCCCACCTTGACAAGAGCTCAGTTTTTCTGCATAACTGATTATAATCATGATAGCTTCCAATTTTAATCTAGAGCTTTTTATAATTTACAAAGGAATTAGTGCATCTGAACCTTCCCACACTCCCAGGGGGTGGCCCTGGGCAGTTAGGATGGTTGTTTGAGGGAGGCCCAGAGAGGTTGATACAGTACTTCCAAGTCACACAGGGAGGCACGAGGTGAGGGGTTTTTGGTCTCAGAGCCAGCTGTGTGGCAGGGAATCTGTGGCTGGGATTTGTGTGACTCCCCACCTAAAGTGGGAGAGTAGCTTCCATTTTGGGTAAATTGGAACAGACTTAGGTTCATCTCTAAAATGTCCCCTTCTCGTGCCTGAAGATGCTGTGTTTCCCTTAGTGGGAGAGTAAGAAATGGGGCTCCCTCCAGCCCACCAGAAGTTACTCATAAGCCACAGCTGATCTTTTCTTTGTAGTAGCAGTGAGGACTCACAAAGATCCCCGATTTAAAATAATCGTGTAAGTATTCTGTATGATGCTGTGATGGTGGATATATATTATAACATTTGTCAAAACCCACAGAATGTATGACACAAGGAGTTACCCCTAATGTAAACCATGGACTTTGGCTAATAATAATGTGTCAATATTGGTTCAGCAATTATAACAAATGTACCACACTAATGCAAGACATTAATAATAACAGAAACTGGTGGTGGGGAGTAGGAAAGAGGGAGTATATGGGGGCTCTATACTTTCTGCTCAAATTCTCTCTAAACCTAAAATTGCCCTAAAAATAGTTTATTAATTAAAAAACAAATGAACAGTAGTGAACGTGTGTAAAGCAGTTACTATGAGTCAGGCACTGCTCTAAGCATTTATCACATTAACTCATTTAACCCATACAATAGCCTAGTGAGGTCAGAATCATCATCTTCCCCACGTTAGTGGTCAGGAAAACAAGACATCAGAGAGTTGAAGTAATTTGCCCCAAGTCACACAGCAAGTGGCTGAGCTAGGATTCACACTCTGGGCTCCAGAGCCTGTGCCCTTAGGGGTGAGAGAAATGGGATTATCACTGTTGTCACCAAAAGCCTGCCTCTTCCCAATGGGATACTGTCGTACGTGAGCATCCCACCTTGCTCACGTGTATCACACAGTGCATTAGACTAAGGGTCATGAACAATGAGTCCAGGACCAGCTGTGTCCCATGGACATATTTTCTAGGACTCTCCAGTGTTTTAAAAATATTGGAGCCATCAAAATTCATCAAGTTACGTGCTTAAGATTTGCGCATTTTGCCGTATGTAAATTATACCTCCATAAAGCACTGTGAGCATGAAAATATGTGCATATATATTGAGCCAATATTTAAAAACCAGAAGAGATCCAAATTGCTGGCTTCTCTTGGAAACTCAGAGGATCTGGCCACCCTGAGCCCATGTTTCCACTGATACCCACCTGAACCCAGTTGCAGCCTGCTGTTGAGACAGGCCTGGATGGTAGTTTACCCCCCCTGCCCCGCCACCTCCCGTGCACCTGCAATACAGGTGTGGACCTGTCCAGACTCCATAATAAGCATCAGTGTTTCTCTCTGGCCTAGATCAACACCTTTTCCCCACACTCAGAGTTCTATCAGCCCACTGCCACCTTCCTTCCTTCCTTCCTTCCAATAGTGTTTCACAAGCTGGATGAAAGACAAGAGTGATGAGAGGGTGTCTCGTACGCGTCCTACATCTTGCTTCCAGGTTTCCCCAAGTGGCTGGCAAATTGCATTTTCAAATTGCGACAAGACTTCCATGTGAGCCCTCTATCCTGAATAAAGAACCGTAAGGCTTTCCCAGCTCGAGTCCATCTGGGCTTGGAGAAAAGGGGCCATTTAGAGCATGTGGATGATTCTGTACCTTCCTGGGTGAGGAGAAATGTGGAAGCCAAGTTGAGAAAGACCCAGCAGGAACTGGCGTTCTGTGTGTTCTGATCCCCGGGGTGGTGGAGCAAGGTGGGCCCCGGAAGAAAGGGGTGAGTGGGTGAGGGTGCGAGGAGACCACAGGAACACATGCAACTGGGGCATCAGGAAGGGCGGGAGAGCACATGGGCTCTTGGAGTCAGGTCTGAGTGCCTGAGGTCTGAAACTGCATCCCCGGCTGTGTGACTCTGGGCAAGTGCTGAGCCTTCGGAGGCACAGCTTTCTCAACTATAAAACAGGTTCAGTGAGGGGAAAAGCTGCCAGGAGGATCCAATCAGGGCAATGGAGCAGCTGACACAGTGCCCACCAGCCAGCACTGAGTGGACGTGTGTGGGGCAGATGAATGAACACCCCTCCTTGACCTCTCTGTGCCTCAGTTTTTCATCTAGACAACAGGGACACTCAGATCTAGCCTGGGTGTGAGACACCAGCACTTTGTCTGCTTGGTTTGTTCTTTAGATTCCAAATGTAAATGAAATCATACGGTATTTCTCTTTCTCAGTCTGACTTATTTCACTTAGCATAATACCCTCTAGGTCCATCCATGTTGTTGCATGAGACACCACCACTTACAAGATATGCTTTGCTCACTGTTAAATATGGGGTGAGGTTGGGTACACCATAGAAGGTTCTGGGGATTTCTGGGCAAAGGGTTCTGTGGGTGTTAGAAGTCAATGTTATCCATGGGGGATGTGAGGAGAGGAAGCTGCTTGAATGTGAGGGCTGGGGTCAAATCGCCGGAGTGTGGACTGTGGGCAGAAAGTCAGCAATGCCAAGAGTCACCCCCACACTGCCCCAGCAGCAAGCACCCCTCTGCAATGTAGGGCAGTCTAGGGGTCTGTGTGCCAGGCCCAAATGACACCTGCTGCCCCCTGAGCTGGCTCGACGACACTGACCTGGCCTCAGATGCACTGTGGTGTCCTTGCCCCTGGAGGGAGAGCTAAAGAGGTCCCAGATGGCTGTGGGCTCCCCTCCCAAGGTGATTCTCTAAGTCCTCCAAAATGCTAGCCCAGAAGCGCGGAGTTAAAAGAGCAGGCATGCCCTTTATGGAGCGGTGGTCACCCAAACGCCACGCAAGCACTACCCTGCCCAGGCTTTTAAATATAGCAACGTCCTTTCCGGATGTCTCTGCGGAGCGTGGCTTGAGACAGCCCTGTGGGAGCCTCAGCCGGACACTCAGGGCACCACTCTGCCTCCTACTTCCCAGCGGTGGTTCCTGGCTGTGGCCTCAGCTTCCTGAAGGGGGCTCCAATGTCGAGGGGCCGAGGTTCCACTCTCAGTCCTCCCCCCACCCCCAGTTCTTTGTGGCCTTGGGCAGCCACTGGCCTTCCTTGAACCTTTGCTTCCACATCTGAAGATTATGATAAAGATTAAGGGTGATATGCATAAAAACTGCTGAGCTTACAGCCTGGCAAACTGACAACATTTAATAGATGTTGATTTTACTATTATTAGTTATTATGATCTTCGATGTGTACAGCACTATGCTGGGATGAAGAAAACACGGCCCCCGCTCACAAGTTCTAGAGTAAGAAAGAGAGGGACCAGGGGAAGAGGCAGGAGGCACGCAGTGTTTCGAAGACAAGAGAGCAGAGGAGGTGGCACTGGCTTGTAAAGGACAAGAAGGTTGCTGATCAGCAGAGGAGGCAGAGAGGGCGGTGTGTGCTAAGGTAGGTGGTGAGGAAAGGCCTGGCCGTCATCAGACAATACTCACTGTCCCTCCCTCTAAATGCAAGGTTGCAGATATGGGGCCCATGGGCCAAGTCCTCACATGTACTTGGTTCTTTTTACAGGTTAAAAAAAATATTTATGTTGAATCAACATTTAAAAATCAGATTTTATATAAAAACCGGGATTTCAAGCCCGTCCGGAAGCACTGGAAAATGTGGCCACCGCGGGCTCAACATCCCTGCATGACAACTGCACTGACAACAGCATCAACACAGTGATACTAGCTTAGAGCGTGCTCGGCACTGTTCTAAAGGGCTTTGCACACACTAAGTCTAAACATCATCATAAAAGCCCCATGAGGTGGGTGCAGTGATGTGCTGGGAAAGATTTAACCATTGAGGGGGTTCCCTGATGCTGTAGTGGCTAGGCTTTGGCGCTCTCAACACTGGGATCAGGGTTCGATTCCCAGCCAGGGAGCGACAAAAAAACAAAACAAAACAAAACAAAAACAAAAAAACACCACTGATCATCTGGTGAAGAAGGAAAGGCTCTATTCGTGGTGTTTGCTAATTTCTGTGGTGTGAATACTCCCATCGTGGGGGGTCTTAAGCTACCAATTGTCACTCACCATGGAGTTCATTGATGAGGACATGGAGGCATGGAGAAGTCAAGAGACTTGCCCAAGGTCGCACAATTAGGAGAGTGGGCAGAGACAGGATTTAGAGACAGGCAGCCCAACTGAAGTTTGTGCTGTCAGCTCCCACAACGTGCTGCAAGACCAGGCTGCTGCCGTCTGTTCTAGCTGCACAGAGGCCATGCCTCAGGAGGTACACGGAATCCCAGCTTGCCTTAGTCCCCACTGTTCCCTGTCAGCCTACAAGTGCTGTGCTGCTCATTCAGTTTACCTGCAGGGCCCCTGTGGGCCACTGAGCTTGCATCCCTGGCTCTGGGGTACAAAATGTCACCCTGTGTTCCCCAGCTTTCCCCCCTGCTTCGGGGAACCCCACCAGGACCTGGACACAAACAGAAGGCATCCAGGGTGGTGTAGCACCAGCTTCTTTTCCTCTATCCCAACCCCATCCCTTTGCATCTGACACAAAATGTCAGAGCAAACCTTTTAGTTCCAACGCTCCCCACTTTTTCTCTCATTCTCCCTTTGCCAGGGGCACTAACAGCGTCGATTTAATGAAGACAATTTTTCTGCTCCCCTCCTCCCCTCCTGCCACCCCATACAACAAAACCTGGAAGCAACATGATTTATAAGGGAAAAAAAGAGCAAAACCAGCTCACCCTAGGTTGGAAATGGAAATGTTGCTACATCCCCTATGCTCCGTTCGGAGATTATACACATCCACTTATCAGGGGAGGGATCTCAGGTGGGGAACCCCATTTGCTTTGTTGTTTCGCAGAGACGGGCAGCCCTTGGAAACCCCTACAACTCCCATCCTCCCAGCTGAGAGCTCAGGATGGCAGCAAACGAAGGAGAGGCATATGTTTGGTGAGAAACGTGGAAATAATCAAGTGTGAGTAGATTCATGTAAGTAATTTAATTACCTTGCACAGCTATGAAATCTCTTGGTTTCCGCTTCCATTATTAATGATGAATGTTAACTATCAGAGGACATCGCTGAGGTTTCCTGACATGCTGGGGGAGGGGGGTTTAGGTGTCCCCAGAGGGCAACACCTGCTCTCACTGATCAGGCTGGCCCCACTTCCAGCTGACCCCCACTCCACATTGGAATTGACTGGGAGGTACATTATGTAGCTCATGATGGAAACACCCAGCACCACCTATGAGAAGATCTGTTAAAAACATTGAACCTGCATGCAATCAAGCCTCTAGATCCAACTGCTTGTGCGTAGCAAACACGAGGGACAGAGGAACAAGTTAAACCATGCCACAGGGATGCCATCAGCAAAACCTCAGCTAGCTAGAGGTGAGGTGAATTGCCCAAGTTCCCACAGCTAGTGGTGGAGCTGAGATTTGAACTTAAGCTCATGAGCACAGCACCCTCCTGAGCGGCCTGAAAAAGTGCAGCTGGGCTTCCCAGAGGATAGGACAAGGAACCAGAACAGCCCAGAAGCAGGGAGGGTGCTTCCGCCACAAGGGGAGACTGGCCTTGGCACTGACACCTCCCACTCGGAGGCTCAGGGTGGGGCGGGGTCTCCTTCCTTCCCCCACCCACACTGGAGACAGAACCTAGACAGAAACAGAACACAGACAGAGGTGCTGCACTGCTCCTGACAGCCCGGGCAGCCCCTACAGTTGCCGGTCCCCCACCCACTTACTGCAAAAAGCAACAGGCGAAGCAACCAGATGGCAGAGAAATGGATTTTCCCCCCCTCTTCCCGTAAATAACAAATGAGGGGAAAAAAGGGAAGGAGATGAACAGATTTCCACCCGTTAGATCAAAGAGAAATGGCCATTTTTCGCTGGTAAACTGCTTAAACGCTGTCCCTGCACCCAGGCACGTGATCGTTCTGGGGCGGGACCAGGAAGGGTCCTCCTGCTATTACCTATCGACGTATCATTAATTTCTTTTTGTTCCCCGCTATGGCGCACACCCGACTCAAGGTGAGAGAACGCAACTGGGCTGCGACTCCTCAGATTGATAGATTGCGCTTCTGCGCTAGGTCCGTTTCATGCTTGGTGACTCTGCAGCAAAGCAATTATCACTGTGGAATGCATAATGGCCTAATTAATAACTAATGTCAGGTTGGCCTCTGAGCCATGATTATACCTTAGCAAGCCAACTTTTTTTTTTCTTTTAAACATTCTGAGAGAAAAATATTATTATAATTGACTGGTTAAATTGTCAGAGTGTCCCCACCCCGTGGACACAGTGTGTAGTAGGAAGCATGGAAGCCTGGAGTGAAGAGAGGTGTCCCACTGCCAACTAGCTGTGTGATCGTGCTCAGCTCTGGGCATCTCTGTGCCTGAGCGTCTGCACATGTAAACAGAGACACCTTTCTGGAACTTGAGTGGGATTCTTGTCATGAAACCTAGGGCACTTAATACATAATGGTGAAGGTCAAGGATTCTAGAGCCAGACTGCTTTGGGTTTAAATGTTGTCTCTATCACTTACTAGCTCTGTGACCTTGGGCAAGTTACCTAACGTCTCTATGCCTAGTTCTTCCCATTTGTAAAATGCTGGTAATAACAGTATCTACCTTACAGGGTGGTCATAGGGAATAATGCTGCTTGGAACACAGTGAGAGTCACAGCACTGTTTGTCAAGATTACCACGTCAATATCCACACCAAATACTTGTTTGGTGCCTCTCGTGTGTCAGGCTCTGTGTGCGACCCAGAAACATAACAGTCTACAAAGTGGCCCCTCTCACTGCCCACTCCTCTGTTCCTGCCTTAGGCTAGGACATCATTAATGCTGCATACCACAAGTACTCCAAATCCTGACTCCTGTGTCAACCCCCTTTCCACCCCACACGCCTCCAAGGGGTTTTTCTAGAACGGGCTTCCGTGGCACCTCTTCTGTCCACAGACAAAGTGCAGACTTAACCCCTCTGTCCTGCCCAAATGTGTCTCCCAGTCTTGTCTTCTCCCGAACCCCCATGTATCACAGCTCCAGATAGGCTTAGTGGCAGCCAATGAAGAATAATGACTTCATTTTCAGCTCTGTTTGCTATGCATTGTGCTGAGCACTCCACGCACATGACCACCTCGTTTAATTCTTGTGACAAACCTGTATAGTAGGTACCTCTTTACTGATGAGAAAACAGGCTCGGGAAGAGGGAAACTGACTTGTTCAATATTGCCCAGCCACTGATCAGACTGGGACTTGAACCCAGGTCTGCCTGATACCAAGGCCTGTGCTCTTGCCACCACACCTCATTCTCCATGTTCCATCCTGCCCAAGTCTTCCAAACCTGAGCTCGGACTTCACCTCCACCAGAAGTCTTCCCTGACTGCCTGCTTACAAAATAATCACTTCCATTTTGGCTCACCCGAGACATTTTGCTCCTATTTCACATTGGCCTCCTTGTTGGACAGAGCTAATTTCTTCTTTTAGCCAGTCCAGCACAGAGCAGAGCACACAGTAGAAGCTTTACAACATTTGCCAAGTTGTTAAAAATCCTTCCTTGCTGTTGTTTTGCTGCCCCCCTGGACTTGGCAGGCCCCTTGAATTCCATCCTGTTTACCTGTCCAAAATGTGCTAACTCTACCGTGTAAAGTGTTCGGTGTCCCAGCTCTGTTCTCTTCCCTAATAGCTTAGTGAGGTAGGTGCTTCATCCACCAGGGAGACCACAGTGCAGCAGACAGGGTTCCTAGTCCCCTCCTGGGCACACAATGTTAGGCTATGGTAGGTGCTTCATCCACCAGGGAGACCACAGTGCAGCAGACAGGGTTCCTAGTCCCCTCCTGGGCACACAATATTAGGCTATATTCCCAGCCCCTCTTAAAGTTGGACATGGCTTTGTAATTGAGTTCTGGCCAAGGGAATATAGGCAGAAATTATGTGGCCATTTCCAGGTCTGGTCCTTGAGAACTTCCCATGAGATCCCTCATGTTTTCCTTTCACTCCATGTACTGACTTGAATGAAGGGGACTCTGGGACATAATGAGGAGCGGAGCTGGAAGACAGGACACCTGAATCCTTGAATGACTGCTTGGAGCACAGTCCCCCTGCCCCCATCAACTAGTGCTGGACTGTGATGAGAATGAGAAATAAACTCCCGTTGTGTTCCATGTTGCTGCTACAAGAATGAGCCGTTAGGACTCAATGCAGACACACACACGTTTGAATCCCAGCTTTTCTACTACTTAGGTATGTGATCTTGACATCACAACCTCTCCGAGTCTCAATTTCCTCCTGATAAAAGAAACAAAATTATCTCGATCTTAAAGTTCCCCAGAATATTCTACAACATCCCAATATACCAGACAACCAGCCCTGAGTGTGGCACCCAGGAGGGGGTCAGGATATGAAAACTCATGTCTGTCCCGTGGCCTCACCACCTGTTTCAGTCTCTGAATCTCGGGCAGGGCCTCTGCTTGGTTCTGGGACATAGGATTTGGCTGATCTTACCTTTACTGGTTCCCACTAATATTTGGGTTTATGTATTTTAATTAAGTGTTATTATTTTGTATTTGTGCTGGGAATGATTTTACTACAGGCCTGGATTTATAAATTTCAGGGAGGAAATAAATAAGAGAACTTTGTTGCAGTATGAGGCTCCAGGGCCTGGAGGGAGGAAGATGGAGGGAATTCAGGAGGTGGCCTTTGAGTGTGGGGAGGCCAGCTTGCCAGGATGGATCTGGAGGGGCTAGAGGCTGGTGCACAGATGAGGGCCTGGGGATCCCAGCTCCCTCTGCTTGGCTTTCAGCTCCTGCAATTCCCACCTTCCTTCTCACCTCAGGGCATTTGCAAATGCTGTTCCTTTTACCTGGCATGCCATTTTGTTCTTCCTGTGGCTAGACTGTTCCTACTCCTGCTTCAGTTCACAAGTCATTTCCTCCTGGAAACCCTCCCTGACATCCTAGGATACTCTCATAGCCCCATGGAGCTCCCCGTTCCTGCTATAGATGGTAACTACATATTTACTTGTGGTGTGAGTGTCTGAATGACATCTGTCTTCCCCTAGAAGTTCAGGCTCAGGGAGGAAACGGACTTTGTCGTATTTGCTCCTATGCCTAGTACAGTGCCTGACACACAGGTGCTGAGTAAATGAATGAAGGAATAAATGAATGACTAAGTTGTTTCTACTCCTTGTACACCTAAAAGTAGGAATCAGCAAACGTTTCTTGTAAAAGACCAGATAATAAATATTTTGGCTTTGCAGGCCATACAAGTTTTGTGGTTAATTTCTCAACTTTGCTGTTGTGATGGGAAAGTAGCCATAGGCAACACATAATAAATGAATGGGCATGGCTGTGTTCCAATAAAACTTTATTTATAAAAACAAGCTTTGGCCCAAGGGTCATAGTTTGCTGACTCCTGTCCTAAAGCCTGTCATTTGTTTTAATACCTTTGTTCTCACTTGGTGCAAGGATTACTTCCAGTGGTATGCTGGGGGCTGGCCTGCAGCAGCCTGCAAAAGCTAACTGAAATTTTCAGGATTCCTGCAAGTTGGTTTTTAAACACAGTCATTATTAAAAATTAAATCATATAGAACTATTATAATAAATATGCAATTAAAAATAATGGTACTACAAGATGCATGAATCTTGAGGATATTACTCGGAGTGAAATTAGCCAGTCACAACAGACAACGACCGTATGATTTCACTTACATGAAGCATTCAGAGTAGTCAAAATCATAGAGACAGGAGTGCGGCGTTCATGTTCAATGGGTACAAAGTTTGAGTTTGGGAAGATAAAAAAAGTTCTAGAGATAGATAGTGGTGATGGTTGCACAACAACATGAATGTACTTAACTGTACACTAAACTGTACACTTAAAAATGGTTAAGATGGTGAATTTGAGGTTATATGTATTTTACCACAAAAAAAAAATTGAAAAAAAAAAAAGGAAATAATACTCATCCCTTTCTGATTACATTTTAGTATTCTCCAGGCTTTGAGGATATCTGCAGCTATTGTTTCTGAGTGGCGGAAATACACATGAGATGCTACTACTGCATAGTTCTTAACTCCGTGTTAGTGGCTTGAATTGGCCAAGGTGGGAGTATTTATACCATGGGAATTGGCAGATGCTACAAATCAGGATTCATGCAGCCAGTTGTTCAACTTTTACCTGTACACCATGGGTCATTTCTGTGCATCTGTCGCCTCCACTAGAGGGTGTGTTTCTAGGGTAGAGTCTCAGACTTCAGTAGCAGAAACTTTTAAAATCCTGATGCCCAAGTCTCACACCAGACTACGCATGTCAGCCACTCTGTGGTGGGACCAGGTCTCAGAGGTTTTTCTAAAGCTCTCAGGAGAGTCCACTGGGCAGCCAGGGCTGAAAGCCACCGGGCTTGTCTAAGGTAAAGTGTGTAAAACCTTAACATGCTCACGAATCGCCCTGTTGCCAGGGGCCCCTGTTGAACTGCAGATTCTGATTCAGGAGGTCTGGCGGGGAGGGGGGGGGGCAAAAGTGTTATTTCTACTGAACTGTGGACATCGACACTGCTGGCCCCTGGAACATACACTTTGAAACTCACCTCTGAGTCCCACTTTAGTTGGCAAATGCATTTGTCGGTGATCTTGAGGGCTCCCCACACCCTTGCCCCTGGGATAAACAAGGCGAGTGTTCTAAGAACCCTTTTTACAGCAGACTGGACATGAAGTGACTTGCCTAAGGTCACAGAGTTAGTGAGTGGTGGTGGGGCTTGGACCTGGTTTCCCAAGACTCCAAATCTAGCTCCTTTGCTGCCTGTTCAGGGCCACTCTGGGTCTGGGGCGTACATAGACCTGAAATAGTATCCAGGCTCTTCCTGCTCCTGTCTGTGTGACCCTCTCTGGGTCTCATTTCTGTCACTCAGAGCACGGGAGGGTTTGAATGTAACATCAGAAGACCGAGAGCCTCTTAGGGGCCACCTCACACAGGACAACCACAGTGAGGAAGGTTCCTTCTCCAGTACCTAAACTTAGGGATGGCACTTCAGGGCCCCCACCCTGGCAACAACCTGAAGAGGTCATGCATTCCAGCCCACTGTCTCTGAGCTAGGTCAGAGGGAAGGCAAGAGTGGGGTCTTTCAGGGTACAACTACATTTTGCCTTGGCAGCATTCAGCACACCCATGATTACTTAATATGCCATGGGCTGACTTCAAAATCATAATCATCATGACAATCAGGGTAATCGTAGCCTCTGACACTGATCAAGTTTTCTTTTCATCAGACACTGCTTTAAGCCTTTACCTCCATTACCTCATTTAATCCTCACAGTCAACTTTTAAGGTGGGGGCTACTGTGAGTCCCATTTTACAAATGACAAAATCAAGGCACAGAGAGAAAAATAACTTACCCCAGTAGCAAAGCTAGGATTGGAACTCAGGCAGTTTGGCTCCAGACCTGTGCTCCTAACCACTTGCACACACTGTCTTTCAAATAATTTGTATCCCTGATGTACAGGAGCATGTCCCTCACTGTACACTGACCTCCCCAGGCACAGGGCCATGTCTGTCGGACCTATTCCCTGCTACACCTCTAGGGCCTTACACAGGGTCTGCACATAGTAGGACTCAATAAATA
Source organism: Lyroderma lyra (assembly GCA_004026885.1). Lineage (NCBI taxonomy): Eukaryota > Metazoa > Chordata > Mammalia > Chiroptera > Megadermatidae > Lyroderma > Lyroderma lyra. The sequence goes on from PVJL010000276.1 coordinate 259,101, forward strand.
GTTTCTGAAGAAAAGAATGTGGGCTGGTTTAATCTTTCCCATCCCATATCCTGGCCACAAGAAACTCACTCATAACTATGACTGTCACTGTCACTGAGGGGTGTGTGCCCACTAGGCTGTGAGTGCCATGAGGACAGGAACAGTATTGGGGGTTGCTCACTGCCACATCCTGGGAGGTTGGCACTCACCTTGATACAGCGGGTGCCAGATAACTGTCTGCTGCAGGGTGAAGTTCTCAGCGGAACCGAGAAGGGAGGCAGGGGTGGACATGCGTGTTCTAGGGGAGCTGTAGGAGGGCAGGGGGCAACGACGCTAAATAATCATATCCTGCGGCCCTGTCCCTGGGAAGCTTATGCAGCACCAAGCGTTTTACCTGTGTGAATCCTCCCAGCCCGCTAGGTGGTGAGGACAGTGCCATCCCCATTTTACAGCCGGGGAGACTGAGGTTCACTGAAAACACTGGCCAAAGACAGAGCTGAGATATGAACCCAAGTCTGCACGAGTCAAGGTTGATGTCATTTCTACTCCACAGCAGGTGCTGGATGAATAATTGTGTTCACCCTCTTATCTTCAACGCTTAGCACAGTTCCTGGCACACAGCAGGTGCTCAACTATTTCTCAAAAACACGAGTAAATAATAATATTCACCACTTTCGCCCCAACATCGAGCGCCATGCCTAGCACACAGTAGGCGCTCAATAAATATCTATAAAGGAAAGCACGAGTGACTCTGAACGGTCACACGTCCCACGACACTGACACTGGTGTGGCCGCTGCACTAGCTTTTGCTTTGTGCTCGCCACCCCCAGGCAGACATGAGTGCCAAGAAACGCTCGGCCAGCAGTGCCCCGAGACGGATGTGCCCCCTGCGGCCTCGTCTCCCCACCGACTGGCCCCACATGGCCTTCCATAATGCAGTCCATTAAAAGGCTTGTAAATTTTCATACATGAAAGCCGGCCATGGCGTCAGCACAGACTAATTGTTGTTAAATGTGCGGGAATGTTGCCGCCACCCGCTGGAGCGATCACTCTTCCCAGCTCGGCCCAGACGCTGGCCCATTCCTCTGCAGGCAGAAAGCTTACAACGTTTGCACAAGGCCAAAAAGCAATTCGTGTCAAAAAGATCAATAATATAAAAATAAAGCACGAGAATTCTAGTTAAAGGGAATGTCATATAAATATGTGGTTCACGTCCATGATTCCAAGATTAAAAAAAATCAATCAATATCGTTCTTTAGATGATGTTATTTCTAATGAGAAATACCCGGAACAACTGCAAATAACTGCTTAACTGGGGGGAAAAAGCATTAATAATTTACTTTATAAGGCATATGATACCGAATGAAAGAGGATTGCTGCTGGTTCTTAATTTGGTTGTAATACGGTGTGACAGGCTCAATGATGCTTTGGTGGGTTCTTAATATAAAATTCAGAAGGATGTTTAGCTCATTAGAAGTTTTACCCCAAGCCGGGCAAGGTGAAGCCAGAGAGGCAAGACTCGGTTACAGGAGGGAGCCAAGGATACCTCCGTCATCAATGTTATTAAGTCATCAGAGAGGAAGATGTAGAGTGTGTGTGCACATGTAAGCCAGAGGCAGTACTGCCAGACAGAAGTCCTCACTGCATCTGACTTAAGCTGCAAGTCACCCCGTTTATTGAACACTTACTATAATATATGCCAAGTCCTGGGCTGGGTGCGCAGACCTGGGTTTGAATCCCAGCTCCCTGCAGGGGTTGGGCTTCCCCAGCAGATGCTACTTGAAAAAGCTCCTCAAGGACACATCTGAAAGCACGGGTCTGGCTGAGCAACGAGGTCCTCCCCAGCCTTACCTATGCGCAAGTGTACAGTTCAGTCCCTCCCTCTAGAATGTAAGTCCTCAGCTCCTCCTGTAAGTGAGGTCTGCATCTTTCATCATCTCCTTTGCTGGTGAGGAACTGTGTGAGCTTGGATGAGCGACTTGACTTCTCTGAGCTCTGGTTTCTCACCTGTAAAAGATGATGATACCCGCAGCACCCCCTCTCCACGCTGCTGAAAGGTAGTGATCCATGAGAGGCATTGCTAAGTGCTCTGTAAATGTTGCTGGCTGGTGATGCGGGCTGAGCTACCACGCACAACCGTGTGCTGGGTGCTGAGCCTCAGTTATCTCACCTGAGAAATGGAGGAGAGCAGAAGCCTCCTCAGAGGGCTCTTGGGAGGAATCAATGTGATGAGGCAAGTTTCAGCTTGTCCGCTGGGAAGGCTACCTAGAGTTCCAGGAGCACTTACTACTTGCTGCTCTCTGTTCTCAGGGCTTTTCAAGTATCGACCCATTTAACTCTCACATCGACCTATGAGGTGGGTACTGTTATTATCTCCATTTAAAAGCCACGGAGGATGTTAACTAGACTTACTGTGGTGATCACTTTGCAATATATACAAAAATTAAATCATTATATTGTACACCTAAAACTAATATAATGTTGTATGTCAGTTAAACCTCAATTTAAAAAAAAAAAGAAAGGGGGAAAAAAAACAAGGAAAATAAAGCCTAGAGAGGTTAAAGGACTTGCCCAGGGTCACACAGCCACAAAGTAGATGAGTTAGAATGCAAGCCTGTGTTAATCTGGCTCCAGAGCCCACACTTTCCCCCACTGCTCATCTTCCCTGGTGGGTCCCACTGGTCAGTGAGGCCGCTTCTCCCCAGCCTTGCCACCTGGTCAGGACTTCACATGTCTAATGTCTACTGTGGCCCTGAGGGGGCCCCACTTACAAAGGAATGGTCATGCCAGTGCTGGGAGTGGCAGAGAAAGCGTAGTTTAAAAAGTGAGAGAATTATGACACCAAAGAGCAAATAATGTTAAAAGGTCAAAAAAAAAAATAAAAATAAAAAAGCCCTATAATTACCTTTTAGCTCATAGGGAAGGAGTCCTGCAGGCAGATGCAGAACAGGAGGGAAACTCAGGGGGTGAACCAGGAATGAAGGGCTGGGCTGGAAACTCAGGGCCCAGGCAGGGAGGGACGTGCCGTCTCAGGTGACCTGGGCGGTGAGGAAGCCCTCCATGCTCTCTTCTCAGGCGGCTTGGCTACAGGAGCACGAACTCACTACTTGGGGATCTTGTCCCGGGTTAGGACCCCCTTGCCCATCCACAACTGCCCGGGAGATAGAAGCAGGGAGTCCTTAGTGTCTGGGGCTGGGACAGATGTTGGGGAAAAGATAATGACGATTTCAGGTTCTGGGCACTGGATGTGGGCATTGAGTAGGGGCTCAGGTGGGGGTGTGGGGACTCAAGTAGGAGGAACAAGAGGTACAGTCTCCTCCTCTCAGCCGTCCTTGACATCTGATTAGCAGCTAAAGGGATCCTGTTACAATCTGAATCACAGCTGATCCCTCCTCTGCTCTGAAGTCTCTCACGGCTTCTATCTCATTCAGAATTACAACCAAAGCCCAGAAAATGGTCCCAAGACCCAGAAAGGTCTGGTGCATAAATAAGAGTAATGTTAAATGCTACACTGGTTAAGTGTAGGAGCCATGCTGTGAAAGACTGTGGGGAGGGGGGATGCTCCAACCCTAACCAGGAGGCCTGGCTTCCTCACTCTCTGAGCATCTGATCTTTAAAAAGTTAATCAGGCAAAGAGATGGTGCAGGGACAGCATTTCAGGCAGTGAGAACAGCAAGTGCAAACTTGCTAAGGTGTGAATGAGCTGGGCCTTCTGCTGGCCCAGGAAGAAGCAGGCAGGGGCCAGGTGACAGGGGGACCCACTCATCTTGGATTTTGGCCCTAAGGGCTTTCTCCACCCACACCACCCCCCTGGGCCTGAAGTCTCATGCCCCCTCAGATCTCTCCCTGCCTCGGGTACAGAAGTGGACAATGGGTGGATGCTAGTTGTCTCCTCTCTGAGCCTCAGTTTTCTCATCTGTAAAAAGGGGATAATTGTAGGACTTCCCTCTAATAGAAATACTGTGAAGAACACATGAGATAATCATTAGAAAGTGTGCACAGATACAGAGAACATTTTGATGGTTGCCAGATGGGAGGGGGGCTGAGGGGTGGGTGAAGGGATTAGAAAGTACAAATTAGTAGTTATAATATAGTTATGGGGATGTAAAGTACAGCATAGAGAATATAGTCAATAATACTGTAATAACTATGGACGGTGTCAGGTATGGTACTAGATTTATAGGGGTGATCTCTTCATAAGTTATATAAAAGTCTAATCACTATGTTGTACACCTGAAACTAACATAATATTGTATGTCAACTATAATTGAAAAATAAAATCAAATAAAAAATAAATAAAATCATTAGAAAGCGTGTAACATAGTAGGCATGCAGTAAGAGCCACTTTAGGAGACTTCGCTAAGAAAGGCCCATGTTCAGTGCCAAGCCTGACTGCTTATTAACTGACAACAGAGGACAACTGTGTTTGTGATGCCCAAATCAGGAGGTGGCATGTGGGCACCCTGGCTTTTGCTCTCTCTTCTTCTTTCCTGTGGACCTGGCCAGGGTCTGATCAACCATCAGCATCCTGGCAGGTGGATGTGGTCAAAAGAAGGGACTGTCCAGCTCTCTGCCTGCTGAAGGTGAGAGGGTCTCAGTACAGACTTAGTTCAGCAAGGCCTGGCTGGCAAGGCCTGTGGGGAAGGGTCTGGAATGCCTCAGATCACAGCAGGTCATGATGTCTCACATGCCCAACAACGGTGGCACCTATAAAACCCACATGAATCAGGCTGCCAAAGTATCCGTACCCCATTTTGGAGATGGCACAGTGGAGGGTAAGTCACTCGACTAAAGTTATACATACCTATTTGCTGATTAAGTGACTGAGTCATTCACTCATCCAACAAACATACGCCAAAGCTGGGAGTTGTCAAGCTGGCAGGCATTGTGCCATGCTTTGCCACCCACAGGGAAGGCAGCAAGACTGCCAGGGCCAGCTGAGGCCTCTGTTTGGTACTGGCACAGGGTTACTTCCACTACATTCTACTGGTCAAAGAAGACACAGGCCCAGACTCAAAGGATGGAGAGCCAGGCTCAATCTCTCGATGGAGGAGTGCCAGAGTACAAGCAGATGTACATGGGGTAGGACACCTTGTGTAGCCTCCATGGGGATGGGTATGAATGTGAAGCTCGGTGAACAAGGGGAACCACTGGAGAAGACAAATAGGCCTCTCACAGCTCTTGACATGACTACTGGAAGTCGTTTCAACCACAGGGACTGAACTCCAGGGACGTTACTTGGACCTTCCAGAGCCCTCACCTGGAGCCTGGCACACAGTAGGTGCTCCACATGCATTTGCTGAGTGAACCTGTGAGGCCCCAGGTAGAAGAGTGGTCCTTCTGAGTATGGCACAAATGCTTGCCCTCTCTGACAAAATGAAGGGTTGAGGTGACAATAGGTTGACCTACACTGGGCCCAGCACCCAGAACACTGAACTTGTATGCAGTAGAATCTCCATAAATGTTTGATTAGTGAATAAACGATTGCATGGACTCAACTGACAATGACTACATCCCTTGGTAAGTGGTGTCTTGGCCTCCTCTCTAAGCTCCTGGAAAGTGGTCACACCATAAGAGCTCCCTCTGACCCTGAGAGGGCACAGAGAGAACATCTCAGTCCCATTCGACCAAGTGCACCCACCTGGTCACTTGCAAGAAAATGCCATTGAATTTCATGCAATCCCAAGAGCTGTCACAATTTATAGACGAGGATGCAGTGGCTCACAGACATGAAGTCACTTGCGCAAGTCACATAAGCAATGTTAGGGTAGGACTCAGACCCTGATGTCGGACCACCGCAATCTCCTGCCTCCTCTAGGGGCAGAGGCCCTCTTGGGTCTGCGATTGCTGTTTCAAATCAGGCCCAGGTGAATGTTGCTGTTTCAATTCAACCAAAAGGGTTTGTCATCATGCACGACATACCCACCTTCATGGTGGAAGAAGAAAGAAGCAGAGAGGAAAAAAAAATCTCCTAGCCATGGTCTGGCCTTCTTCTGCCTGGCTGGGCCAGTGCACCCACACTCCTTAGAAAAGTTTCACCTCTGGTTTAGCATAACAAAACTTTTAATTTAGATGTTTTCATCTCTCTTCTCCAAGTAAAAATAAGTTTAAAATAATGACTGTAATAAATGAAGGTAATTAATTGTAGTTTGTTCCTTTACTGTCTAGTCAGCTTAATTTTACCTTTTCAACTAATAATGAGAAAATAATTTTTGTGCTCGGAGGGTTAATGATATGTAACTGCGAGAACTGCTAATTGCATGTTGCAATCCATCCATCAACAACCCCATCTGTGCGACTTGATTATGTTTGCTAAATTACTGCTTTGAATTATCTTTCATAAAGCAACTTTTGTAATTAGCGGGGCTTTCGTCTTGCTCTTTTCTCTGCAAGCAAGGATATTCAAACTTTGGCCATTTCAAGCTGTCTCCATTAAGCCACCTTTTCTGGCTGTCTTTGTTTCCCTGAGCGGGTGGGAATCAAGTCTGTCCTTTAAGCAATCAAGGCGGAGAGGGAAAGCTTCCTTGATTCACAGCAGGGCAAATTCACTTCCTCTCCCCCGCCCCCACCAGCACATTTAAAAAAAAAAAAAAGAAAGAAAGAAAAAGAAAAAAGACCCACACTCACGTATAAGTATGAAAAGATTAAAAGGTCTGCTCCTGGATTCTGTATACACATAGCTGGTAGAGTGAAATTAAGGGACGAACTTGAACATGTTATATTTCAACCAGAGGCCTGCACTGGGGAAGAAGGAATGACGGTACGATATTCAGCCTCGGCGTTTTATGGGCTAGTTTATGTGACTCGGGAAGGTGTGAGCCTGGGGGAATACTCCTGGGAGGTGACTGATGCCCACTTGGGAATCCTCAGCTGAATCCAGAGCCTGGTGGATCACGAGAGGAAAGCGACATAAAGGATGAACCTTCATTAAAATAATTAAAATGAAAATCAAATTTGGATTATGAACAGCCTAAGCGTGTGCAGTTTGTTCTGGGTGAAGGAGATGTTTTTTATTAACACCCTCCAGTGGCAGCGGATCTCCCCCGAGGCACGGGGAGGGACAGGGCTGCAGCAATGGATTAGTCAATAGATCACGAGGAAAGCAGGGGTTTCGGGAATAAAACTCCAGACAAATGCAGCCTTTTTGGTACAGTAAAGAGACAATGGAAAGCCCTCTTAAGAAAATTAACAAAGTTCTCTGAAGATCCCCAGCTATTAAAACAGTGTCTATTCAACATGCTGCATGGAAATGAGAACTCAGCTTTGTCTCTCCTTTTGGTCCCAACTAAGACCTTCTTTCCCCCAACACTTACTAAGAACTGTGTGCCAGACACCCTGTCAATTGCCTACACCCCACTTAATTCTTTAAATTCTTACCATTAGCCACATTTGCCAGAGGAGAAAAGCTGTAGTGCAGAGAGGTTAAGGAACTTCCCCCAGGCCACACAGCTAGTGTAAGCAGCAAGGCTGGGATTCAAGCCACCAGTCTCAGTCCGATTTGCACCTCTTTCCCCTGGATCTTCTCTAGATCATCTCCCAAACCTAACGTTTAACTCTTTCTCCTACTGAAAAGATGACATAAGCCATGTCTGTTTCCTATAGGAACAGAAAGGTTCCTTTTTTTTGGATTAAAGGCCTCGGAGGGGGGTTCCCTGGTGGAGTAGTGGCTAGGCTTCGGAGCCCTCACCACCGCAGCCTGGGCTGGATCCCCGCTCAGGGAACCAGCCAAAAACAAACAAACAAACAAACAAACAAACAAACAAACAAAATGCCTTGAACACCTAAGAAATGCAGATTGCAGCAGCCCTGGCATGGGGAAGGCAAATAAACAAATGTTGCAGGCCAGTGACAACAGGAATAATAAAATAACCAAGACTTTCATTATACACGGCAGTGTTCTAAGTACTCCATGGGTATTAACTTTGTTCTTTCTCAATCACAACCTTATGACGCAGGTATAATGATTATCCAGTTTTATAGATTTTGAAACCCAGGCACAGAGAGGTCAAGTAAGTTGCCTAAGGTCAATCAGCTAGTAACTGACTGGCAGAGGCAGGACTCAAACCCAGGCTGACTCTGAGATCTCCTCTTCACTCCCTAGCAGCTCTCTATGTGGCAGGCATTACATTAAACCCTCTCCCTGCACTACATCTCAGTTCATCCTCAAAACAACGCGGAAAGCCCTGTGGTGTCTTTATTCCCATTTAACAGATAGGGCAAAACGAGGCTCTACGTAGCTAAGAAAAGCTCTACTACACCAGCTTGAGCAATGAAACAGCCGAGGAAGTGACACTCTACACAAAAAGCTCAATGCCTGTTTTTGGGCTCAGCAGAGGGATCAGCTGCCTGAGAGGGCTTGTGTGCTGAGTGCCCCTTGCAGGACCAGGAAGTGGCAGATGGGAACCTTTTTTTTTTTTTTTTTTTTTTTTAAAGCAAAACAAAAAACACAAAGCCATGACAACACATTCCCAACATTATTGGTCTTTTTTTTTTTTTTTCCCCTTCCAGCTCAGGCACCTCACAACCAAATGAATCAATACTGAATGGCCCTATAAATAAATAAGCATATCAGTCAACTCAGTAACAAAATGAAGGGATGAAAAATATGGAAATCAGCGACATTTGTGTAAATCCAGTTATTGTTTACTTTAATATTGCCTTATGCGCTTACGCGGTTCCAAAGAGACAGATTTAAAGTAATGTGGCACTTGGTGGACGACAGACTTAAAAACGCATCTCTGCCGGAGAGCTCCATGAAGGGCCAGTCCTTGCAGGGTCCTGCCTGAATCCAGGGAAGACCGAGAAGAGCCCCCCGAAGATGGAACATTTCAGAAATGGCCTCCCCTTCCACTTCTCTGCCTTGGGGTGATTCCATTCTTTTCCTAGCCTACCTTTTGTGCCAGCCAGACAAGTGGACATTCTGAGAGTCCTGGTCACAAAATCAAGCCAATAGGAAAAATGGGGAAGGTCCAGTCACCACCTCTTGCTCCAGGAAGGCAAGAGAAATGACTAGCTGAGACCAGCTCAGCTGCTGCCAAAGGCACTAGGGCCCGACGAGTGGGCAGGAAAGAATGAGAACAATGTTGATTTTATACTCAGAGGGTAGGCTGGTCGAGAGAATTTCAGGACAGGCTAGTAACTGGACTTAGGTGCAAGGCTGCCTCACCATAATCAAAGCAGAGGCGAATGCTAGGGGAGAGCAAAGGTTACCGAGGACAAACCTCCAAAAATGAGAAACCAGCCTGCAAGGTAAGGTGGTTTGTTCAAGGTCACGGATGTTATATGAGGGCTGTCCAGAAAAAAATTCCAGCCCTCGTATGTAGCGGAGCCAGTGTAAGGCTCGGCAATGTCTAGGGAGAGGGAGATTTCTTGGGATCAGACACTGGAATCCCATCAAACACAGCACCTGATCTGGAGGGAATGGGCAGAGACGTTTCTCCTAAATGTCCAGAGGCTGCTGGTCTCCTCTGGCAACTTCAGGTGGGACAGGAGAGGGAACTGGGTTTGGGATATGCCATGGGCCTTGGGTCTTACCTCAGCTTGGAAGCTTTTTAATACAGGAGCCACCATCTCTCTGATTTCCTGAAAAAGAGATCAGTGAAGAGTTCACCACAGTGCCAGGTGGGATACCCCATGGCCCCCGGTTGCAGCTTACTGTTGTCCCCCAGGTCAGCATGTCCTAAATGTGTCTCATGGGACCTGTCTGTGCTCAAGGGAATTTTGTAAGGGTTTCTCATATATAACACCTACACACACAGACACACAAACATACAAGGGGACTTATCAAGTTCAACATCAAGTTTCTTCCCTGTAGAAGTTTTTGGAGTCTTTTAATTCACACGCACAATACACATTGGGAATTTCTCCAAGAGGGACAGAGGAAGCAGCATTTCCCCAATTTGATCATGGGATGCTCTTTGATTTAAAGTACCCACAGGACACTCTTTGGAGCAGGGACTGAAGAAGTGACCCCAATTTTCCCCTCACAGGGTCATGTCACCAAAGTCCCTTCATAAAAACTTACTGTCTTTTTGGCATTGCTCAGGGGCTGTCTCCTTCGGATGGCCATCTCTGCATGCCCCCCCCCCCCCCCCCCCCCCGCATTTTAGCAACATCGCTCTGTACTTGTCTTTCCTTCCTCACCAGAATATGCAGTTTCTGGGGACCTGGCTAGGTCACCCCTTGTGGGTACCCAGCTTATAGAGGGCTCTGTAAATGTATGATGATCTCTATGATACTGGGCTGTCTTCAGAAGACAGCCTCCTATTTCTGGACTCGAATTTCCTGCCTTTCACAAGTGACCTTGATGTTCTCAGTGCAAAGGCTCCCCCGAGTCCTCCCCAGTGTCTAAGAAAGAGGCTTTTAGAACCAAGTATCCCAAGAACCCAACTCTAAATGCTCCAGTTTCCTCTGAGACCCACTAGTATCTCCCCCAACCATTGTCAGCCACGGGCCACCAGCAATCTCCATGGGAGAAGGAGCTGGGGGAACTTGAGAGTGTTCGAGGGAGGGAGCAGCAAAGAGAAGCAGGAATGGAAGGGCTGGGCAGAATAAGACACATGTTCAGGTAAAGAGTAAGATTGTACTGCTTCTGCCCTGGAAAAGATCACTCTGCCAGATCCTGGGTCCCTCTCCTTACTGATTGTGCCCTCCAGGGCTTCTCAGAGCTGCTGATATACTGATGGATGTTGGGGATCTTCAGGAGGGACAATAGGGAGTACATGTTAACCTAGTGGATCTGATCACAAGGAACCATAGGCACACGAGCTAAGCAATAGAAAAGGAAACGTGAAAACCTAGGTCACAGGTCAAGAACTCAAATGTCGGCAGAGGCCAGGGGAAGTGGACGTGAGGGCGGCAGGCTGGGAGGTCCTGCAGCAAATCTCTGGGGAAACACGAGTCTAACGGGGGTGGCAGCTGCTCAGCTCTGTCTGGTGACTGCCATGTGAGCATGGAGCCTCTTTGTGGCCAGATCTACCAAACAGCCTCAAAGACACCAGAAATCCAGGCTTTTGGGTGAAATCTTCTGGGAATGATCAACACTGGCAACTTGCTGTAAAATTTACATGACTTTTACAGACCAAATAAAACATTTCGGCTGGAAACCTCTTGTTCCGGTTCAGGAAATGTCAGTGCCAGAAGGGGCTGGCCTGCTCAAGGTCTTGCAGGGCTGAGGGGCACAGCTAAAATCTGATGCAGGGTCAGACTCCCCAGACAGGCTCTTCTCACAACCCCACACTCAAGTGAGTTCAGGGAATTCAAACTGAGTTTCACGGGGAGGAGGTCAGCAGCCAATGCTATGTCTGCTTAACCTCGCAGGAAGACGAGCGAAGGCACCAGCAGGGCGCGAGCTGGGCACCAGCCAGACGATGTCCTTAAATAAAGCCTTGGCATGACTCTCCCCATCAGGAGAGACTAGTTCCAAAAATGAAAATTTTCAGTGGCACAACTATAATAGGAATGGAAACTTATTCCTCCTAATTACATAATTGCATAATTATGCAGTATTAAAATTATGTAAGCCAAACTCGAGGTTTAAAACCTGGCCTGGATTCCCCTCCTCACCTGGGGGCTCCCATGTGGCCTGGGGGAAGGAAGGCAAGATGCAGGGCTGTGAAGGTCTGGGGCCCTTTCATCTCTGCTTCCCAGAGACCAGAGAATCAGAGGCAAAGCTTCTGGTACTCATTCTGGGCAGAAAAATCAGTTTAAAGACCAAGCTGTTCTCTGTTCTAGGAGGGAAGAGACAGTTGCTCAGAATCACCATTCTTAGCTCCCGGAGTCAAGCCAAGGACTAGATTTGGCCTTTCTGAAGCCACAGCATATGACACACGCTCAGATCTGAGATTCCCGCCCCCCCTAAGCACACCCTCCCTCAGCTCTCTAACCTAACATTTCGTGCAGACTTGATCTACGGACAAGTTCTAGCTAGATCCCACTCATCTCACTTGCCTTAAAGAACCAAAGATATTTAAGACTTTTGTGAGGAGAATTTCTCATCTTAAGGGACTGACCCCTCTGGTCATGTGGCCCAATTCTGGGGTAGGCCTGCCACTTCTTCATCTTTCCATTGACCCCTGCTCCATCAGCAAGATGGCAGCAGAACCCCTGGATGATTAACAGGCAGAGTGGAATCAACACCTCCAGGCTGGATACCTCCAGAATACTGGATCCTGCTCCACGCTCCTCCAAGATCCAGGTCACCTGAGCAGGTTTGGACAGAGCCCAACTAACCTCTGCTGACTAGAGAAGCACAGTTGGCTTTGGGGTAGTCGGGGTCTGTGTTTCCCCTAATAGCTCTGATATGCCACATCCCTGCCAACATTCTATGGAGTCAGAAGGCTTTATTTTTTCTATTTGTGTTTACTTTATCATTAAAAAAAAAATTGAGAGGCAGCAGCCAGCCTGATAGAAGAGGGAAAGGAATTTACAGATTCGCCCCTGCAAAGAACAGAAACAAGTACTTTCTAGTCTCTTCCCCTGGGGGGTCCTTACATTGCTTAGGGATGGTCAGTATCTGGACCACCCTCATGGCAGTTGGGAAATTCAAAGCTGGTGGCTGGAGCTGTAAGGGAGGAGGTGGAGAAGGAGGCATGTACGAGGTTGGACAGTTAATTTCGTGAACTCGTCCTAGAAAAAGTGCTACACACCTCATTGTTGAATATCAGCACTGTCACCTTCGAAGGACTGCCCTTGGGAAGCTATGCACCGATGCCAGCGCCTAGTCCACACTTCAGAGCAGTTTTGGAACTCTTTTTCTGGAATGGCCATCAGAGCTGTCGGCGTCCCCAAAACCTGACAATTAAGTTCACAAACTTGCCACCATGGGCTTATGTTGGTATCCCTGTATAGATGATAAGGTGTCATAACTGAGTTGTTTGTACAACTTATGTTGCTGCCAACGTAAGCCCACAGTGGCAAGTTCGCGAACTTAATTGTCAGATTTGAGTACAATAATAGCTCTGATGGCCATTCCAGAAAAAGAGATCCAAAACTGCTCTGAAGTGTGGACTAGGCGCTGGCGTCGGTGCGGTGCATAGCTTCCCAAGGGGAGTCCTTCGAAGGTGACAGTGCTGATATTCAACAATGAGGTGTGTAGCACTTTTTCTAGGACGAGTTCACGAAATTAACTGTCCGACCTCGTGTATGGGGGTGGGGTTGGAGGCAGTATCAGAGATGGAGGGAAGGACCGGAGGGGGTGGCAGTAGCTGTCATTTCCCAGACACTAATGGAAAAGCAAAATAAAATCAAGGACTCTAGCCAGATTACTTTGTAACAAAGGCCAAGCATTTGACTTCAGACACGAGTATGAATGTGGAGAGAAAATGGATGCTTTATGGAGCCCCTCAAAAACAGTGACTTCAGTGGAAAGGTGTCCTGCACTTATTTTAGATAGCACCGCTGAGCACCACTATACCAAGAAAGCCCAAAAGGTTGGGGGCTGTGATTTTTTTCTTTGGGACTAATTAGCTTCTTTTCTTGTTAGTCACTTATGTCTACAATTTTCAATATACAGTTTGAACAGAGAAAAATCTGCATTCGTACTGAGTTAATTCCATAACAGCAAATATACTGTACCTCAGGTACATTTTTCTTAAATTCCCGGCGGAGTTCAATTAAATGTTTATGAGAATGTTCACTCTCCTCCTGCCGTGCAGACAGCTCGGAAGCAACGGAATTAAGCTCCTTCTGGAACAATAAAAAAAAAAAAAAAAAAAAAAAAAGAGAGAGAGAGAGAGAGAGAAAAGAAAAAGATTTTTTTCCTCCTTTTCCTTTTTAATCATCGTACAAAACAGCATTCTGAACAAGTTTTCTTTAACTTACAAAGCTGAGAAAAGACAGGATATTGACTCCTAGCACGAATGAATAATTTACGAAACTGGGGATGCAACCGAAAAAAATTCAGGACAGCTTTCTTTTGCTGGTCGGAAGTCAGGCCAGATCAATAATCTCCCATAAAGTTGGGTGGAGTTCTTTTTTTCATCTCTTCCCCACCCCCCTGCCCCACCTCTTAAATTTTCAAAGGAGTGATGGCATAAGCTTGTCAGTAACTGTAGAAAACATCTCCAAACCGTGTCAAAATAGTAAAGTGTGGCATATTGTATGGGCATATTATAGTATAAGAAAGTGCTGTCGACAGCTTTCATATATCAGAGGTGGGAACGGTTCCAACTATGACTTACTTACACTTAAGGGTTCATAAATACGCCTTTTAAGATATGGATGGCTTTTTAATTTCAGTAGATTTTGGAAAAATGAAGGTGCCAATAAGAAGCAAGCTGACCTTTTGTGTATCTTGCAGTAAATCATTTAAGGTTCACTTCAAGTATAAGAAATATTTCATTGAAGACTCCTGGATTCAGAAGAAATGGATTAGAAGGTGCCCTGCCTGCTTATGTGCAACAAAGGCGTCAGATCAGATTTTTACAGGACATACCATGGAGGGGAAAAAAAGAGAGTGAGGAACGGAAGTGGGGGTATTTCAGCTCACACATATCACACACCATGTCTGCGGGTTGTACATGTATATTTGATCACCCCTCTTGATCAGCCTTCTTCACTTTAACGGTGGCAGTTTCACAAGGGGAGTACAATTCACCATGAGTTGTCATGGATTTCATTTGCATATTTCAAGAAATGTTCTGTTTATGTGGTCTGCTGCTTTCTTGCACCATCCCAAAATGGGCTTTTTTTCTGGACCATAACTCGAGGAGCATTTCTGTATTTATCACCCGATTATATCTGCAGCAATCAAGCCCTATAATTTCCTAAATCCGGTGATGCAATAAATTTCTGCAATCAGATTTATTAAAAACACACACGCAGATGCGAGAGTGTATTTCTAGGGTGAACTCTTTAATCTAACATATGTATGATGAGGCCCGGCACCGTGTTGAAAGACCCCATTTGTCATTGCTAATATGCATTCATCTTGCACACACAATGAAACACTTTTACCATTAGATAATGAAATAAAAGTACTGTTAACCCGCTGCAAATCCTTTTTCCCTCTAAGAGACAAAATGCATGGTAATTGTCTTATATCATGTCTGAGAGTCAGTAAATCTGCTCAACAGCAGTTCACCACAGCACCATAAACCTCATACCCACTGGAGGCTGGAGAGCCTACCCCAAACCCGGGATAAGGATCCCTGTCTATACAGCCTCTGGGAAAAATGGGGAGGGAATTTCTATTTCGGGAGAGAAATGTCTAACCTCTCAGCAAAGTCCTAAGACTAGAAGGGAGAAGGTCCAGGCATAACGGTAGCAATTAAAATAGAGAGGCCAGAGATTCGGAACCATGGTGCTCTCCAAGGTGCTGAAATCCCCACCGCAGTGGCTACACCAACTTGAAAGCTCAGGAACTTAAGTGTCCAAATGCCCTGTGGAATTCTGATCTAGGTGAGGAACAATGTGAGGGGAAAGAGGGGGGAGAGAGTGAGAGAGAGAGAGAGAGAGAGAGAGAGAGAGAGAGAGAGCGAGCGAGCGCCAGAGACAGAGAGAGACAGAGATTAATTCTAACAGTCTGGCAAGGTGTCAGAAAGAAAGCAGAGACTTCTGATTTATCATCATTTAAAAATAATCATAGTTTCCAATAAAGAAACCCCAATTGACGACCACCAAAAAAATCGAGTGACTTGGTAGAGATCTGCATTTTCAGCAACAGGACTAATTAGAGGTAGACAAACTGCAATCAGGTGGTATAGTCAGTTGGACAGAACCTCACTTGGCAGGAAAGAAGTAACTGGAGTGTCACAGTCAATTTAAGTTGTAGCAGGGTGCTTACAGTTGTTCTTAGATTTCCTTGTCTATCCTGAAGACAAATACGTGATTTTTACATTGCTGCAGGACAATCAGAATCGGGACTTGAGTTGATATCACTTTGTTTTGGATTATCATGTATCTGACACTGTTCTTAACTCTGCTCCTCCCTGCACCATAGCAAACAATATACCTGGTGGGGGCTGGACTTGAACTCCTCATTTAAAAGGAATCCAGCTCAGGCTCTGAAAGGAAATCTCAGAGCAGGATAAGTCCTTCTGCCTGATGTGTTGTACCAGACAATAATGCCATGCAACTACACTAGCTCATTTCACCCAAACCTCCCAGGCTGCTGGTGGGTGCAAATCTGTCTGCTGCGTCCACACTGCAGACAGAACAGACGTGAGATCAGGCTGGGGAATCTCAGCACGGCCTCAGCCCTGGTCCCACACCAGCCCAGCTCTTGGTGTCTTTCCCGTTCAGCCCCAACGAAGCAGATGATATGACTTATGTCCATGTTCTCAACTTCGCCTAAATATGATCATCCTTCAACCCTGAATTCTGGCCACATTTATACATCTAACAGGCATTCCAAACTCCTTGCATACATCATCTCATGTAACAAACATTAATGTATCTATTAGGTGATTCAAGCGAGGAATAGGAAATAAATTAGTCAATTCTAATAATTCAGGTGTGGATTATTTCCTTGGTGGATTATACAGGCAAAACTGCAATGCTCTATTTTTCATAGGGCTTCTGCTCCATTTCCCCACTAGCTGGGAGATGTTCAGGGAGCCTGTTTTAATTGCTATAAATGTGAAAAGCATCAAGTACAGTACCAAGTGTTCAATAAATGTTAGCTGTTATTAATCTTATATTTAGATAAACAGAGCCTCCCCCCCAGATCAGTGATTCCAAGAATTTTAGATTTCACAGGTCAGTAAAAAAATTTCATCAAAAAAGGAAAAGAAAAATAGGACCAACAGAGTATTGCCAAGTTTTACTGCATCAAGCAAAGGCATTAAAAAACACTTTCTCCCACCCTAAAAGATAGGATATTTGAACATCAACGAAGGCAAGTGGGCCAATGACAGAATCAACAAGCCTTTAAAAATAAACACATTTAAAATAAAAAAGCTCACGGCACTATATTTATTTTGAAGGAATGGAAAAAACTCCCATCAACATAAACCAGAACTGATCTGAAGTGGAGTTTTAGAAATGAGTATCTGAAACACCAGGCACATACACAGATAGCAGTGCTTCTCCTTTGATGATCCAGCAGAACTCAGGATCCTCTCCCACTCCAGCCCCCAGCCCCCAGCCCCCAGCCCCAGGGAGTCATGATTAACACAGCCCCAGACTTTGGGCCAGGCCCAGTTGGAGTGAAGACTCATCTGATTAACCGGCCATCAGCAGCAGACAGACAGCCCGGAGCCCGGCGCAGACCATTCAAATAATGATCATCATAAACAGCCCATTTGCAACTAAAAAGAAATAATTTTAATGAGCTTGAAGCAGATGATAGATGCAGCTGAGGCTCGGGCCAATGCGCAGAGAGAAAGGAAGCTAGAATTGAGCTGCACCCAGGACCAGGAGCGGCAGGAAGAAGCTGAGGTGGCGAGGAGGGGCTCTTTTGATGGGATCAACAGCTGTGCTGCTTGCCCATCGTAAGTGCCCACTGCCCAGAGAATAGCTTTCTAGGATCTGCCATCATCAGCGTGCTGGACGACCTTGGCATTTAGATCTCCAAGGCACTCAGAGTCTCTGAACATATGAGCCAGAGGAACCTCTGGGTTATCCAGTCCATCACTGATCAAACTTCAACAACACATACTCCTCTGTACATGCTGCCCCATTGCTATTCCTCATGAGTTACTATTTACTTAATAATATTTCTCTTCCAAGTGACTATTTTTTTTTTTATTGAGACATGCATAGCATTACAAGTTTTATTTTACGATAGACTTTTTACACCGTTGTAATCACTGCCCAGATTGAAGTATAGAATGTTCACTTACCCACCACTCAAACGGCTCTCTCGTGCCCCCTACTAGTGAGTAGCACCCAAAGGAAACCATTATTCTGGCTCAAAGATAAATTTCGCCTGTTCTTGTCCTTTATGTAACGAGCCCCTCTTTTTTAAACCTAAATAAGTGCATTTAAAAAGGAAATGTTTTATGACTAGAGATCCTATGCCAAGTTTGTCCAACCCACGGTCTGTGGGCCTCATATAGCCCATGACAGCTTTGAAGGTGGCCCAACACAAATCCATAAACTTTCTTAAAACATTACAAAGATTATGTATGGACTTCTTTTGTTTTTATTTTTAGCTCATTGGCTATCATTAGTGTTAGAGTATTTTATGTGTGGCCCAAGGCAATTCTTCTTCCAAGGTGGCCCAGGGAAGCCAAAATAGATGCCCTATGCCATAAACAGATGGTAGCTGTTAATATAAAAGTACAGTGAAAACAAGTATTGATGTCTGTCTTCATTATAAAGGGAGGTTGGTTAGCAAGTGCTGGAGAGGTGTTAGAGGTGGTATCGTACCAAAACCTTCCTCTTGTTAGAATAAGAACGAATGGAAGAGCACTGAGAAGGGATAACTGCTCCTCCTGACATGAGTCAATCATTTCTAAAGCCAGATCTACTACTCACTGCTAATAACTATCTTCGTCTCTCAGTGGGTGTATGTCTCACACTTTAGCAAACAGTAATCGAATCTGATTCTCCCATTGTGAAGATGAGGACACAAGCACAGACAATTGAGGCTACCCGCCTAAGTCACACAGCTAGTTAAGAGGCTGGATTTCCTCACAGAGGAGGGTGGGTCTTGGGTGAGGAAGGAAAGCTGTTGGTGATCTTTGGGGAGGCAAGTTAAACATTCTTGTGTATCCCCAACCAGGAGGGACTGGGACTCTTACAAGAATATTTAGTTTTGCAGGAGATTTAATACCTGATTCCAAAGTGTCGACTTGTACAAAGCTTTGAGCCACATGCTCTCTGTTCTTATAGGGAAGACACGCGTAAAACACAATCTGAGTTGTGCACATGCATGTCAGTTCCCTCAACATATGCTCACACTCTCCTCAGTTCTGAAGACACCTCCACATTCAGACATGTCCCCCTAATACCAACTCTCAGAAGAGACATTCTAAAAAGGATGCAGTGATTGTTAGGGATCAGGGTTGTGAAAGCAAGGACCTCTTGGCTTTCCATGCTTTGAAGGGATTTCATGAAGGAAAACAGATTCTTCTTCAACACGTCCCCCGCTCAAAACTCACCTATGTCTCGCCACTGCCCTAGGACCACCTCCACACTCCCAACTAGGCATCACCGGGTCCCTGCTGACCTTTCCCCTCTCCTCGTTTCCTTTCCAACGGGACTGAATTCCTTGTAGGCATCCAAGTGCACCAGGGTCTCCTAATTCCATGACTCCACAGACTTCATCCCTCAGCACAGATAATCTCATTCTGTCTCTGTGGCTGATCTTTTAGCCATTCTTTTGTCTTGGCTTAAATGTCCTCTCTCCCAGGAATGCTTCCTGGACCCTCCCCTCCAAATGTGAGCATCTCCTTTGTGCCCCTGTTAATCCCTTCTGATGTTTGCCTTCAGACTTCATTTTTTAAATACCTAGAACCTTTTCTTCAAATGAAATCTCACACAGAAGCTCCTTATGGAAAACAAGAGCTCCTAGCTAACATTTCTGAGTAGATAGTCGTACATGCTAATGTTTATGGAGTATACTAAGCACTTTATGTACATTATCTCCTGTAAGGATATGTGGCTGAAGTGACAGTTGAAATTCCAGGCCAGGTCTGGAAAATGAGGTTGAGCAGTGGTTATGATTTCTAATACAATCATCAACTCCCCTATACACAAAACAGAACTATGCTTTCTCTTTACTATAAGGAGGAGGTGCAACCAAAGATGTTGGACCCTCATCCACCAATCCATCCATCCACCCACAATCTCTGGTGCGCTAGACATTAGATAATGGGGATGACAATGATGAATCTGATAAGCTGTAGGCTCCAAGAGCTCAGAAACCAAAATAGACAAGTCAGGTATAACTAATTCTGATAAAAGGGGACAAAGGCCATCGTGTTGAGACATCATCTCCAGTGCAGGCACGGAGGAGTCTGAAACCATAATATATCTCATATATTGCCTTTAAGTGGGTATGGAAACTGATGGGGCCAGAGAGAGAGGTAGAGGTTTACATACCTCTTTTAACTAAATCACTGTGTGGTTCCCAACTTGGGCAGGGGCTGCCAGTACCCAGTAAGGAGCTACCCAGGCTGCAAGTCCGATATCTATCCAATCACCTAAACAACCAAACATTTATCCACTCATCCAATCATCCATCCATCCATCCATCCAACCAGTCATCTATTTATCTAACAGATATTCATCTTCCACCTAATCATTCATTCATCCAACTGATCATCTATCCATCTATCAATCACTCAACCCGTCATCATCCATCCATTCATCCATCCATCCTCCCATCCAATCATCCATCCAACTAATTACTGAGTCCCAATCTGTGCCAGGACAGTGCTGGTTACTGGTTTATAGACACCAATCAACATAGTCCTTGTCCTTGAGGAGTTGACAGTGCGGTGGAGAAGACCAATAGGTCAATTCTAACACTGTGTGACTACATACAATATGAAAAATATAAATACAGTATAAAAGGAACACAAAGAGTAATAGGGGAGAGGGCCATCAAGGTAGGAACCCCATCCGGGTCCAGAAGGATGAGTGTGTCAGATAAAGAAGCCAGGCATCCCAGGCAGAGGGAGTGGGATAACTGCCTCTAACTGGTCTTCCTGTTCTTGCCTCTAGTGTTCTTCTCCTTAACATGTATTTCTATCAAATGCACTATGCATTTCACTTACTTACTTCATATACTAGAATGAAAATCCATGAGAGCAAGGCAGAGATTTTGGTCCTTTCCTCTGTATCCTCAGTGCCTAGAATAATAGTTCCTGATATACGAGGGCTGTCTGGAAAACATTCAGCCATAAATGCCTCTATTTTTTCATATTACATGGCTGAGTACTTTCCGGACAGCCCTTGTATAATAGGCATTCTAGGAATGTTTATTGGTCAAATGAGTGAATGAATGAATGTTATATGCAAGAAGCCCTGAAAGAGCCTGGTCTGTCTGGGGAGCAGTGACATGGTTTGGAGACCACAGAACTGTGTCTAAATTCTGGCTTTGACATCTCACTAGGAGTGTGACCTTGGACAAATGACTCAACCTCAGTTTCTGTGTCTGCAAATGTGGACAAAAATTTGTGCCCATAGAGTAATTACGGAGGATTCCTTGAGAACCAGATTGTAAGTAGGTAAAGTACTTGGCACAGTGTCTAGGATCTTCAGTGTTCACACTCTCCGACGGAATGTCAGTTCTTTAGGGTGAGGACTGTGACTATCTTTCTGTAGTCGTTCTAACTCAATGCTAGGCACAAAGTAGGCATTCAATGAACATTTATGAATGACAGTAGATATAAGCATGAGAAGTCCTCTGTGTTAGGAGCAAGGTGGAGCCCCCTTGGTAGTTGCAAAATGTCCCATTCCTCATCTCAGGTCCATGCAGTCATTCAGGGCTTTGTCATCAGAACCCCAGGCAAATACCGAAGAGGAGGGTTTCAGGGGATGTTGTGGGACATGATGAGAGTGTTGCCTTCAGAGCAGCTTTGGAGGTCGGCTCTGGGAGGGGCCTGGGGGAACGACCTGGGATGGAGGGCACATGCTGGCCTGCCACGAGTAAGGAGACAAGACAAGATGGATGGTTCCGCAGCTCACTGAGATGGATAACTGAGCCGTGCTGAGAGACAGGCCGGGTTACCAGAGCTATCCATCACTCCCTGCACCGTATGTAAATTTCAGATGCCAAGGAGCACTGGGCCAATTATCAGAGGCTGGGCCAAGGGGTGGTGCCCACGAGAAACAGTTTCCAGCCAAGCTGGCTTTACTGCATTCTGTCAGCTGGGCCAGGGTGATAGACAGTTCACACTCCGGTCAAAGAGCCCAACCTTGAGGCCTGGGTATGTGGGTAAGGCTGCCAATAACTTCTTAGCAAACTTCATATAATAACTGTCCTATAGATAGGCTGATCAGATGTCCTGTTTTAAACAGGACAGAAAGCAAGGATACTGTCCTGTTTCAAACAGTATGTATGGTCAGCCTATTGACACCTTGAATTAAGCCCAGTGAGACTAAGCTGACCATATGTACCATTTGAAATGGGACAGTACCATTGTTTTCTGTTCTGTTTAAACCGGGACATCTGGTCAGCCTACCTATAAAGGGCTTATTACATATACTTGGTCCATGCTAACTGGGACACAAAAGTTCATTTAATTCTCCCAACAATGCTTAGCATGCAGTGGATTCTCCAGAAACATCTACTGAGGGAGCAAATGAATGATCCTATGAGGCAGGTGCTATTTTACAGAGAAAAAGCCACTTGCCAAGGTCACACAGCTGGGAAGAGACAATATGGGGACTTGAACCTACACCTTTCTGGGTTCCTTCCTCCAGATATTGATGGGGCAAACTTTCCCTGACCTGTCTGTCCTTAGCAAGGGCTCAGTGTGTCCTGAAGACCAGGGGCATGGCTGGGCCTGGTCAGTCCATCCATCTATCCACTCACCCACTCATTCATTCACTCAACTATTATTTAAGTGCCTACAACATTACCAGACCAAGCCAGACTCAGGTCCTGTCTGCATGGCGGCTGGTGACGTAGGGCACATAGATAATTAGAGCCGCGGCCCATCAGGCCCTCCTAGCAGCTCCACCACCTCTGGCTTCCTGAAAATCCAGGCAGCAATTCACTTTTAGGTGGAGGCAGGTCAAGAGCCGGCAGTTGACAGGCAGAGCAGGTCTGAGTCCTGGTGCTCCTATTTACTGTTCCTGTGAGCTTGGGCCGACACTTGATGTCTCTGCATTGAGGATTCACCGTTGCACCCCTCCCTCTTGGCAGCATGGGCAGGATGAGGGGCCTGTGGCCAGCAGGGGTCCAGGTTGCAGGAAGTGGCTGGAAGGACAGGGTGCTCTGGATCCAAGGCTGGCACTTGGGCTGGGGACACTGGGCTGCAGTGGGGACATTGCTCTCATCAGCACATCCTGTCATCTTGATCCAACCATTTCTCATCCTGTCTACTGCTGCCATCCTGGGCCAGACCACCCACCCAACAGTCAGAGGGATTTTATCAAATCTAAGTCAAATCTGGTTCCTTTCTGCTCAAAACCCTTCCCCTTCAATGGTTCCCACCGGACTCAGTGTCAAGGCCAAAGTGCTCACCATGACATTGAAGCCCCAGGTGATTTATCTCTGGCCTCACTTCCTTTTACTGCCTGTTCATTCAGTCTCCTCCAGTCACACAGAGTCCTTGCTGGCCCCTGAATACATCAAGCACATCCCTGCCACAGGACCTTTGCACTGGCTACTCCCACTGCCCAAAATGCTGTTTTTTTCAGAATTCCATATGGGTTTGCCCCTTGCCTCCTCTGGGTCTTGGCTCTTATATCACCTTCTCACAGAGGCCTGTCCTGCCACCCTGTTTAAAACAGCAAGAACCTCCTCTCCACCACACCTGACCATTCTGCTGCTTGTTTCTCACCATGACACTCGTCATCAACATGTTTATGTATTAATAGTTACTTCTCTATTTGTTTATTGTATGTTCCACTACCCACCCCTCCCCCCCCCCCCCGCCCCCATCCAAGTGTCAGCTCCGGAAGGACATGGGCTTGTCTGTTTGGGCTGCTGATGTATCTATCTGTGATGCTCAGTACATGGTAGGTGCAATACTTGTTGAATGAATGAATGTGTGAATAAATGAACAAAGGCAAGATGGGGTGGTCAACCTTGTGTCCCAAGCCCCTACTCCCTGCAGATGCCCCCCAGTCCACCCCAAAGCATCAGGCTGGACAACAACCCTACTCCTGCTTCAGGAGGGACCTGGAGGTGACTGTCCTTGAGAGAGGATGCCAATCAAATGCTTAATTATCTTGCCACAAACCAGGAGCCACATCTGATCACTTCCTCTTGCCCTTGATTGCTGCTTTATATCCCAGAGTTCTCAGAATGTAAAACATTGTGGCATCAAGAAAATAGAGTAGTCCCCACTTTGGTGGCTGTTCGGTGAGGGGTAGGGGACCCCTTGTGCCCTCGTTAAGGGCTAACACATCTGGTCCAGCTGGGTGAGTAGATGGGCAACTACTCTGTGCTGTTCACCTTCCTCTCTTAAAAAGGAGGGGGGGAAGTACTTGGCACAGTACTTTCCATCTGTCCATCCATCCATCCATCCATCTATTCATCTATCCATCCATCCAACAAGCAAGCATGTGAGTGCCTACTCTGTGCCAGGTACTATTCCAGGTGCTGGGGATCCAGCAGTGGAGCAGTAGACAAAGTTATTGCCCCTAGTGCTGACAGTTTAGTACCTTAGCTTTCATAGATGAGGCCATGGAGTCAAGGGTTCCATGGCATATATGCAACCCTGGGGAGTGTGCAGAGTAACAACAATAACAATAACAACAGAAGCTGATACTT
Organism: Lyroderma lyra; assembly: GCA_004026885.1. Lineage (NCBI taxonomy): Eukaryota > Metazoa > Chordata > Mammalia > Chiroptera > Megadermatidae > Lyroderma > Lyroderma lyra. The sequence goes on from PVJL010000276.1 coordinate 283,417, forward strand.
TTCCGCATGTACTAGGTGACAGGCACCGTGCTGGAAGATTTATAGTCATTCTTCTCTGAGTCTTACAACAGTCCTTTGAGAGTGATGTTCCTTTCTAGTTTTCAAATGAGGAAACTGAGGCTCAGAGAGGACAGGTCACCTCTCCCATGTCACAGACTTGGTAAGTGACAGGGCTGGGATTTAACCTGGATCTTGTGGCTTCAGAGCCCATCCGTGCTCTTTTCCTGACCCTGCAGCATTCCTCGGCCTAAATGCCCAGTGCACCTTCCAGCACTTCTCTCTCCATGCTGAGGCCCTGTGCACGCTCCAGACATGATATCCAGGACACATGCAGACCTGCAACCCCCAGGTCCCACGCTTACCCCAGCTATCTGTGATCAAAAGAGGTGAACTCTGATCAATCCTTAGGAAGATTCATCAAGGACCCTAGACCATACTGAGCCGTGATCTTTATCCTCTAGAACTTCACCAACCAATATGGCAAACACTTGGCTTATGCAGTTATTTGAACTTTGTATGTCTAAATTAATTTAAATGAAACACAATTACAAATTCAGTTTCTCAGTCACACAAGCCATTTTCAAGTGCTTAATAACCTTGGGGGCTAGTGGCTACCATATTGGACAGTACAGATACATGAGGGCTGTCTGGAAAACATCAGCCATAAATGCCTCTATTTTTCATATTAACATTACATAGCTGGATGCTTTCTGGACAGCCCGTGTACATTATATACATCACCACAGAAAGTTCTATTGGACAGTGTTCTTTCAGAACATCTGAGATGTGTGGTTTTGTCCCATGCATCCCATGCCCCACCACTTGCCATTCATCTCCTCAAGCTACAACGGCTCCCAGAATTTCCAGACCAATCCTTGAGTGAAACCAGGGGCCAAAAATGCATGCTCAAATCTTGGGAAGACACGACTAAATGCTGGTGAGGATGTGGAGCAACTGGAGGACCGGCATACCGATGATGGGAATGCACAAAGGTATAGCCATTTTGGAAGACAGTTGGACAGTTTCTTAAAAAGTTAAACATAAAAAAAAAGTTTTTTGAACATAAATTTGCCTTACAACCTAGCAATTCCACTCCTCTACCCAAGAGAACTGAAAGTGTATGTTAACACAAAGACTTGTACATGCATGTTCATAGTAGCACTGCCCACAATAGCCAAAAAGTGGAAACACTCCAAATGCCCATCAAATGATGAACAAAATGTGGTCTATATATATAATGTAATATTATTTAGCATAAAAAAGAACAAAAATACTTAGACCTGTTACAATATGGATTAAACCCTGGAAACACAATACCAGGTGAAAGAAGCTGACACAAAAGACCATACAAGTATACTGCATGATCCTATTTATATGAAATGACCAGAAAAGACAAATCTATAGACACAGAAAGTAGATTTGTGGTGTCTTGGGGCTAGGAGTGGAATCAGGAAGTAACCATAAAGGGGGCATAAAAGATCTTTTAGGGGCAATGGAAATGCTCTAAAACTGGACTGTGGTAATGGTTGCACATGTACAACCAATGTACATGCACAACAGGTATGTAAATTATACCTCAACAAAGCTGTTTTAAAAATCTCAAAAAGAAGTCAGGGGGTAGGGAAAGCTACGCTCAGCTACTAATTCATAAAGCTTGTGCTAGCTTCGTTTGAGTCCCCTTTGATTTTGCATCCGACCATTATGACACTAATGAACATTTATAGAAAGTCACTAGGCAGCAGGCTCTGGGGTCAGCATTGTACCTGAAATGGTTACCAGTGTCCCCATGTCATAGATGGCAAAACTGAGGACTCAGAGAAGGTATCTTCCTGGCTTAAGGACACAGAATGTGGTAGAACCCAGGTTCAAACCCAGGTGTCTGTCTGTCCTGCCTCTCACACACCATAGGATTCTGCATCCAGTTCTTCCAGAGACGTTGGTGAATGCTTGGAAGAATAAATTTCATTTGGTGCCCTTGAAATCCTGAGCTGGTGGCTGGTGCCCATCCCTTGTGTCACCTGACACCCCGCTGGCTGGGATCCATGGGGTCAGTTTCAGATGATTTCTATTCTAAAGCAGTATTTTGTGTGTTTCTTTTATTTTTTACTTTTTTTCCCTAGGGGTTTATAAACTCTGTCTTTTCTGTATTAGGTTGAAACTTAGAATACAGGTTGTCAGCCAACATGCCAGGCATTTTTCTAAAAATAACCCAAATTGGTTAAGCCATTTTTAAGCAATGGAACAGTCAGGGGAGGGAAGAAAGTTGTTGGGTGGGAGAAGGAGGGAGGAATTTTAAAGGTGGTTTCAGACAGTTTCTTTGAACAGCTTCAAACTAAGTATAAAAATAGTCTTGTCTGAATAAGATGAACGTAGACCAGCAGTCACAGGTACTGGCTAAGGGGTGTATGGCTTTCTCTGGCACGTGCTACTCCGGGTAGGCATTTCAACACCCCTGTGTGTGGGTCTTCGGAACGCCTCCTGTGGGGGTGGGAAGGAGAGGGCGGACGGTGAGAGGAGTGGGGGCGCAGGCAGAGAACAAGACTCTCTTTAGGAGTTGAGGGGACAGGGGAAGGGGGAACCCAAAAGGTAGGCCCAACCAGAACTGGACTCCACTGCTCTCTTTCGGGTAAGACCGCTTAGGCACGGAGGGTGACCTGCCCCGGTCAAGTCAAACTCTCATTTGAAGGAAAATTCATTCAAATATCCTCTCAGTCCCCACATCAGGAAGCTAAGCTGATCTGTTCCTAGCAGACCTCACGGGGCTCTCAGGTAAGGGCCGGGGACTAGCAGGTTGAGGTGACAGCAAGGGTGGGGCAGGGAGAATGGGAGACAAGTGTCGCCTTGAAAGGGGGCAGCAATAGTACGTTCTGGCTGATTGGTGGCACAGAAGATTATGGGTCCGGTGGGGTCGGAGGGTCTGATTCTACAGAAAAAATCCAAATCCAGATTTTTAATTTTGAAAATCTCCCAATTGTTAATTGTTGGCAGTAAATTCAGAAAAAAAAATTAACAATGTAGCCTGTGCCAAACAAAACAGATTTACTGGAGGATTTGGACCCCGAGCTGCCAGTTTGCAAACTCTAGTCTAGCCTGTTAATTATGTGGAATGGAGGGAACGGTTACAACAATGGCTTTCATTCACAGTGTGCTTGTGATTGCCTGGCCCTGAGCTAAAATAACCCTCGGACGTGGGCACTGTTATAATTCCCTCCTTACAGAGGAGGACATTGAGGCACAGAGAGGTCAAGTCATTTGCCCAAGGTCACACTTCTGACCTGGCAGGGCTGGATTCAAGCCAGGAGTCTAGCTCCAGAGTTTCATTTTAATCACAAGGTGACTGCAAGCTAGGTGGTCACCGATGCGACAAGTCCATGCTGTCCTGTGGGAACAGAGATCCCCATTATCCTCACTTTTTATTATTTATTTATTTATTTAGTAGTATGTGGGTAGCTCCCTGACTGGGAATCGAATCCAGGCCGCAGCATTGACAGCGCCAGCACCGAAGCCTTAAGCCACTGCACCACCAGGGAACTCCCAATCTTCACTTTTTATAAACCTGGCTGGGACCAGGAGAGGGTAGGGAGGAGCCCAAGGCTGAGAAACGTCTAGAACGTAGGATTCTCTCACTGTCCACTCCATCCTGGCCCTGCCCCAGGCCCAGCTGCCATATCTTCAGGAGGAGCTGTGCTGCCTCCCACATGGGCACCCCCCCGCCACAACCTGAGCTTGCAGCCTGCTGGAGGCAGCTTCCCCCGCTGCCCCAAACGTCCTACGAGGGGAGGCAGAGGGGAGGCAGAGCTGAGTGCTCCCCGGCAGCACGAGATCCCCAGGCAGGCAGGCTCGCCGCCCCCCACACCTTCAGTTCCTTCCTCCCAGCATCCCAAACAAGGAGTCTGTTCACAGCAGAACGCTCATTACCATTTCCAGCCCTCCTTTCCCCAGCAGATGTGCGGCCATTACAATAGCAGGGGAGAAAATAGAAAGAAAATTCGGAATTTGTTCTCCAAAGATATTCAAATTAGTTAATCAAGGGGCTTATTATTGCTTCTCTACTCCCCCCAACAGCTATCCATGAGGATAATTGATCAGCTGCTAATAACTGATTACACTTCACAAATGTTTTCCTATGCCCATTACCAGCGTGTTTAAAGACATTTTGTAAAGTTCTAATTATTTCAAATTGTTCCATTGTAAAAAAAAAAAAAAAAAAAAAACACCTTGGAACAGTCAGTCGGTGGCTGTGTCAGAGACTCTTGTGCTGGTCAAAGCCTATTTGGAGGCAAGGATCCCATATGGCCCCCCACTCCTTTAGCCCTCCTCCCTCCCTCCAATCCACTCTCCACACGGCCTCCACAATGCTGCCCCCCAAGTGTCATCCCTTAGAGACAGGCCAGGTCCAAACTCCTCAGCACACACTTCATTTGTTCACCCACTCACTCACTGACTCATTCACTCATTCTTTCCTTCACTCACTCACTCATTTTTTTCATTTAACAGAACACAAACTTCTGATGTCTTTGGACCCTTTTATACGCATAAAAAATGATTGAGGACCCCAAAGAGCTTTGTGTACACAGATTTTATCAACTGATATTTATCCCATTCAAAATTAAAACTGAGAAAATTTTAAAGCACAAGAATACACAAGCACACCCTCCATTAGCAGTCAGAGTGACATCATCCCATGTCATGTAGCTTCTGGAAAATTCCATGGTGCATTCTCTCCTAAAACACACACACACACCAGATTAAAAGCTGGGGCGCTGGGCTGTGGGGATGCAGCAGGTACAAAGGTGACGTTCTTAAGCAGATGGAGAATTAAACTGGGTGCACACACGCACAGGCAGCCCACTTTGCCTCTCTTTTGCTTTCACTCCTCCGGGCTGCAGGCCTGGGGTCAACCACCTCCACGGGTGAGGCTTTGGGAAATACAAGGGATCTGTGGATCTGCTAATAATGCCAGGCATTATTAGACATTCTCTGGATGTCTAGAAAAGATGAACTAAACTACTGGTCAAAACCCATCAGCAGTGGAAAGATGTCAAAGGAATATCAGGGTTAAGGGGATGCCCTGGTTTGAGCAGCTTGGGTTGTGGGATATGTAAGGGTAGGTGGAGAAACAGTCACCATAAATGTGGGGAAAGGCCCCTCTTTGGAAGGTTAGTGACAAGAGTGTGAGTGTGTAAGTGAGCGAGAAGCTTAAGGGCAATCTTTCTGGTGACAGCCTCTGAGTTGGTTATGACAGGCAGAATGGGACTCTCTGTTCTCACCCCACTTCAAGTCCTGAGCAGTAATTGTTGAATTCAAAAGAACAGGTGAAATATGAGAACAAAGGTAAGGCCACAGAGTGGGAGAAGGTATGTGCAGTTTGCCTGGTAAAGGATTGTGTCCAGAGAGTCAAGAATGCCTACAGCTTCACTTAAAAACTTCCTTACTACCTGACAGAAGAATGGGCAAGAGACTTGAATCAGCGCCTCCCCAAATAGGAGAACCTAATAGCAAGAGAAGATGCTCAAACTCATTGTCATTAGGTAAATGGAAATTTAAACCACGAGATACCACTACAGACCCATGAAAAAGGCTAAAATGAAAGACTGATAATACCAAGCGTTGATGAGGATGTGGAGCAACTGGAACTCCCACACACCGCTGGTGGGGGTGTCAACTAACTGATATCTGGGAAAATTACTTGGCAGTATCTACTAAAGCAAAACACATACTCCCCTATGACCCCAGCAATTCCACTCCTAGGTACACATTCCAGAGAAATATATTCACCAAAATAGAGCCTCGCTATTCAAAAGTATGGTCACGGGCGAGCAGCATCAGCTTCACCTGAGAACTTGTGAGACCTGCAAGAACTCAGGACCCATCCCAGACCTATTCTAGCATAACAAGGTCTCCAGGTGATTCATGAGTACATTAAAGCTTGAGAAGCACTATTCGTAATAGCCCCACACTGGAAACAACCCAAATGCCCATTAACAGCACAAGAATTAAACTTGCTATATATTCACCCAGTGGAATACTACAATACAACCACGAGCATGAATGAACTACAACAAACAACAGTATCGATAAATCTCACCAATGTAGTGACAAGCAAAAGAAGCCAAGTGCAAAAGAGTACACGCTCAATGATTTCATTTATTTAAGGTACCTAAACAGAAAACAAATCTGTGCAGTTAGAAGTCAGGGTAGTGGTTCCATCTTGGGCGTCACTGGACGGGGTACAAGGGATACTTCTGGGTGGCTGGGAATGGTCTGTTTCTTGAACTCAGTGCTGACTCATGGGTGTGTTCTGTTGTGGCAATTCGACAAACTATACCCTTATGATCTGTGCACTTCTCTGAAGTTCTGAGGAGTGGGGAGTGGGAAAGCTGTGGGAGGGAGAACCAGCCTTTTTCCTTCTGTCCAAAATACTCTGCCACCCAGCCCCCACTGTCGCTCGCCTGGACTGGTGCAGTGACCAGCCACACATCTTCCTGCTGCTCTTACCTTTCAACAATGAGCTCTGCCACAGCACCCAAGGGTGCTTTCACTACCGTGAATCAGATATTACACCATCACTCCCAGGCTGAAAACTCTTCAGTGACTTCCGCAGCTCTTGAGGCTGACGTCTTAGATTCTGCCCAGGCCAGAGAGCTGTGTATATGACCTGGCCTCGGCACAGCTCTGCTCGTGATCATGCTTCCTGCTTTCTGTGTTCCAGCCACTCTGATTTTCATTGGTCAAGCATTTGACTACCTCAGGGCTTTTGCATCTGCCGTCCCCCTTGCCTGGACCTCTTCCCCCAGATTTTCTCAGAACTGCTTCGTTAGGCCTCCTCTGATCATCAGGCCTAAACGTGACCCTGTCCTTATTCTCCCTTGGCCCTGGTGGCTTCCTTCAGGACATCCTCATACACCTCTGTTTGCTTGCTTCTTGCTGTCTCCCCTGCTCAGTGCTGATGGCAGGATCTGTGTCCATCTTGTTCACTCCTGTGTTCCCAGCCTGTGACAGCACCTGGCACATGCATACAGAAGGCAAAGCGCTGGCCCTTCCTCCCACTGCTTCTCTTTCCATATGCTGTAAGCCTCTTCCTTGTCCACTATTTCTCACCTATTCTTTATTTCTGATGTGGATACCTCGTGTTAGTAACCTATTTACTGAGGTAGAATGTCCATTCAGAAAAGTACACACAGCAGGTGCTAGATATATACTAGCTGAGTAAACAAGGCAAGAGGTGGGCTCAAGCGCCCAAAGACACACCTGCAAAGCATTCCTGAGCCCTTCCTGATGCTTAGCTGTCATTGATTTTAATGGCTGGGCCACAGTCTGGCTGGCTCACTTAAGGTTTTGAAAATATGTCCCTGAGGGACGTAAGCACATAAGACAGAAAAGGCCAAGTTTAAAAACAGAGTGACTCAGAGAAGATAACTGATGGATGGCTTTTAGGTTGTGGAGTGACTGGGAGCCCAGTGCTCTGTGGAACCTGGGCCCCTCAGCCAACCTGAGCCAGGGGGCAGCTTAGCCGTGGGAGGTGGGGGCGATGTGACCCAGGCAAGTGCAGTTCAGGATCTTGGGGGTCACCTGAGCCACCCGAGAAGAACTGGAAATGGCTTTCAGAGGCCCCAGCCTCTCCCGAGGGCTCAGCTCTGGAAATGGGAACCTGTCTTAGAGGGTGGACAACAACTTCTATAAATAATTTCTTCTCTTTCTCTGGCTAGCATTTTCAGTATAAAAAGGTTCATTAGAAAGTGTGACATGGGTGAGATCTTTGAGTATGTCCTTTGAGAAACCCTGCCCCAACTGTGGAGAACCCTTGAAACTTTCCATTGAAAAGGGACGAAAGGAATGTGTATTTGTTGAACTTTCTCTACAAACTGGGCACTGTGCAAGGTGTTCCCACAGGCCATCTTTACTTGTTAACCACTAGTGTGTGCAAAGCCCTGTGTCTATGTTAAAGGCTTTATGTGTATTATGTCATTTACCATTACCAACTGCAGGTGGTCACTGTTATTAATCCCATTTAACAGGTGCATAAACCGAGGCTTAGAGAGGCTCGGTACAGGGCCACAAATGGGCAGAATCGGATATTGAATCTGGGCCTGCGTATACCTGGCTCCACTTTGCCAACACCTGTCCTGTCCACCTGCCTCAAGGAAACTCTGAAAACAGACTCTGATTCCCTCATGGCAGGTGAGGAAACTGTCAAGACCCTGGAGGCTAATTTGAAGGGTGTCCCACAGGCAAGAGATGGGGTGATTTGAGTATCCAAAAAAAAAAAAAAAAGTAATTGTGATGGACTGAAATCCATGAGAGGTTCATAATAATACCAAAAAGACCCCCAACAAACCCAAACTCTTTCATTTGTCACTTCGGAGGATGCCAGGATGTCACTTTGGAGGATAGCTTTGAAATCTGGCTTAAAAAAAAAAAAAGGATCAAGTTGGGCACTACCACGTAGGGATCTGGGCCAAGCACTGTCATTAACAGTGCCTTCTTTCAGCCTCATAGCTGGTAACGACGACTGCTAATAACCATGGATGGTGCACAGACAGACCAGGTTATTGGTTTATGTGCAAATTTCACTGACACCTGTCACCTACTTATGCCATCATTTTACAGATAAGAAAACTGAGGCACAGAAAGTTGCCATTGTTTACCTAACGTCAGCAGCCAGTAACGGCCAATATTTGGTCCTAAATCTGATTTCAAGAATCCAGGCTCTTCCATTATATGCACCAGTTTTTTTTAAACAGCAAAATTTTTACACTGCTCAAGTAATATATGCATATGATAAAAACTGCAACAGCACAAAAAGATTTAACATTAAAACATCTTTCTCCAGAGGTGCCCATCATTATTCTGTGTCCTTTCAAAGATATCCAATTCATATTCAGGCAAATATGTAAGCATAATCTTTCTCTCTCTTTATTTTTTTACTCAGATACCGCATGCTCCATACCCGCCCCAGCACCGTGCCATGTTCACTGAATTTATCTTGCCTGTGCCTTTTATCAGGACATAAAGAGCATCTGTCTTCTTTTTATGGCTGCAGAGTATTCTTCTGTGTGGCGGTAACTTACTTTAAGTACCTGATCCCTGGCTCGTGGACACTTAGGTTATTTCCAATCCCTAACTAACAGACACTTAGGCTACTTCCAGTCTTTGTATTCTACCACGGCTGAACCAACGCACGGAGACATTCATTTTGGTGCCCCTGTGTGGCTGTATCTAAGGATAAGTTCTTAGATGAAGAAAGGCCGAGTCACAGGGCAGGCACATTTGTAAATGTGATAGATGCTGCTTGCTTACCTTCCAAAGGGACTGCGCTGATCGTCAGTCCCACCAACCACATGAGGGACTGCCTCTCCCCACAGCCATGCCTTTGCGACCAGCCACACTTTTATGAGAGGGTCAAGGAGGAGGGATGGGCACAATTAGAGTGTATCCAGAAGAGGGTGATGATGGGTGACAGGGAAGATGTTGAGTGTGCCAGGGACCATTGCTGTCAAATAGCATGTCCCAGGCACTGTGTTTGGGCTGACACTTATCACTTCGCTTTATCCTCACCATCACCTTGAGAGGGAGGTATTGATACTATTATCAGCCCTATTTGTAGATTGGAGAAATGAAGACCAGAGAGGTTCAATTGTTTGCCCAAGGTCAAATGCAGCCAAGAACGTGATAACCCCAGGATGTGAACCAAGGTCTATCAGACTTCAGGATTTGATCTCTTAACCACCACACTAACCCAGTTCAAGGCTGTCTGGTTCTCAGCAAGATGACTAATGAGTTCCCTGTTTCCTGAAACCTCCATTACTGCTCTTCTCCTTTGTCAGACCCCTCAACCTTGAGATTTCCTTACGTGGAAGCTTCCTGGTGATCTCAAACTCGTTCCTCTAACTGAAGGAACTGGAACCTGGGTACACCTCTATGCCCTTGAAGATGAAGCAGGAGCTGCCTCACAGCACTGGTGGCTCTAACACCAGGCCTGCCCATGAAGGTCACTGAAGTTTTTATATTTTTGGTTTCTTCTTTCTCTACTTCACAGATGGCCAGCCCTGTCATCTTTGGCTATCTAGGAGCCCAGCTGAGTCCCCAGTGGAGTCACACGCACCATTCATTTGTTTATCCTTTCATTTAGCAGATACTTACTGAGTGTTCTCCATTGAGGTTAAGAGCCTAGACTCCAGAAACCAACCTGAACTTGACTTCTAGCCTCACCACTTCTTAGCTGTGTGGCCTTGGGTAAGCCACTCAACACCTGTCAGCCTTGGTTCCTGTATCCATCAAACAGGTATAATTACTACCAACTTCCCAAGGTAAATGGGCACCTTGAGGGAGGAAGGTGCATCTGGAAGTGCTCAAGCACAGGATCTGGGGCAACTGATCGTGAATAAGTGGCAGGTGTTATTCTGATAATTACTGAACAAGACTGAACTCCTCCCTGCCCTCAGGGAGCTTAGAGTCACCCTTACCAACTCCCCTGGAGCGTCCTCCTCAAAGGGGCATCTGACCGTCTGTTCCTGGGCAGGATCAGGGGCCACATCCCTTGCCTACTCTTGCTATGGAGATCAATGCCTGCCTTCTGATTCCCACAGGATCCCCTTGGCTGACCCTAAGCCAAAGCTGCCACCTCCTCCTTCTCCATCCTCAATTGTGAACGTTCTAAATTTAGTTGGCAGTTGCTGATTTCTCAGAACCAGAAGGCCTTGGCTCTGCTCTCATCTCCATCCCATCGAGTTATGAATGGTCAGTCTCTGCCACCTCACTAACGGTCTCAAGTTTATAGGTGTTCCACCACCAAGGATGCTGGGGCTAATGGCTCTGAGATGAGAGAGACCAACTGGAGCGCATGAAGATGATGAATGCACATGCCTAATGCTAGGATGCTGGCCACAGGGCTGTGTGGAAAAGGGAATGCCTAATTTGTTGAGAGCCACAGTTACCTGGAACCAGCTCTCCAGGTATGACTGAGTACAGGAAGGGTCCCCAAGGGTTGTCTCCGGAGGAATTAATTATTTCAAGAGTTGCCAACCTTTGAGCTCGGTTGCTTGGATAACCCTCCCTCACCCATCGACAGGGGCAAATCCCCGGTTAGGTCCTGTCCAATGTGGAAGGAAACGAGGAAGCAAGCATTCCAGAGGGCTCTGGAGGTTGATTTTTACCCTCTGACCCTGTCCTGAAACATTTTTGCATCAAGCCTTCACTCTGCACACTTTTAAAGAGACACCCCCTTTCATTTAATGCCCCTCCCCACGAGATTCTATGTGCCCCATCGGAGATAATCCAATGAGCCGGTGGGCCATGGCACCCCCCCTCCTCCCCACCGAATTATAAGGATTTCTCCTGCCAACCAAGTATTTCATCCAGCTGTAGATATCATGAGGAAACAGCAAACAAAGAGAGAGATTTAATAACTGAAAATAAGACTAAGGATACAGATAGTTTAATTTTTTTTTGTATTGCATCTAATTGCAATCAACAGTAGACATCTGACACAGTGACAGCCTCAGCAAAATTGCTGCTGAGAGAACAGAATCTTTGTCTAAAAATAATCAGACATTCTGTGCACCACTGTTTGTTATAACGGTAATCGATGCTGGAGGCTTTGAATTCCATCAATTTATAGATCTGCGCCGGCCTGCCTGGCGATGAGGCGCGGTGCACGGGGGCCCTCGCCAGCGCGGGCAGTGCTGGGGCCCAGTGTGTGATTAAGATAAGCCCCGATTCCTTTCATACATTCCTTATCAGGGTCTAATTCTCCAGCAGGTAGAGATGTTCACAACAGTTAAAGATTAGTGCAGCTTCTCAGACGCCAAATTTGAGGGTATTGATCAATAAATCAAATCAGGCCAATCAATCGCCCAATCAGGAGAGTCTAGCCAGTGCATTATTACCGGCGCCTCCAAGCCAAGGCTTTTCATGGGTTTCATCAAAACAGCCTCACCTTGGCTTCCCGCCAGCTGCTGGCTTGCCTAATAGACTCCACAGCCGAGAGGGGCTCCTGCCCAGCGGAAGAGCAATAAATTTCTCATCAAACAGCCGATGGAGAAACAAGATGAACATCTGTTTTGCTGCAATGAAACTCCTGTGTTCTTCAGAATGCGCAAACCGCCTCTGACAGACCACCCCAAAGGCGGCTTCCCTGGCACGCGGCGGCCCTGCGGAATATTCCGCCGGTTATTTCAATCAGGTAATTTAAGGAGACTTTTGCATTCTTCTCTCTGCAGCTGCCGGAGCTCTGCAAAGACTACTCCGGCACAGTCGATAATAAATGCCATCCTGGGACCCTGTAGTATGAAGGCAATTTTATGATACCCATTATGTGGCAATGTAACTTCATTAAAAGCTGTTTATTCCCTCTAAGCATTTTAAGCACTTTCCCTCACCCATAAAGGAGGAGCCAAGGAGGTTATTTTTACAGAAAGGTTCTAGGCCGTATTTCTTCTCTCAATTACCCGCAGGAGCCGCGCCCACTGGCCTTCTCACTTCAAGGAGAGGAGGCCTTCCCGGGGTCCTGGCTGAGGAGCTAGGTTCCCCTGGGACCCAGGCATGGGGTCACCTCAGCTGCAGGGCTGAGAGGTCCAGGGCAGGAGAGGACCAAGAGGCCTCAATCCCATCAGACCTTCACAGGACCTTTGTTCCGGATCCTGTAAGGCAGGAATGAAGAAAGTTCCGGAATATGCCAGCTGCGAACATGCCAGCAAAAGGGTGTCCCTTGGCCCTTTCCTTTTGCATTTCCATGGTGAACTCAGCCAAAGAAATTATTCCTTGGCCTGTTATGAAGGCCCCAGTTTTCTTTAGCAGGGACAGCTGATAGCCGAAAGATCACATCATAGCCCAGGATTTGAATGTCACATGTCAAAGCGTCTCTGGTGGAGGTCTGCGACTCCCGGGCTGAGAGCAGCAATTCTCAAAGGCCCACAAATTTGTTTCCCTCCCTTTAGAAGGGTCCACGTAGTAAGCTGGAAGAGTGGCAGGTGTAGTGGGAGATGGCATTTTGGCCTCCGTGAAAGCAGGGGAGGGCAAAGAAGTTGAGTGACTGCCTCCACCGTGAAAAGCACCCTGCACATACTGTAAAGATCAGGGGCACTGCCGGTCCCCCTCTGTGCTTCAGTTTCCCCACCTGCAAAGTGGGGCTGATGATCCCCACCTCTGGGGTCTGCTGTGAGGGGGAGAGATGACGCCAAGCACGGAAAAGGCCCCATTCAGTGAGTGACGATGAGAGTTCCTGAGGGCCCACCTCATTTGGATGAGCTCGCTGTCCAAGGGAAGGAAGGACACTGAATCAGAGGGTCATGGCACAGCTGGGCAAGCAGGTGGCAGGCTTACCCCAGGGCCAGAACGCTACCTGGAAGGCAGGGAGAGGGTCCGGAAGGCAAGCACACACAGGTGGGGGGAATGATTGGTGAGGATGAACCATACCTGACACGGAGGGATTCAGAATCAGGATAAAAACCACGGGCCCCCTGACAACCACGTGGTATGCGGAACCATGGACAAAAGAGCAGTAACAACAACAACAACAGAGAGGAACAATAGTAACAGAAGTAGCAGGTAACACCTATTAGCCCAGATGCTGTGCCAGCCTCTGTTCTCACTTGTTTGATCTGGTAGTATAATTATTATCCCGATTTTGCAGATTAGGAAACTGAGGCCCAAAGAAGTCGTCTTTCTGGGCCACACAGCTAATAAGCAGAATTAATCAATTAAACATTTCTCGGTGCTTACCAAGTGCCAGAAACTGTTCCCTGTTCTGTGCACCTGGCATGCATTCTTTTATTTTTATAACACCCTTCCTATGTAGGTATTGCTATTAACTTCATTTTACATGTGAGGAAACTGAGGCTCAGAGAGAAGTAATTTAAGCAGGTCACTAGGGGTGCAGCTGGGATTAGAACTCACTCCAAGGTCCTTGATACCTTTGGGGGCTGCTTCCCGGCTTCCCAGGGGCCTCGCTGGGCTCCCTGTGCAGCTCTGTGATGAGGAGGGGCGTCCACAGCCCCTCGCGAGGCTCCAACGATCCTGGTGTCTGCCCAGCCTCCCTCGGCCCTGCACTGACCACCAACTTCTCTGCTGTCCTTTCCCTGAGCCCTGCAAACACTACTACCACCCTCCACTGAGCTCTAAGATGCCACATCTTCCGGAACATCCTCCGGGCTCCCAAAGGCCCTCCATTTCCCCACTAGAGCCCTCGGCACAAATAATCTGACTTCATTTTGAGCGACCAGCTCATAAATGTCTGCCTCTTCCATGAACCCCTCCTCTATCTTGTTCACCTCTGTAATACCCAGCCACATAGTAGGTGCTTGAGAGATATTTGTTAAATGATCAAAGTGGGGACCCTTGCCCTCCCAGTGTCCCCTAGAGTGACACCGTCCACATGTGGCAGAACCACAGGGCAGCACAACGCCCTATGGAGAGAACCCAGGTACATGCTGAGTTTCCAATGGACCTCCCCCAAACCCCATCAATTCAGTCTCAGTTCTAAGCCACGTTCCTGCTTTGAATGTGGGGATGGGCGGGGGGGTGGCTAAGTCTCTGGTTTTGTGAGAAAAAAGAAGGTAAAGATTAAGGAGAGGGGACTGAGTCATCTGTCCACCCTCAAGCCAAGGAAGCAGAGGAACAAAGATGAGCCAGTCAGAAGACTGCACTTGTCAAACGGAGAGCAAATTACAATCCTGCCAGACCATGGGGCTGTCCACCAAAAATACAGATCTGCGCAGGGGTCTCTCATACAGCCAGGCCACAGTATATTAGATTTATCGTACACTCCAGCCAAGATGTGCTGCCGAGATCTTGGGGCAAGATTTATTACACTGGCTGGTTTTTAAAATGAAAGTGAAAAGAGGATATTCTGGCAAAACCTCAGGCTGTTAATGGGGTGAGAATCACGTAAAATGGATCATCTTTGAATCTCTCCCTCTGTATGCACAGAGAGATCTTTGGCAAAACACTGGGGTTTCCAGAAAATAAGATGCTCGACCCAATGTTTTCACACTGACCTACTGGCTGACCTTGCGTGGATTACTCTCATTCCCTGAATGAATATTTCTCATTTACAAACAACTATAATAATAGTACCACCAAGTAGCTGTAATTTATTGGTTCATGGCTACATGCTGGACACTTTGCATGAGTTGATTCTTTGAATTGTGACAACAACCCTTTGAGACAGTTGCTATTTTATCCCCATTATATGTTAATAGATGAGGAAACTGAGGCTCAGAGAAGTACGGTCACTCGGGCAGTCTGTGGCAAAGCCACAATGTTAACCCAGACCTGGAACCATGCCCAGTCAGAAAGCTTCACTGACCTCCCGCTCTGAAAAGGTAGCTCTACCTGTTCAGACGAAAGCTGCGGGATAATTCCTGTTCTCAAAATGGAGATTCCAACGAGGAAACCCCAGCCACCTCCCAGTCCTAGTGGCGTCTGCCTTTTGTGGAGACAGATACAAAAAGAAAATGGGCAATTTAATGTTGGGTCCTCATGATGATTCCTTTTGGGTTCTCAGAATCTTGGCAGGTTCAGCTTGTGCCAGGTAAACATGGGTCCAGTTCCCAGCAGGCACTAAAAACATTTCACAGGCATAAGCCACAGAGGCGATGGCATGCCAGAGGGGACAGAAACTAAAGGATGTGATGCCTCTCAGGTAAGGCTTCACCTGTGGCTGAAGGAGCCCAGGATGGGGAGGACCCAAAACTCCAGAACAGTAGTTCTCAATTGGGGGAGATTTTGCCCCCTGGGGAACATTTTGGCAATATCTAGATATACTTTTGAATTGTCACGCCTGGGGGGTTGCTGCTGGCATCTAGTGGGCAGGGGCCAGAAATGTTACCTGGCTAAATGTCTTATAATGCACAGGACAGCCCCACAACAACGAATTATGCATCCATAATGTCAATAGTGGCATGGTTGAGAAACCCAGATCTGCAAAGAGCTGGGGACTTCTACCCTGGAGTAGAGAAGACTTCGGAGGGGAAAATCTTTACGTACTGGAAGAACTTGGAGAGGAGCTCATATCTGTGTGGGCAAAGGAAGTTACACATAAGCAGGTTTCAAGTCAACATAAGGAAGGTAGCCTTGAGGGTCATAGGTGGGTTCCCTATTCCCAAAAATATCCAACCATAAACTGGCCGGTGGCTTCTCTGGAAGGGAAATAAAGCCTGGAAGAAGAAGAGGCTGGATGTAACGACCTCTTTTTTTTTTTCTCCGATTCGAACCTGACGCTGGGTAAAGTCTCCCGGAGAATAGCAATGAAATGTGAGGTTCCCTACAGAACCTTCCATGGATTATCCCATTTCACCCAGCCTGAGGCTCAAAAGAGGTAAAATCAACTTGTCTGAGGTCACAAAGGGGGAAAGTGAGGATTCAAACTGGAGTCTGTCTGATCACAAAGCTACATAGGAAGCTATTCCTCAAATTCAACAGTCCTCCTTACGATGAAGCACAGCCCCCAGCCTCATTCATCACCGCTTTGATATAGAATCCGTTAGGAAATCTGGACCCAACCAACATTTGAGACCCAAGTTCAACAGTTCAGCCCTCTCTCATGTTAAGGACACAAAAACATCTTCCGTAAGTCTCCCAGCCCCACCCCACCCTTAATTTTTTTTAAAACAAAAATACTGCAGTCGGCAATGAGAAGACATTGTCCCCAGTGCATACTTCAATTGATGTCCCCGACCACTCAGGATCGTGGATGAAAGAAAACCTGCTTTATTAATAGGCCCTCATGCTAATTAGCGCAAATTATTGTCGGAGAGGCCACCCCTGCCTTTTCTGCAAATGTTACAAGTGCGGACAAAACTTCTGTTGTGAACCTGAGACAGCCAAGCCTGCCACGGAGACGGAAAAGTACGGCGTTTAAAGGGCCGGTTCAGAGGCACTGGATTTTGCTCTGTAAATTTATGATATAACTTGACCATTTCCCAGTGATAAAAAACAAAACACAACACCTGAATTTAAATGTCGGCCGTTTCTGCACGAAAATATGTATTCCTTGCCACTCGGAGAAAGTCTCCCTAATGACTGCAAAGTGGAAAAGTGGAAAAAGGTGTGGGCGGGGGTGTATGGGGTAGCTGGGAAAAAAAACCTTAAATGTTTAATATTCAATAAATGTGTCAATTTTACATACAGAGGCAAATGGGTCTTTATTGAGGAATTGGTAAATTTCCTCCGAGAAAAGTAAGTGCATTTTAGCCTTCAAGGAGTCCCAGCTGAATAGAAATGGAATGTGATTTGTGATAAAACTCAGCTGCTCTATAAAAGACGTTAAATAAATGTTGCTGTTTCACCAGGGATATACAAAATTGATTGCATTATAGACTGATTCTAAGACGCTGCATCCCTGTACGGCCCCCTCATCAGCTTCCGGGTGCGTGGGAAGCTGCTTTCAGAGACAATTCAGACTACACTGCAACTCTTCTTCCTCATGCTGCGACAGAATTTTGTAGAAATGCAACATTCCCCTGCCTCCATACTTTGTTTTAGGTTGAACCATATGAAACGGCTGAAATTTGGCCACTTTTAACTTTGAAAAAGGATAATTTTTTCTATACCTTCTTAATATTTTTGGTGGACTGGCCCTGCCATCTTGGGGGAGGCCCCTGATAACCACTAAAAGGAAAATGTGTTCTCTGCCTGAGGTTCCAGATGGAGGCACCACAGATTCTTTTGCGTGCTCACCACAGGGTACTTGGACCTGGGTGAGAAACTTGCCTTTCCTTCAGCCAGGCTGGGTGGGTTTGGAATTACCTCCTGCCCTTTCTAAACCTCAGCTTTTTTCCCCATCTGCAAAATTGGTACAATACCACCTTTTGCTCAGGGTATTGGAAACATCGAATGAGGTAACAGATGTGACCCTAGCTGGTAAACGGCCAAGTGCTCAGGGCCCGATAGTATTACAAGGTATTTGTTGTGCATCCAGAGGGCTGCAGGTGGGCTATATGAGGCGGATAGAACACACATAACCCTGCTTTCAAGAAACTGATAATGTCACTAACAACATATGATTTCTTTATTCAGGTAAGAAATTGGGTTTCAGGGATTGAAGGGTGGACCCAAACTGATTAGGCAGGCTTTCCAGAAAGTGGGCACCTGGACTTAAACACTCTCAGACATGCCCCTGGTTCTCCATGCCCACTGCCACTAGCCCAGTCCAGTCCCCAGACTCCTGCCAGGATGCCCGTAGAAGCCTCCTTGTGAGGTTCCCTGGCTCCAGGCCTGCTACTCCTCCACTATCCCATTCCCCCACCCTGTGCAGCCAGGGAGAACATTTCAAGATACAAACTGAATGCTGAAATGTTTTCCTGCTTAAAACCTCTCCCAGCTCCCCATCCAATTTCAGGTACAATCTGAGCTTCCCAGCTCAACCTGCAAGGCCCATGTGGTCAGGGTCCTGGCCTGTACCTGAATGAATCTTCACGCACAGTCTCCTTTACTTTGTTCCCGCCATTCTGTCTCTATTCTGTGATGGGAAGGTGCCAAGATCGTGCATGTGTACCCAGATGTTCTCTCCTGCCAGTCCTTTGCCCAGTTTGGTGATTCTCAAAGTATCCAAAGATACTTGTTGGACCAGCAGTATCAGTGTCACCTGCAAACTTGTTAAAAATGTAAATTCTTGGACATGTTCCAGACCTGCTGAATTAGAAGCTCTGGGGGTGGCACCCAGCAATATTTTTAATGAGTCCTTCAGGTAATTCTAATGCACATTCAAGTCTGAGACCCACTGGCCTAGCTCAGTCTGACCCCTCTGTCAGAAATTGCTTCTACAAGACCAGTACCCCAATACAAGGTCAAGTTCTTACTGTCGTGGGTTCCCACTACCCCTTTCTCATTTCTACGAAGGACTATTGCAATTGTGATGTAATAATCAATTGTTTCACGTCTTTGTCTCTTCTTGGCTACACTGAAGCTCCATAAGGGCAGGTACCAATGTGCCCCTACAGGAACCTAATTGTGCCTGGCAGAGAGTAGGTGACCAGTAACTACGTGCTGGATGAGCAAATGAATGAATGCAGGAAGGATCAAATGAATGAGTCTTGGAAGAATGGCAGATGTTCACAAAGAAAGTGCCCCTGGGAATCTGATTCTCCATCCACTAATCCATAGAGCAAGCTTATCCAACCTGCGGCCTGTGGGCCACCTATGGTCCAAGACGGCATTGAATGTGGCCTAGCAGAAATTTGTAAACTTTCTTAAAACATTATGAAAATTACAAAAGGACCTTATTGTAGTTCACCAGCTATCGTTAGTGTGAGTGTCTTTTATGTGTAGCCCAAGACAATTCTTCTTCTTCCAAAATGGCCCAGGGAAGCCAAAAGGTTGGACACCCCTGCTATGTAGCAATCCCGGTCCCCATCCACATGTGATTTTCTAAGTATCACCCTAGTCAAGTCAGGACCCAATCACAGAAGTGCATGGAAATGACAGTCAAATTAGAAAGAAAGAAAAAGAGAAACCAGCAGAGAGGAGAATCCCATCCAGTGGATGAACAACTCAGTGGCTAAGACTGAACATCGCCCAAGAAGAACAGCAAATCTCTCTCTCCTTCCCTAACAGCAACCATTGTGTAGAAAGCTTCCAAATAAAGACTCACAGACCAACAAAATTGCAAGTGGGAGATCTGCCAGTCAGTTCAGAAGACCCTGGCCCCACAAGGGGTCCAAATCTTTCGGCTGAGAGACGGAGTCTGTCTACTAAGCCTGAGGTTATTGGAAGCTTCTTGACGCTCCATGGCAGTTTGCTCTGCTCTCTGAGCTAAAGCTGGAAGGAAATCATTTCCTTTCCTATAACTCAGAGCAATTATATTCTCTTAACGCGGACATCTGGCTCACTGCTGCTCTCCTTACTTACGTTTTCCAAACTATATCAGTTCTGGGAAGATCAATTATTACCGAAAAGTCAAGAAACGCTCACCGGTTATTTGCATTGATTTGGTTGACAAGACACAGGTTCCGTATGAACAATGGATGTCTGTGGAGGGGACAGGGAGGAGAAAAATGCAAGACTCAGGGACAGGGGGGGCAGAATGTTTTGCCCAGGATGGAGACCCCGAGCTGACCTCTCAGAGCCCCCCAGACAAAGGCGTTTCCATAAAGACAAATGAGTAGCTGGCATCGGCCAGCACGGCAAGCAGCCACGGCGATATAATTGGCCTGTTACCGCATCATCTTTAATCAATAGGATCCGGAGTTTCCACAGTTTGTATGGCCCAAATCTCCCTGGCAGCCAAGAACCAGCGGGTTGTTAAAAGGCCCGATAGTTCTGCCTCGCTAATGGGTGGCTTGTTCCGTCAACCCTGCTGATTTTTTAAATAAACCTAAATTCAATAATTGTTTAATGTTTATTTTTATTTAGTGCTGGTTCAGATGCTCTGCGTCTGACAGAAATTGATATCTGGCTCATGGTGAGCTTTATTAACACACACACACACACACACACACACACACACACCCCATATGCTGCACGCCCATTGGGGGGTGGTTTATTTATTTGGCCTGGCTGAGGCGTGGACCCACATATCTAGAGTGAGAGACGGACAGGAGGGCAAATTTGCCAAGTTCTGCCTTCTCCGATGGCTCCTTTCCAGGGATGTGGAGAGGGCCCGTGCTAGTCCTTCACCAAGGAGTCCTAGTCTTCACTCGGGCAATACACAAAGGTGACTTCTGGCCTCTTAACTGCGGCCTGTGTCTCGGCAGACAGCTCTGGCTTTTTCATGTCACGGTGGCCAGATGTTGGAACGACTCACCAGAGAGGGGACTCCGTACCATTCCTGTACATGTTCATAATAAACAGGAGCCCGTGCTCTGGACTCACCAAACCCCTGGCCACCCATGTACAAAGTGACAAAGGCCGAGGTTCCCCTGAACGCCATGGAAACTGGGAAGCAAGCTGCTTGCACTGGGCTGGGGAGAGACCCAACCACCCACATACAAGAAGCTCCTTTTGTCTTTCCTTCTGGTATGTCTCAAAGAAGCCGAGGAGATTCTGAGTATAAAAGTGAGGTTTTTGGTGCTTGTCCTTTTTTAAACTCACCAGTATGGCACACGACATACCACTCCTCACACTAAGAGGTTCATGCATTTGTTTGCAAAATCACTGCAAACCAATGACCTGAAAAATCAAGCTTGCCAAGGTCAAGTTTGAAATGGAGACTTTCTTCCTACACCCTTCATTGTGTCCATCAACTGGGGGCTGCCCCACTTTTGCCATCATCTTCACCCCCATGTCGAATCAGCATCGATACCTGTAAGCTATCGCCACCCTCCATTCCATCTTTCTGATGCCAAAGCCATCCACTGGCTCAGACTCTCACTGGCCTCTCCCTGCCTCTTCCCCTCCTCCACTCTGGTTCCCAGACTTCCAGTGGAGTCACTGATCCTAGACACAGGACTGATGTCATCATTCCTTGATCCCTCCAGGGCCTCCTCCTGCTTCCTGGGAGATACCCAAACTATTTCCCTGGCATATACACTCCTTCCCCTTCCTGTCCCCTCCACCATGGCCTTCCCAGCACATGGGGCTGGAGGTAAAGGACCCAGACATGAAGTAGGAACAATCGGCTGCCATTTTCATCTTTGCAACACACTAAATTAACACAAGAGGAAATGATGTTAAAGTTCCTCTTTCCGTCGGAAAAAGGGAAGACTGGAATCATCGAGTACTTTCTGGAGTGGGTACAGAGGACACAGGTCTTGTCATCAGAAGAGCTGGTTTGTATCCAGCCTTGGCCACCTGCTAGCTGTCACTCCACCTGGGCTGTCAAGCTACGAATGACTCACCTCATCTGGGGAGGCTCAGGTGATGCGTGGTGCAGCCCCTCACCACTGTGGGGCTGTTACTGTTGGCATCCCCATTTTTGGAGATGGTCACCTCGAATTCTATCCCCTCAATACCCCTTCCCTTGGGGCATTCAAATGGCAGACAGTCTCTAGCAGATCTCCTGCTTTCCTTCTAGGGCACATGAGTCATTTTGTGTCCACATGCCCTGTGGCCCATGCTGCCCTGCTGCCAGTCACACCAGTGGAACCATGTTTCTACGCAAAACCCACACTCTAATAATGGTCCTGATACACACGGCATGTACTCAGGGTCTATTATCAGCTAATGAGTAAATAATATTCTGTTCTAAATCCTAAAGCGCTATTAGGTATCAGAGGGGGACTAATGGGTGTTTTAAGGCCCCTTTAATCACATATTAACGTGCTGCAAAGAAGCTGTGAAGCCCACATGCTAACTGCCCTGTGAGTGAGGAGGCTTCTGCCTTTTAAACAAAGAACAAAGTGGTGGGGTGGTGGGGAGAGAAAGCAAGCCTGCGTCCTCCGGTCCTCTCCGTCCTCGGGTCTGGTCAGGCCGCCAGCTGACCCCGAGGGTAGAGGAGCCCCAAAGCTGATTTGCTGTCTTTGAGGTAGATGGATGTTGCTGAACCTGCCTCTCCTTTTCAGGGCTGATGGGAAAGGAGGTGGATTAGTGTCCTGGGGTTGCCTTAACAAAGTAGCGCCAACAGGGGTGCTTAAAACAACAGGAATTCATTCTCTCGTGGTTCTGGAGGCTAGAAATCTGAAATCAAGGTGTCAGCAGGGCCAGGCTCCCTGTGAGGGTTCCAGCGGGAAATGGTCCGACCTCGTCTAGCTTCCGGAGGTGGCCGGCCAGCCTCAGCATGCTTGGCTTGTAGTCTGTAGCTTGTAGCTGCATCGCTTCAATGTCTGCCTCTATTGTCACAAGACATTCCCTCTCTGTGTCTGTTTCCTCACATGGCCCTCTTATAAGGACACTAGTCATCAGATTTAGGGCCCACTTCAATCCAGTATGACCTCATCTTAACTAATTACAACTGCCAAGACTCTATTTCTAAATAAGGTCATATTCTGAGGTTCTGGGTGGACATGAACTTTTGGGGGACATGATTCAACACAGATGTGGAGCCTTAACTCTGAGGGACTGTTAACATGGAGCTCCTGCCATCTTGCCATCCCCATCAACCACCCACCACTGAACATTCCAGAAAAGTTCAAGCATCCGACCCAAATTCCTCCCACCAATCCATCATGTCATATTAGTGACTTAGTTTCTTATTAGCCACTTCCCATCGAATCATATTAATATTTGTTTTCTCTAATACAATGCAGGAGTCTTCTCAGATTAGCAACTTTCTCATCACATTAGTGAAAACAACTGGTAATATAATACGATCCAAATATGACCCAGTCTGATGGAGAATTGCTAACACAATCCGACTCTCCTCTACCTCAGCACTGGAAGGTTGGTCTGTTGTTGAGTCAAATGGGGACACAGTGAGCAGAGCCACATGAGCTAATCTGGACAGAATGGGTGATGTTTGGGTGTGGAGGGAGGTGCTTGTTGGAAGGAACCAACTGAGGCATCTCCCTCTTTTCCAAACATCCCCTTCCCCAGAAAGAAACATTCCAACTCTTCTCCTAGACATTTGAGCAACCCTGGAATCTGAATCCTTCTCGGAGCACTAACTTTATTAGTGTGGCAAGGCAGGGTCGGTAGTGCCAAGGTTAATTCATCAAGGATGTGTGGACACAGCAGAGCTGGGGTGATGTGTGGAGCCAGCAAATTGGGTTGTGGTGCTGACAAGGTGAGGGTGGTGGTGGGAGAGATGACACTGAGCTGGTGACAGACTCTCACAAAGTAATTTAAGGAAAACGCATCTCAAGCCAGCTTAAGCTTTGGATTGACTTGAATTCAAATCTATCACTGCCGTGTCCTAGCTGGGTGATCGTGGGCATGTAATTTAATCTCTCTGTGCCTCAGTTTCCTCCTTTGTAAAGTGGGGGAAACAGGGCCTGCCTATGGAGTTGTTAGGAGGAGTAAATGAGACAGGAAGAGAAAAAACCGAGAAGCTTGCATAGCACTTGGCATGTGGTAAACCAGCCTTCAGACACAGTAATGGCGATGACTGTAAAGTGAGTCAAGTTCACCTACATGTTCTGAGTGAGCTGTATGTTAGACATTGTAGAAAAACAAAAAGTTGAACATGATACAGTTTCTCCTGAGGAGATGTGATGCAGAGGCCATGTCATAAGAGGTCTTCAAGCCAAACTAAGAAGCTTGAACTTTATCTTCAGGGAGCTGTGAAAAAGCAAAAGTCCTCAAGTTTTAGTAGAGTTGAGGGAATAGAGGCCCATGGGGACAGGAGACGTCACTCACTTTTCTCACTGCCACTTGTCATCTGACTGGCTCTTTAAGTCCTGGAAAAAGAGAGGCTGGAGGGACAGCAAGAGACAGACAAAAGCAGGGAGAACAGTGAAGAAGCTGAGTACAGGCTTCTCGGTGACAGCGTGAGCTCTCTTGTGCTCTGCCAGCCTGTCTGAGAGACTGGCAGAGCCCCCAGCCCATTTGAAGCTATCCTAAGCAAAGTTGCCGAATAATTCCCACTGCCTCCAAACGGTGCTCCACGTGGCAGCCAAGAGCCTGCTGCCAAGAGGCGAGTGGCCAAGATTCCCTTCCAACAGAGCTATCCCCTTGCCAATCAGAATGCGACCAGCGCAGGACCCAGAAAATTGGACTGTTTGCCATCCGCCAAACATATGACACCATCAGGACTATTCAACATTGCCTACCCTCTTTCCCAAAGCCTCCCAGCAAGGAGGAGGGTCCACACCACAAGAATCCAAACACCTGCCCCCTTCACGTTTAACCCCCAAGGATCCACCAGATGAGAGCACAGCCTCTGGAGTCAAAATGCACAGGCTCAAAGCCCAACCCTTCCATTGAGCAGCCTGGGGCAAGTCACTTAACCTCTCTAAGCCCCTACCTGCAACCCACACAATGGGGTTCATAACAGTTTTTATCTCATGAGTTGTTAGGGTGATTAAATGAGATCATATGCAAGAAGTACATTCTCAGCACCTGGAGTTTAGTCTGTGCTCAATCAGTGTTTGCTTCAGGTATCTGTCAGATGCTTCGTCTATCCAAAACTCAGCTAACTAACAACATCAGCTATCCAGAATGGGGACGGGGACCAGAAGATTAGTACAAAGGGCCTCCAAGCACTTAAAATAAATGTCAGTCAACACACAGAAAGTCTAATCATGAAAACCATCCTATAATTAATGTAATAATAATAATACAGTAATTAGTAACCACCACCACCACCAAGCACTGGGCATGACAATTCAAATACATCTTGTCATTTAACCAATGGTGTGCTGTAAGTGCTTAACAAACAGTTCTCTGGAGAAAAAGGAAAAGTTCTGATGTGTACCATTTCCCAGGTGTAAATCCTCCCACCATGGTCGATTTCAAGCTCTTACTGTGATGTCACTACACCTAGAGGCTGTCAGTTGTGGTCACCACTTCATTCATCTTCCCCACATCTCTCTGAAGTCGGTGCCATTTCACTCCCACTTTCTAGACAAGGACGGCGAGGCTCAGACACGTATATTTCCTTGTCCAAGTTTATAGACTAAGCAAATTGCGGCAGCAGCATGATTTGAATCCAGGTCTATGTGGATTTCAAAGCTCGCCCTCTCTGCACTTGGCTCCAATTCTCCCCATTAGCACAATAATACTGACTTTCTTGGTAGAGAGAGGTGGCAGGGAGTGTGTGTCCCCTTCCCTAAACCTTGGCATCTTCCATGCCCACTCCTGTTTGATTGTCCAGAGGTTACAGTGGTTTGGCTTTGCTGATCCTCTGGCCATCCCATCTACTGTAGCCTCCGTGACCTTCCCACTTCTCTTTGCCCAGGACGTGAGGGACACAACCTTTTCTCACCCCAGACAGCGGGAACCACGTTTTCCTGGTAAAATAGCCAAAAAGTCCACATCCTCGATGTCCTCATTTCCATAAACAGCTCATTGTGACATAGGGGCCTTGTGGGCAGCATCTACACACCTGCTCCGCTTCTTAGACTCTAATGTGTACAAGAATCACCGGGGTCTTGTTGAAGCGTAGATTCTGATACCAGAGGTCCAGCATGGGGCCGTGTCCCTGCATTTCAACAGGCATTCAGGTGACACTTTGGCTAATGGTCCGAGTGGACCCCACTTTAAGTAGCAAAGCTCTAAATCCCAAACATTCAAATGCCCAAATTGTTTGTAGGACCCTTAACACTCAGTGTCTCATGACTCTATAAATCCCCTAACCAAAGACAGCCTGACTCCTAACCACAGACACCTAGGCATCGGCCCCATCCGTGCAGCCCCCTCACTGTTACTTTCTATGATTGTCTTTGGCTTTTTCCAGTTCTTATTTAACAAATACCAAGCGTGCACTCAATACCAGGCTTGGGCTGGTGCTGGGAATAAGGAAAGACTCAGTTCCTCTCCAGGGAGCTGATGGTCTCCTTCACCTGGCAGGAAAATGCCTGGAGAGTCTGTGAGCTTGATTTGCAGGCAGTAATAACAGCAGACACTTAGGTAGTACCCGGGACTTGCTAAGCACTTTATAAATATTGACTCTTTTAAGCTGTCCTATGCAGTGGGTCCGAAGATTTTCTCTATGGTACAGAAAAGAGGACTAGAGTTCATAGAAATGAAGTGACTTAATTGTTCAAGGTCATACAACCTCGAAAAGGAAAGAGACACTAACCTCCCACAGGAAAAGGTGTGGCACATGTTTATATGTTGGGGACTAAGGGATGCTCTTGGGTAGTACATGAACTTAGCCCTCAGCAGGTAGGAGTGGGTGTGAGTTAGCAAATGTAAGTGGGCAAGTGGCTATACCTGGCTGGAGCAGAGGGGCATGAACAGACAGGCTCACATTATTTCGCACTCTTGGTTGTAAGCAGCAGAATCCCAACTTAAGGTGGCTTAAACATAAGAGGAAAACCATTGTTCTTAACTGCATCTTAACAGTGCAGGGTAGCTTCAGACATGGCTGGATCTGGCAGCTCAAAAACTATTGGCGGAGTCTGATCGCTCTCTTCTGGCTCTTCCTTCTGAGCTGTCTCCTTCTCTCTCACCATGGTTGGCTTTCCCAGTAATGTGGGGAAAACAGCTGCTGGCAGCCCCAAGGTCACACTCTCCCAGAGGAAAAAGGACTTTACTCCTCCTATGTTCACACATAAGACACAGGAAGTTTTATTGCAATATAACCACACCCATTCATGTACATGTTGTCCACGGTTGCTTTCCTGTTAAAACTGTAGGAGTAGAGCAGCTGTAACAGAGACTGTGTGGCCCATCAAGCACAAAATGTTTACTATCTGGCCATTTTCAGGAAAATCTATTTTAGACAGCAATAATAACAGTAATAAAACTTAGCTAACATACGCTGAGTACACACTATATGCCAGACACAGTTCTAGGCACTTGTTTGTTTCTTACAACAAGGCTATGGAGTAAGGAAACTAAGGGGTGAAGAGGTTAAGAGTAGTCAAGCTCAAGGTCAAGCAGCCATCAGCAGAGATGAGACTCAAATTCAGCAGCCTGACCCCAAATTCCACTCATAACAGCTCTGCTAATCAGACAAGGGTCTTCTGGAAGCTTCAGTAGGTAGACTTCTAAATCAGGGTATGATTTTCCAATTATGGTTAAAGAAACACACACACACACACACACACACACAGTTTAGTGAAGCAAGTAGTGAATCCCACACAGCTTCCTCTGCTCTTGAGCAGTACTGTGCTATCTGCCAATGTTCTGATAGAGCTGTCCCAATGAGCCATCAGGACCTCCAGGTGGACAGGGTACCCCGATTCCCCAGGAGCTAACCAAGTTTGAACATCTGGAAGTGGAGGTTTTAACACTACTGATTCCAGCCCCTGCCCATCAGGGGGCTCCAGGCACAGGCTCCAGGGATAAACCCACCCCTCTCACAACAGGTTCTAGCCAGGTCTGGCCACAGAGCTCCAAGAAGCCTTCGAACCTCTGATGTTCCTCATGAATTTGTAGGGCCTTGCCTAGAAGTTGCTTAGGGAGCCCCAAGAATAGAGTCCCATCTCTCGCCCTTGGAGGGTCACTAGGGGAAAAGGGACTTTCACTGCCAGTAGAGATGACCAGGGGCATGCCCCATGTCCGAAAGAGAGTTCATTTAATAATCCCGCTGCTGCTGCTCCACCATGGCACACTGTTGATTTTCTTTGTAGGGCCACAATTTGTGATTCTTTCATTCTGACTGTTTACATGTTTCACATATATATCTCCCTAGTCTTTTCCTAGACTGTCCACGCCTGGAGGTCTGGGGCATTTTTCTTTCATTCATCGCCATATTCTCAGCACCCAGCATACAGTAGGTGCTCAATAAGTACTGAAGGAAGGAAGGAATAACCCCTAATTCCTTTTCTATTTTAAAAAAGAGAGCTTAAAAAGGGGGGAGCTTTACTTGCATGTTTGTCGATGAGTTAAAATGTACTGGAAAAACAAAGACATGTGCAACAAGGGAGTTCGCTGGTGGTATAGTGGCTAGGCTTCAGTGCTCTCAATGCTGCAGCCTGGATTCGATTCCCAGTCAGGTAACTACACTTCCCCGCCAACCACCCACCCAAAGAAATGTACAACAGCCAGCAGGGACTGGAAGTTCAGGAGACTCACTGTTCATCTACACTCATCTTTAATGTCTCAGTTTTTAAAAACCACATGTACCTTGCTTGTAGAATAATGCATCTTGGAAAACTAATATTTTAAAATGGGCTACCCCACCTGTTCTCCCAGCCAGCCCAGCAACCTGACAGGAGATACCAAGTTGGGCTCCCAGGAAGTTGTTAACACCTGGGTGCTGAGTGTGTGGGTGTGGGGGGAAGGGTCCAAACACAAGGTGGTTTGAGAGCTGGGGGTCTGCACGGCCCTCCCCCGGCATGAGGGGAAGAGGGTCAGGGTGGAAGCCTCACATGGGCCTCATTTCCTGTGCCCTCTATCCTTGTGGCCAGCCTGCCTGTCAGTGAAGGAAATTATGTTTGTCCGGGGCTGGATGTCCATAAGCCACACGGCTGTCCGTGAGAACGAAGTGTGTAAAGGCAGAGATTGCAGTTCATAGACTGACAGCTTTTTCTAGACTCTTCACAGGACTAGAAGCTGAGCAGACTGGCCTGTGATTTGTGTAATCACAAAGTCTTTCTTCATACCTTTTTAAAAAAAAAAAAATAGAAAGTTACACATTACACAAATAGCCCTGTTCAATAGCCCTGTTCAATATCATAATCTCACAAAATTTCCCTTATTAAAAAAAAATTGAAATAAGGTTCACGGGTGCCTGACTGCGGTCCTGCCACATCCTCTTGTGGGTGCTCTGGGCTTTCAAAATGGCTCTTCCCTCCCAAAGTCCAGGCTGGCTTTGCCCAATCACACGACGATGTATTTTCTCCAAGTATCTGAACACAGCCAGACTTCTTAAAAAAACAAAAAACAAAAAACAAACCACACAATAACCCCAAAGGCGCTTCCAGTTGGTCATTTATTATTAAACACCGCCCTTCACCCCCCAGCCCTGCTGGGCCTTCCTATGGGTAGAGTAGGGAGAAGAGGGGATTTTCTCTGATCCTCTGTTTTCACTTCACATAATTGGAAACTGTTTTTCTATTAACCTGTTCCATCGATGGCTGTGTGCTTTGCCTCTTTTCTTTGAACCTTCTTGATTGTGTCTCTATGGAATCATATTGGTCCTTTGCACACCTCTATAGGGATTTGGTCTAATTTCTATGTCTTCTGAGGGTCCCATTGGCCTTACTGATCCCTGGACAGGGTCAGGTTGAGACAATGTGGCATCTTACACTACCTACCCCACACGTCTCTGTGAACAGCCAGTGAATATTCTCCTTCAAATGCACCTCTTGAAATATCTGTAGCTGTTGCTAAAGCCACAAATTATTATCCCTGAGCAACACTTCACCCTTCCCAATTCTCTCCATCAACCTAAACATGAATCGACTTACAGGGCAGAGATGGTAAATACCCAGCACGCATGTGGCCTCTCCCACCTTCCACACCTGGGGCAGACATTACTAATGGATCGCCCACTCCTACCATACAATCCAACCCAACGATAAATTTGGTCACTTAGACCTCTCCAGTACAGCTTAAATCAAATCAGTTCTTACTCACCCTCCATCCTCCACCATTCTTTGCTCCTGCAGTAACCTTGAACCAGATCTTGTAGATGCTCCTCCTGTCTCCTTTCTCAGAGTGATTTCTCTTTTAAAGGTTCGATATGTTAAATCTAAACCAGATCCAGCACTTTCCTATTGAAAATCCTCCAATGGCTTTCCACTGCAATTAGAATAGGATACCAACTCTATCCTGTGCCCAACCTCTGCATGAGCTGGTTTTGTCAGCCTCTCCTGACTTTAGGGAAGGGATTCTGGCTGCCCAGTTCAGGTCAGTAGCCCCAGAGCCTACAGTAGTGCTTCATACCTCAAAAGTTTACAGACTGAATGAGATTCTCTTTTGCTGATCCAAAATGTGGTCTGAGAATCCTTCTCAATGCGGTACTCCAGGCAGCTACCCATGAATTCTCAGAGTTGGCATGCAAGATACAAGCTCTCTGGGTGGATCTATCCACCTCTAATTATTTGGGAATGAGACAATGTACAAATAAATCATTTTAGCCTTCCTGACCAGCTGACTGTCTCTCATTATATGTAGAAAACTTTTTAGTCCTTTACTCTTTGTAGTAGAAAATAGTTAGATAGGGCTAATCTATGAGCCAAACAGGGCTGCTGATGGGATCCCTCAGTGTTGGGCATCTGGTGGCAGGGACCTCAGAGAATCTGTGAGGCACTTCACCTGTGTTTGGACCAATGCATCAATGAGTCTGCACTGCAAAGAAAGATGCTCAAGACAGTCAGGCCATGAGCTGCAGCTTCCTTAGGACATCACTCTTCACAACTGCCTGAGTCCCAAGATGGCTGGAAACAGGTTCTAGAAAATATAAACATTTGGAAAGCCCAAAGAGTCCCAGAACTGGAGGAACCACTGGGAGATAGAGGGAAAATATTCCCAAACAGGGAGCCCAGGGAGGAGGTGGGCTCTGGGCTCGCTGACTGGTTTCCCCATCCAGGGGCATCTTGGAGCAAAAGGTGAATACTTCTGTTGCTTCCACAAGGTTTCTTAGGGAACAAGGATGATGGAAGGAGGAAAAGGAGATGGAGAGAAGAGTAATTAGTGCTATTAATTACATCTCAACCACAGCCTACGTTCCTGCCCCGGGATTAAAGAAACATTCATTTGGAACGACTATTAAGGTCTTAAATTCAATGCTTCACAAATCAGGTCGGTGGAATGAAAATTCTTTCCCTGTAGGGACCAGGAGGCACAGAACAGATAATTTTCTATCCAGGTTGCTGCAGCCCAGCTGGAAAGGCAGGGCTTGTGAGCCAGGGTGGAAGATGGTTCACTTGTATTGTTACTAGCTGGTTTGTTTGTTTGTTTGTTTGTTTTTTTTAACTAGCTGCTTCAGGCGGACATGTGTTCCAAATGTATAATCTAATGTGCTATAAAAGTCACTAATGTGATTATACTTTTATATCATATTAGAGAAAATGAGTACTAATTCAATACCAAACACTAATTCGGTAGAACCCCAAATTGCTGAGAGGCTGCAAAACATTTACTGCCTTGAACTTTCTGGGTGGAGCCCGAAAGAGTGTGGTGGTGTTCTTAGGAGTGGGCACATCCAGTCTGGTGAACTGGGTGGTTAGAGATGTTGGGGTCTGCCATTTCTCCTGTGGCAGAGAGATACTAAGGTGGCCTGGGAACATACATCCTGTGCCCTTAGGAGGGACTTCTCAATGCTCAGAACAATTTTTCAAATCACGAGGAATGCAAATCCATCTGGATTGTTAAAGTAAGTGTGCTGTTTGACCGGACAGTGCTGGCAGATGGGCAACAGGCTGCGTCAAGGTTGGGAACAGTTTCTCAGAAGGAAGCCTGCTAAGACAGTCCTGGGAAGTTAATATTAGTGGCCAACATTTACTGAGAATTTACTATTAAGACAGGTACTGGTAGATGTCTTCCTTCCATTCATTCATTTAACCTTCAAGAGGATCCTATGAAGTAGGAACCTTTTTTATGCCCATAAGACAGATGAGGAAAATGAAGGCTCAGAGATGTGAAGTGACTTGTTCAAGGTCACACAGCCAGTGAGGAACAGAGCTGGGATGTTGAGCCAAGCGATGTGAATCCAGAGCTGCATTCTTATCACTCAACTTCATTGCTACCCACCTAAGTAAGGAGATAAGCCAGCTGACCAGACAACTACACTTTACCTGCATTATCTCACATCAGTCTTGGGCAGATTTGCTATAATTCCCATTGTACAGATGAACAAACTGAGGTTCAAGAAAGTGACCTAACTCACTCAATGTCACATACTACATAGGAAGCGATAGATCCAGGACTCCAACTCAAGGTTGGCCAGCTCCAAAGCCAGGCCTCATGTCACTGTATTATACAACGTTCCGAGTCCCCCAAACTAAGGCTGCAATCCTCAAAGAAATGTCCCTGTACCTTTCTCTTCCCCAAAGTGCTATTCAACAGGCCCTCTCATACCCGCCTAGACATATTTTCCTGGGGATTTTTCTCCTACGTCCAAGCAGGGAGTCGGTGGAAGGCAGTGTAGGTCAGCTTCTGGAGCAATTCTCATTCCCTGGAATCTCTCTTTGTGGGGCCCCTGATTCCCTGCTCCCCTACGGTCTCCATCTCCTGGGTATAATGTCCCATTTTATCATCAAGCATCACGTGCATCTTCCCATCCCAGCCAGCCACATCCAGAAATGCAGGGCCAGAATTATGATGCGTCAGCTCACCTTCTTAAGTAATATTTTGCAATTTCCCCATCTAGGGCCATGATAAATGATTCTTCTGCATCAAGGTTACGGTGATCAAAAAGGTGGCCTGACTGGCCTTCCTCGAGAGTGGGGATGAAAAGGAGGCTCTGATTACATCGAGGCGCCAGGCTGAGGGGGGAGCCCCAGGTCCCAGGTTTCTGCTTTGTGGCTGCACAACAATCAGATATCTGAAAATGCATGAATTCTGATTTTAAGGTCCTGCTGGAGAAGGGATGACGTGACAAGCAGGTCTGACTTTCACATCGGTCGTGGCGGTTGACAGAACGAGCCCTCTGATTAGAATACATTTAACACTGTTTTCTTGTTCCTTCACCTGAGAGCACCCATCCATCCTGCCACAATCACTCCCAGGACCTCAGAATGTGACCTGATTTGGAGATAAGGACTTTACAGAGGTTACTAGTTAAAATAAGGTCATTATATGTTGGGCCCTAATCCAATTTGACTGGTGTCCTTATAAAAAAGAAGAAATCCGGACACAGATGCACAAAGAATGAAAATGCCTTGTGATCCTCAAGACCGTCTTCCCCTAACCAAGGAGAGAAGCCTCAGAAGAAACCAACCCTGCTGACGCCTTGCTCTTGGACTTGCAGCCTCCAGAACTGTGAGAAAATAAACTTCTGTTGGTTCAGTCCTCACTCTGTGGCACTTTGTTATGGCAGCCTGAGCAAATGAATACAGAGCCACACTTTTAAAAGCCAGAAACAAGGGATCAAGTGGATCCTAGAGGAATGAGGCCATCAGTAGTATCTGAAGCTCATTTGTGTTATTAATTATATATCTGCTTATGGTCTGTCTGTCCTCACGAGAATAGAAGCTCCAAGAGGGCAGGCATATCTGTCCACCACTACATCCTCAGGAGCTAGAACAGTGTCTGACTCATGATGGATTTGTTGAATGAATAAGTAAGTGAATAAATGATCAGACGCCAGAAAGAATGAGTTTTGCATTCACACGCTGCAATCTGGAAGAATCCATCCTTCTACCTGGAAGGAGGCTAGTCAGAGATGCTTCTCAAAAACAGAATCCAGTGGCCCACCCCAGTAAGAATACCCCTGAACCTTGGGTTGCTTCATGAAAAGCAAAGAAGAAAAAGCAAAGGAGAAAGAGATGCCTCTGCCACCACCATTTTCTCAGGTGCTCAATACATACCCACTGAATGACTAAAATGGCAACAGAAAGACAAATTCTTGGTAACCACTTGGAAACTGCCAATGAGGTGGCCAGATCCAATCCAAGAGCATTTGATGGTGGGAGTGGGACTGGCCAGGCTTCTGCAATTTCTCAGCCAGCTAAGAGATCTCCTTGACCCCCGAGGGGAGACTTTGCTGGTTGGCCATCAGCATTGAGAGCTGGTGACAGACACAGTCCGCTTTTCCTCACACATGCTCATGACACCCCCTGATGCCCAGTCTCAGCAAGATGGGACCAAGCTACAGCTTTGCCCTTGCCACCTGCCCTCCATGCATCCAGTAGGTGCCCAATTCTCACTGCCCTCCCAAATCTGGACAAAACTGCGAATTCTCCCTGTCAGTGCTGTATATCACTTTGAGATATATACCATATTAGCAGAAAGAACTGAATTATATTGCATTCATGATGCAATTAAACACTTCACTAGGAATCAATGTAAAACTGATGAGGCCTGAAAGTAGTGCATATGGCTTAGAACATTATAAAACATTACCTTCACTCAAATCCTTTTCAGTAGCAATTTAAATCTTCTTACAGTTACTGCTGCCAATGGTAAACCATCTACTGATTCATAACAGTGCATGGTAACGAATGAATTTTTTTAAAAATTTATTCAACTACTAAATTACCCATGAAACCGGAATAGCTGACAGGAGTAATCTGAATTATTATTAGCTCTGCAAGTATTCTGCATTAGCCAATTTAAAACCACGGTTCTCAGGCAGGAACCAGTTAGTACAGCCAGAGTGTTAAATGACTGCAATAGTTCTTCATTTTACTGCTGCTTACATTTAAAGGTCAAGAGATAAAAATTACATATGACTCCAAACACAGCAAGGGTGTTTATCTTTTTCTGTGAATCGGGTCAGTTGTAAACTTTAAAAAACATTTGAGGTGCAATTGTACAAACTCAAAGGCCTTTGGAGTATTTAGAAATCAGAAGACTGGTATGGGGGTGTTTCTTCTCCCTCCTCCACCACTGTACACTTGTGGTCCTGAAACTTGCTCCCCTAAATAATCTAGTCTGTGTTTTTGCTCTCTGACCTTCACATGCCCCCATCTTTTACCAGAGCTCAGACAGCTCTGGAGGGACCTCAAAGACACACAGTAGGAGTAAGTCCCAGGACTAGGAGCTCCTTCCCCACCACGAGGTCACTTGGTCCAGCCCTCTGCTTCCTGTCTGGGGAAGCAGCAAGGCAGAATCTTCTAGGCCCCCACTCCCTTCTCTAAACTGTCTTCCTGCTCACGCCCACCGTCTGTTGGTGTTTTTTCCCTCCAAAAGCCCAAGGGAAAAACCAAAGCGAGAGAAATAAAGCAGCAGCTTTCTTCAAGAGCCCAATGTTATCAATGCATGATTGAGCAAGGACCATAAAACACCAGCCTCGTTTCTTTGCGTGGCTCTGGCAATATGGGAACATAGGTTTTGAGCTTTACAGAAGGAAGAGCTAGGCAAGTTTAATGCATGATTGTTTTTTTTTCCCTTTCTTTAGGGGAAGTGTTTTTCTTTTTCCTTTAACTACTAAGTTAATATTGCTCATTATAAAAAATTCAATTGATGGAGAAGCACACACAAAGAAAAAAGTTTGACAGCCCTATTTTTCCATTTTGTATTCAGCTATCAATAAATAATGATTAAGTTAGGGCATTCATTCATTCATTCATTCACTCATTCATCTTTAAGCATTAAGATTTTAAGTTGGATGCTGGGACTCCAAACATGTGTAGGATGGGGATGTCACCTAAAGTTGTTCACAGGGAAGCATGGAGAGGGATGTACACAGGGTCTCCCCACCGTGTGTGCTGTGCAAGCTCAAGGAGGGCTTAAGAAGAGGCAGGGTGGATGTCTCGGGTCCTGGAATGCTGAGACAGGGCACATGAGGCTGTTCACTTAAGCCTCTCATGCTCAGTGGGGAATTAGTAAGTCAGCAATTCATTGAGCATTCACAATACACCTGTGTCCCAAATACTGTTCCAGGCATAACTAGGGTTGGAGTGGGGAGACAGTCAGGATCCAGTCCTGGCCTTTGAGGACTTCATGATCTGACAGGGGAGGGATCACAGCAGTACAGGCACCGGACAGGGGTGGATTCACCCTGAGTCAGACAAGCCTGAGATGCGAGCAATCAGAGAGTACAGAGCTGGTCAGGAAAGCCTTCTCAGAGGCAGCGGCCATGCTACAGCAAGAGCCTTACATTCCAAGTCAATTTGGATAAACAGTTCCAAGTGGATACCAAGGAAATGCAAAGGCATTTTATTTTGACTAGTCATCCCCAGCCCAACTGGATGAAACCCACAAGAGGAATCATAGGAGACAGTGATGCAGAGGGAGATTGAGTCCCAGGAACAGCAGAGAATATGTCTGCAGGCACATCCCATGCCACCCACGCTGGGAAGGAGGGTGCTGGGCAGCTGCTTAGCACTCACACACACATCAATGGGGAAGGAATCGGGTGCTGAGGCCTCAGGAAGAAGTGGGCTCCAACTTGGAAAGGAGGCATTGTCTCTTTAAGTGAGCATAACACTGTATCATCCTTTCTCTTCCTATTTTGGGTTTTATTAGCAAAGCAGTACAATGTTTATACTAGTGGGTATTACATTTGCCAGAACAATTACAGTATGACAAATGGTACATCAATGTAATCCATCAACCTCGCCAAGACAGAAATCCTTTACTCAGGACTGCCATTAATTCTGCGCTCCGTCTCTGGGGTCCTGGACCCATGTAGCCATGACAACGTGGATGACGCCTGGTGAGAATGCTAGGACTCTGTGAAGGATGGGCACTTCCTTGGTGCGCTGGCATTTAACCTCCGACACCCGCATATTAGTCTTCTCAGGGCAAGAAATTAGATTTTGGGGCTGGAGAAACATGTGGGACTTGGGAAGGGGTGCTTTTTCTCCATCATGCACTGTGCCTCAGAAGTGAGGAGGGATATACACCTATGGGTCATGTTGCCCCCTGTTGCAGGTTGCTGGATGCCAGCTCCAAAGATAGGAGCAAATTCAGGCAGGGATATGTCAAGTCTCGATTGCAATGACAGCTTTTACAGAAAGGGGGCGGGGACTCTGGACACAATGTACAAAGACGTTGAGCATTTGCAAAGAGAGAAGGGGACAAGTCATTTCCTGATCTACACGGAAAGCCTCAGACATGCCCCCCAAAAAAACCCCAAACAAAAACAAAAACAAAAACGAACTCCTCTCTAGGCACACAGAGTCAAGATGATGTGATGTACCAGACCCCTTCTGGTTGGTCAACTCCAGCCCCAAAGAATTGAAATATAATTTCTTGACCCTCTTTTACCTTGCCCAAATGCAGCTTCTCAGAGCAGCTCAATCTCAGTGGTTAAACGTGCCCTCACACAAGACTGAAGTCAACAGCTGCAAATTCACCAGGAGTTTCAGGGTTCTCTGATTCATCCCAACCGGCAAATTACAAGCCGGGAGCGGCTTTATAAAATATGAAATGGCTGCTGTCAGTTTTTCCATCAGTTCTACATATTTTGCTGTTAACAAAAGGAACCAATAACCACTTCTCATAAGGAAAAACAAGAATAAAATCAAAGGCCCTTAATGGAGACAATCTCCAAAGTGCAACAACACAAGCCCATTTCTTGCTCTTTTTTTTTTCCCTTCCCTGACAAATCAATCTGGCCATGGTCCAAGGATATAGGCAGACAGACGAAGCTACCTCACCTGTTTTATTAAGCCATTACCAGAATCATTTTATTCCCATTTATAATGTTCAATACATGGTCTGAAGACTTTTCTAATATAGTAATTAGATGGAACACTAGATAGATGGAGTAAATTGGGACGATATTTTATGCCATTGTACACTGCTTTACAATATTCTGCCTGGCTTCTGAGATACAAAAGTGTGAAAAATATATATATCCCTTTTATTTTAGATGGGAAGGCTGTACTTTGCATGTGGCTCATCTCTGCATGAGCCTTCCCTTTTGGAAATCTGATAGAAATTTATGAATCTATGATAGAACTCACCAGGAAATCCATCCTACATTCTGTCCCACTGCCCACAAGCATCATCACTGTTGTCATGGTCACCGTAGTTAACATTTACTGGGTGCTTATAAGTACCAGGCTTAGAGCTGAGACCCTGACATTCATCGGGAGGTCACATATCTTGGGGGTTTAAGAGCACAGGCTTTGAAATTGCCTAGAGTTTGGTCTAAGTCCCAGCTCTGCTACTTACTTGCTGTGTGACCTGAGGAGAGTCACTTCACCTCTCTGAGCCTCAATTTTCCCCACCCTGTAACATGGGAATAATATTGGTATCCATCTCACAGGGCTGTTCTTAGGTGCTCAGATACTTGGATGATGCTTAGGGTGGAACTGGACAGAGAGTAGTACGCAGTAAGTGTTTAGTCATTTTTATTATTTCGTTTAGCCCAAGGAGATGGCATCATGCCCAGTTTCCAGATAGGGAAAGTGAGGCTTGGAGAAGGGAAACACTTTATCTAGATTACTGCAAAGGTAAGTGGCAGGCACAGGTATCTGTGTTCAGAGCCTGCTCATTTAACAACCACAAAAGGCTGTCTCCTTTGAAAAGAGAAGAGACACCTCTACCAAGAAGTGTGTGTCTGTGTGTGTGTGAGGGGGATGCTGAGCTAAGATCTTGATCCTCTGATCTGTACCTAAAATACAGATTTAAATTATTTCCTTAATCTAAGGGTCTAAGGAATCAAGGTTCAGTGGGCAAGAATATCTCCCTTCATGTTCCACCTGCTCTCATCCTTTGAGATGACATTAAAAAAAAAAATTAAACCAGAGAAATGAGTCCCATGGGTGGCACCTGAGGCTCCCCACTCACTTCTCAGGCATTGTCTTCAGGTAGGAAAAGTGAGCCACAGGGAAGTCAAACCTGAAATATGATGCCACTTTACAGGAGGGAATACTGAAGCTGAGAGAGGTGGTATTAATATAACCTGCCCAAGGTCACACAGCTTTTGAGGTCACTTCAGGGATTTCTACAACCCTGGAGCCCCAGTCAGGGCTGCAGATCCTCCCAATTTTGATTATGCAAAAAGGGCCCAATCCCGCCCTCCTTGTTCCCTGAACTTCAGACCACCTCAGCTCTCCTGTGCAGAGACTATATTTAGCAGCAGCATTTTCCCTGGTTTTGTGTATAAGTGGAGAGCATTGACTGGATGAAACCTGTTAATATAAAAGAGAAGGACGCACCCAGCTACAAAGCTGGAAGCTAGCTACTCTTAAAGACCTACCTTCACCATCATCAGGAAAATAAAATTACCCTTCGTACACATTTTTCCTATACCAAGAGGGGGTTCTTGATTTGACAGGCGGTACTATAAGTCATAAACAAAAAACCTCAATAAAACTCCAAAAAAATCTCTTTGCCGCCAGCTCAATCTACAGTATTGATAGAAAAGTGACACGTGCCTCCACACCAGCTGTCCCCCATCAACAGACTCCTGCTGTTCTCACTCCTCTTCCACAGAGCTCAGGCCCCTGTATAGCCCTACATGGGTGCTCAGAAAGTTGTTAAATGGGTTTCCAGCTCACCCCAAAAATTCTGCTGTCTTTGCAAGTGCAGTTGATGCAGAAGGTCTCAGTGCTGGAAATATTTCTGTAAGGAGCAAGGTGAGGGGTGGGGAGCTAAGCCTGAACAGAGAAGAAAAACAGAGAAGTTACTGGAACTGCCAAACACTGACATTTACTCTGGGCCAGGCCTCATGATCACTTCACTGCTTCTTCCAACCACTCTGTTCATATCCCCATTTTATATATATGGAAATGGAGTCTCAGAGAGGTTAAGTGATTTACGCAACGTCACACAGCTAGCATCTGAACCCAGGTCTGTCTGATGCTAACATCTAGGAGATATAAGTATGAACAACCCTTCAGCAGAGTGAACATGGGCTCACCCCTTTGATACAACAGGCAGTTTCTT
Organism: Lyroderma lyra; assembly: GCA_004026885.1. Taxonomy (NCBI): domain Eukaryota; kingdom Metazoa; phylum Chordata; class Mammalia; order Chiroptera; family Megadermatidae; genus Lyroderma; species Lyroderma lyra. Next base: position 323,293 of record PVJL010000276.1, read on the forward strand.
AGGGGAAAATGCTCTTTTGAAATCTTACCGTATCTGAAATGACCTTGGGAAGCTCAGCCCCGTGGAAGGAATGGAAGAGCCCATGCAATGGATATAACCATCTGTTTGTTCATCCCTCTATGTAACAGATTTTCTTATATCAGGTTTTCTTTGCCACAGTACAAAAGCCTCTCAAGGAAGGGGAAGATGAGATGAGAAAATGAATCAGATAAAGACAGCAGCTCCCACTGCCTTAGAAGAGCACCCTCTGAGGGCCCAGGAGGCTCCGCCCCAATGCAGAGCTAGAATAACAATCTCAGTAACCACGGCCTCAACTGCCAGTATTTCTGAACATCAAAGCCCAGTTCTTGAACCAGCTGTTCATGGGCTCCTTTCCTGGATTACTGGGTCTCCCAAGGAGGAGAATTTCACAACTGTCCAAGGACCTACTACACAGACTGTTCCTCATAGAGTCTGACCTTGCTGGAGCCAGACCTTGCTGGAGCCAGACCTCATTTCCTGAGAAAAACATCTGTGGCAATGACAATACTACTTTGACTGTCAGAGGCAGGAGGGACTCTTGTGATTTTTTTAGATGAGCAAACCAAGGACCAGACATGGAGAGTAACTTGCCCAGAGTCACACAGCAAGTGTGAGAGTTACACTTTTCCCAACGTGAGCACTCAGCTTTTCACCTGGAGGGCTCCAAAGGGTGGGAAGAGATTCTCCATCTCCCACTCAGGCCCTCAGCCCTAGGAGTCATCCTTAACAGCCCTCTCTCCTCCATATAACCTATCACTCAATCCCCAACGTTCTGCTTCCTACATGTCTCTGGAATCCTGCCCTTCTGCCCTCACTGTCTCCACAGCTGTGTTCGCTGGGCCCTTCACAATCTCCCACCTGGATCATGGGTCCCGCTTCTCCTTGAGCTCCCGCCTCCATGCCAGGCCCTTCTGAACTCTCCTCCATGCAGCACCTCAACAAATGTTAGTCATCTGTATAATCATCTCACTTGTCCCAAGAAGATGGCGTCACACCCATTTTATAGATGGGGAAACTGAAGCTTGGAGAAGAAAAATACTCTTTCTGGGTTATCCAACAAGCAAGTGGCAGACACAGGTGTCCATGTCCAGAGCCTGCTCACTTAATCACGCCTCCTTCCAAGAGTGGAAGGAGGGATGCCTCTACCAAGAAGGTGTCTAAAGTCTAAATAAAGTTATGTCCCCTCGACTTCTCTGCAGTTTCACTTTCCATGGTTTCAGTTACCCGCAGTCAACTGGGGTCTGAAAATATTAAAGGGAAAATTTCAGAAATAAGCAATTCATAAGCTTTGAATTGTGCGCCATTCTGAACCGTGTAACGGAATTTTGCATTGTTTCACTCCATCCTTCCAGGAACATCATGCCATCCCTTTGTCCAGCGTGTCCACGCTTATATACACTCCCTGCCCAGTAGTCACTTAGTAGCCATCTCGGTTATCAGGCTGACTGTCGTGGCATCCCAGCGCTGGTGTTCAAGTCACCCTTATTTTACTTACTAATGTCTCATTCCCCTCCCTTCGTCTCATCACATAGGCATTTTACTATTTCACATCATCCCAAGAAAAAGAATTAGTACAATAAGACATTTTGAGAGAGAGCCCACATTCTCATAACTTTTATTATAGTATATTGCTATAATTGTTCGACTTTATTATTGGTTATTGTTGTTAATCTTACTGTGCCTAATTTATAAATTAGACTTTATCATAGCTATGTATGAATAGAAAAAAAAACATAGTATATAGAGAGTTCAGTACTAGTTCGGTACTATCTGCAGTTTCAGGCATCCATGGGGGTCTTGGGTTGTGTCCCCCAATAATAAGGGAGGAATACTGTACTTTCTGAAATCTAAACTCCCTGCTCAAAACCCATCCGTGGCCCCTACTGCACTCGAGAGGAAGTCTGGCCCCTCACCGCAACCTCAAGGCCCTGTCCACCTCCCGCTCCCACTGGGCCCCTATCCTGACTCAGTGCTCCAACCCCACAGACATTCTTTGGGTATTGCACCCCAAGGCTCTGCCATGAAGTTTTCTTGGCCACAAATGCCTCTGGCTAGTCTTCCCTCACTGGCCCGGCATGCCCACACTCTGGAGGCTACCCCAGGCCAGGGAGGCAGAGAATGTCCCCAGCACACACCCCTCTCCTTTCTGCTTCTGAAACCCTCTCCATCCTCCTCCCACCAAGAACACTGAGAGCACTCAGATCAGCAGGATCCTCCTCGTCTCCGAAGAGAGCCTCCAAGAAGAAATGTCACCTCTACAATCTTCCCTGATCCTCGTAAACAGCCCCAAAGAGTGGGGCCTAACTATTAATCCCCAAGTGCCCCCTAATGACCCTGCAGCTCAGGGAGGCTGACAGCCTGCTGGAGACCATGCAGCACTGAAGTCAGGGCTTGAGTCCAGGTTGGGTTCTGTCTCAGGTTGGGTGCTCAACAAGCAGAACCTGAGGTGGGAATTCTTGTGCAGGTGACCCATGGAGGGAAGGTACTCAGAAGGAAGCCAGAAGGAGTGAGGGAAGCAGGCGGGGGCAGAAGCTGGGCAGACAGGCGTCTAGTCTCTGCCTGACCCCAGAGCAGCTCTGGAGGGTGAATGGTACCCAGGTGGTCCTGCATCGAGGGAAAGGGGTCAGGCTATTGGTCCCCTGTGAGTCAATGGCTGGGGGTTAACCCTGGAGTGGGGTGAGATGGAATATCTCTGGGCAGGTAGCTCCTGGAGGGTGAAAATTCCCTGGGAAAGGGGACAGAGGAGAGCTACTATCAGCCAACTCAAAGCGACTGGCTGGCAGTTCTGGTAGGTAAAGGGACCTGGGGCCGGGGCCAGGGGGCACCAACAACGTCTCCCATAGATCTGTGGCCCTCTCTCTTCCTAGAATTCAGGCAAGAATGGTGGCAGGGTCGGGGATTCCCTGCCTAACCTAAAGCCAAACAGTAGCAGTCCACTCCCTTGGATGGAGACCCTGCAGGCTGCTGTGGGAAAACTAAGGTTCAGAAAGGTTAAGCACTCTGACTGAGGCCACACAGCATCCCATCCCATTTACCATTGAGCCATGACCCTCTGTAATAATGAAGGGCTGACAGGCAGCCTCCCTGTTGTTCTCCCCACTCCTCCCCTGCCCCCACCCATACCCTCTCGCTACCCCATATAGCTGCGCCTCCCCTTGCTGGCTCTCCAGTGCCTGAGTGCTAGATGGGAACAGTGACACCTTGTCAAACAGGCTTTTGATAAATGCAAATCTCTCTTAATTTGAATTTAATTATCAATGAAGTGAGCAACTCCCAGATCACTTCTCCCCATCAGAAACTGGCAGATACATCTGTGCACAGAGCGAGACTGGCATCTGCTGGTCCTCATGCCAAGCCCCTCCCGCCAGCCGGCCTGCCTGGCAGTGGCTGCTGCTCTGGGGGAAGGGTGGAAGTGGGGGTGCAGGAGTCCCGACAGCTGGAGCCCCAACCTCTGCAGATTTTTACAGTCCAGACTACAGCCTTTCATGTGGGCACCCAGAGAGGTTAAGAACACTCGTCCAAAGCCCCACCACAGGGCAGATGATCTGCGTGTATTGTGGCCAGAGCTTGTTCCACCAGGCAGTGGCCACTGTCAGGGGCAGGGAGGTGGTGGCGCTAACTTCACTGTTGCCCTGGCCCCATACTCAACCTAAGCAAATTCTGGAGAGAGGATGCTAATCAATAATTATGGGGCACTGACTGTATGCCATGCACTGTACTGTACCACAATTTCATTCACATCACTCCATTCCATTCAGCCATGAAAATCTCAACATACAGACATAGAAACTGAGAAGCCAGGTGCTGGCCCAGGGTCTCCCAACCTGTGGCACAGAGCCTGGACTCTCATCATAAAATGTGTATGTACTTGCCACACGCAGTGCAGGGTCATCCCAGAGAGCGGGGAATGGCGGGTCTGAGCAGAGCAGCTCAAATTGTGGGCAAGAGCCTGAGAGCAGAATCTGTGCCTTAAAGATAATAATACGAACAGCAGCACCTATGCTGTGGCAGTCCTGACACATGCATATGAATGTGCACAGCAGCACTATTCATAATAGCCAAGAGGAGGAGGAAACACCTTAAGGGTCTATCACCAGAAGAATGGATAAACAAAATGTGGTCTATCCATACAATGGAATATAATTCAGCCATAAAAAGGAACGAAGCACTGACACAGGTAACAATATAGTTGGTTGGACCTTGAAAACATTACGCTAAATGATAGAGGCCAGACACAAAAGGCCACATGTTATGTGATTCCATGTACAGGAAATGTCCAGAATAAGCAAATCCATAGGGATAGAAGTTGACTGGTGGCTGCCAGAGACTTGGAGGAGGGGGAGTGGCAAGTGACTGCTCTTGGGTATGGGGTGTCCTTTGGGGTGATAAAATGTTTTGGAAACCGACAGAGATGAACCAGATAGGACAACACAGTGAATGTACTAAATGTCACCTAACTGTTCATTTTTAAATGGTTAATTGTATGTTATGTGAATTTCACCTTAATTTAAAAAAGTGTAAACTGGAGTCAGACTACCCAGATTCACATCCTGGTTCTGACATTTGTTAGCTGCATAAGCTTCACCTCTCTGAGCCTCAGTTTCCTTTTCTGTACAATGGGACTCAAAATAGCACCACCCTCCATGGGTTTTTAGGAGGATTAAATGAGCTAATGTATAGAAAATACATGAGATCTGGCACATTCTACCTGGTAAATAGGAACTATTCCTATTATCACTCTGGGGGTGATGGGTTTTCTCAGTTTCTTCGAGACTGAGTCAGTCAGAGGCCCAGAAAGCTCCTGGGGGCCCAGGAGGGCTGGCCAGAACTCCCAGATCCTGTGGCTGCATCACACATCAAATATTTCCTGCCCATTAAATTAAAGCAGAGGCCATTCATCTAGGAAGAAATAAAACCTGTAAATATCAAAGCTGATGCATAATATCAAACCTTCCTGGGCTTCTGTTGCAATTTCCTTTAATAATTATTGTTTAAACAAGTCTGGGATGGCGGGGTGGGGTGGAGGCAGGTAGATGGGTCTCCCCCTCCATTTGAAGTTCACTGCACGCACTGACTTGCGTCCCCATAGCAAACACAGCCGCAAGGAACTAGCCAGTGACTGTTTGCTCTCCGTACGTTATTTATTGCTGGTGTAAATTGGCAGGATCCCCCACCCCACCCCCACCCTGTGCATAACTTTTTCCCTGACTTGTTTCTTTCCAGAAGATTGCAGACTGGGGGGCCAGCCTCACAGACGCCAACAGAACAATCTTCTTTCAACAGCATTAATTATCTGCATGGCTTTCCACAACAACAAAAGAAAAAATCTTGACCCCACTGCCTGCCAATATTTAAGGCACTCAGAGAGGGAAATCCTTTTATCTTTGCATCTCCCACAGCAGTTCAGTTTGATGAAACATCCTTCCCATTCCCCTCCCCCTCCTCTCCCTTTTTATATTCTGAACTTTCTGGCCTGATTAATTCTCCCCTTCTCTGTAAAGGGCTGTATACTCTGGAGTGTTGACTTGATTTTCTCCTATAAAAACATTCTCACAAGAAATTAAAACAGCTTAGCCCATACTTGCTCCAGAAGCTACTTGTAAAGAGTCTTATTCCTCAATAATGGAAGGGGGGAAATTAAAAGATTTGTAGGGGAAGACAAGGGTGGGGGGAGAAAATGTGGAAAATGGAATATTAGTTGAGAAGATTTCTTTACTTTAAATTAAAGTTAAGGATTAAAGGCATCAGGCTTTCAAGAGTTATCGTGAAAGGCTTTTTAGCAGTCCCAAGTGGACGGCCCATAATCTTCTTTCAAATGGCTATATTTAGACCACAGAGCACTCAGGCAGCTGAACCAGAAACTTCCAGCAGGGGACTGCATGCAGGATGGAGGTGTTTTGATAATAGCTGTGGAAACTGGATTTAACCATCTAGGTATGATTTGTTTTTGAGGAACATGAAGCACCTGAAAGCAGTATATACGCGACTATTTTAAATATCAGTTGTAGGGGCTCACGGGCGGAGTCAAGCCAAGAGTAAACCTAAGAATTTGGGAAGGCAAGACCACAACCCAAACACCCTTCCATTCTATTCAGGGGGTGTCAGAGCCACACCAGTAATGACACCTCTGATACAAGCATCCAGGGTATAACTTAGACATACGTTTTTCAATTGGAAAAATTATCTTAACACGCTGCCTCTCTCTTAACAGATCAATTAGTAGATAAAATAAAGCAAGAAGGAATTATTTATAGGAAATACATTTATTTCACTCTCTGAATCCCAATTTAAGCACCAAGATCATGTTTACTGAATCTGAATTGAACTGAGCTCACTGCTACCATCGATGAGGACTCTGGGGTGATTTATAAAGGTTATTTGAACACGGGCTACATTACACATTAAATCAATATGGTAAAGGGTGATTCACCCCAAAATATAAGATACCAAAGTTAGGTTTTTGTTGTTGTTGTTGTTGTTTTAAAAACAACTCTAACAAGATTTTTTTTTTTTTAATGTCTGAAATAAGACACCTGTGTTGATGTAGACCAAGAGCAGAACTCTTAAATCTCTGCGGGTGACAGGCGAGAATCCAGACAGAGGAGTTTTGTGGAACAAGAATACTTTGGATTTCTGAGACAGCAGGACCTCCTGGGCTGGTTTCAGTGTGGTTGAGTTATTGTTCATTAATGGAAGCACAAGTAAGTGTTCTAAAATCAAAAGTGACAAAGACCCAACTTGCAAAGCAACATAATCTTCTCCTAGGAAGCAAAAACACGTTTCCCACATTTATCTCAAATTGCAAATCAAAACAGACCCCGACATATTTTCTCTAAGATAATCTCCAGCAGCCTGGTTACTTTAAAGGGGTTTAAATTAGACCAGGTTCGCGTGTGTGTGTGTGTGTGTATGTGTGTGTGTGTGGTCACTGTCTTTCCTTACTAGGATGCTAGAGAGGTGTCAAAGGATTTCAGAACAGGGCCTTTATAACTCTGGGCAGTGCTGGGGTGGGTGGGAGCTAGACTTACCTTCTCCTGCAAGATTCTACCAGGCTTCCCCACACACCAGTCTTTTCAACAGCTCAAATCCTAGAAGTGGGGCCTGGGGACCAACAAGGATAAGAAGGCCTCCAAGTATTTTGATGTCCCCTGCAGATGCTAAGTGGAAGGAGCCACAATTTAACAATATTTCCAAGTCTATGTAATGGCTAGAAGTTTTATAAAGCACATCTAAATGCATGAGCTTGTCATTCATTTATTCTCTCACTCACCCAACAATCTGCTACGTGCCTGATTCTGTCCACAGCACCAGGGCACACAGCAACACCCAGCGTAATGGAGAGGGCCCCAGTGCTTCTGGAACTGAGGGAAGCACAACCAAGCAACTTCAACACAGTGTTGGAGCTAGGCGATGGGTATGTGCACAGCCTCCATGCTAGTCTACCTTTCTGTGGCATTTGAATTCTCCACAGTGCAGTTCTTAAAAAAAGTAAATGCTATTTATTTTATCGATTTCTTCATCTAACAAATATTTGTTAAATGAGGCCCAAGGGTCAGGGACCATGACAGAAGGCTCCTCACCTTCAAAGAACTCAATTCGACAATAGTAGATTTTTGCCTATCAGATGAGTGAGACCTGTTAAAAACTGTTCAAAGAATGTGGGCAAACTGGAGGGGCACTCAACAGACCAACAGGTCCTGTCAGCTCAGTGGGAACAGTTAAGGTGATTGTCTGCATTGATTTTAAGAACAATCTCTGGACAGGCGTGACCATTTCAAGGAACACCATAGATGGGGCCTGGCAAACTATGGCCCATAGGCCAAATCAGGCTCATCTCATTTTGTACATAAAGTTTTATTGGGACACAGGCATGCTCCTTCTTTAACACCTTGTCTACGGCTGCTTCCATAGTGCCACAGCAGTGTGACCAGTGGGACACAGGCTGTATGGCCTACAAAGTAAAAAAATATTTACTATCTGGCCCTCTAAAGAAAAAGTTTGCCATACCCTGCCCTATAGTGTTCTTTATATATTATTGTTGAGAAAACTGAGAAAATTTTCTGTGAATTAAGTCACCAATCCCCAATCTGCCTTCACTGGTGGCCCGTTTTTTACACACTGAGTTTGCTTAGAGCTATAGCTCTCTGGCTCTATCTGGAAAGCTTTTAAAAATCCTCATGTCCGGGACACACACCAGACCAATTAAATCAGACCCTCTGGTGGTGGGTCCTATAAAAAAGTCTGTATGTTTTGAAGCTCTCTCAGGGGATTCCAAGGAGCAACCAAGATTGAGAACCAGTGGCTTAAAGGAAGGGATACCAGCCTGGTGTTAAGTTTTTAAGGATGTATGCAGACTGTTGGTCCGATGCAGCAGCCTCATGGAAGCTGGCCCACTCCCAGAACCAGCTGGGTCCATTGAAAGGGCCAGTTTATCCTGGATAGACAATGACAGAGCTGCCCAGTGGGGAAAGCAGGTATAGGCTACAGACAATGATGCACTGGTAAACGTGTACCAACTGGTTCTCCAGGGGAAAACGCCCTGAGAGGTAGTGCCTGCCGATTTCTGTGGTGTAAATATTCCCACCCACCACGGCCAACCTCAATCTACCAACTGGACATCACTGAGCACAGAACTAGGAAGAGATGTACAGTAGCACATCACATTACTAGTAATATGATAGAAGCAATTCATCTCAAGAGTATGTAGTAGCAATATATAGTAAAACAACTGGAAAGTGATGAGCTTTGGATATTTATTACCATGGCTTGAAATAAATATAATTTACTTAACTGTAGTAAGTTTATACCATTTAATTTTTAATTTCTTAGAAAAGTCCTAGAAATTTGGTTGATGTGAGCTGGTACAAGTTGGCTCCAGCACAATCATTACTTTAGGGTTCAGAAGGCCAAAAGTTTGGAGTTGCCTACACAGGAAAACAAGGTGGGAGGAATGGCTGATAGTTACTGACAGAATTTACATGGAAAATATAGTAAGGTATGGGACTGAGGCTTGCTGTTTGTTGGCAGAATGAGCTTAGTTAGGCATGTTGGTCCACTCCCTGAGCCTCATATTTCTTATCTATTAAATGGGGTTATTATACTAGGGGCTCTGCAGCCATGAAGGCCTGGATTCAAATACTGGCTCAACAACTTCCTAGCTGTGCAAACTTAAGCAAGTAACTTTACCTCTCTGGACTTCAATTTCCTCATCTGTAAAATGGAGATAATTATATTATCTATCTGATGGGGTGGTTAAACGTGTTCTTCCAGGTAAAGAATACACGGCATGAAGCAACAATCAATAAACATTACATCTCATTATTATTTTACAGGCTTGTTATAGGATCATACGAACTGCTTGTTCATTGGGTGCCAATGGAGATCATAAATTCTGTTTGCCAACTATTTCTAACTCTTTCCTTTCCATGCACCAGGTAGTACTACACTGCTTGGCTACTTGTGGTTGAGTGAGGGCATAAGACTAGATTTGGCCAATAAGAGGAGAGTAAAAGTGATGTGTCAATTCCAGGATGAAGCGTTTTATTGTTGCCACGAAGACCTCTACAGCAGTCTATCCTTCCAGAATAGTGAGTAGCAACATTAGAGCTGCGAGCTGCTCCATTAACCTGGGTTCCTGAATCACTGTGATGAGCAGAGCCCACTGCCCACCCACAATGGACATGCAGTCAATGGACATGTCATGTAAGCAAGAAACAGGACTTTGTTGGGTTAAGCCATTGAAATTTGGGGTTCTTTTGTTATTGCAGTATAATAAAGCCTATACTGATTGATACATTGCCTAAACAAATGGCTATTATTATTACTATTAAGACTATCTCCACAGTCTTTAAAACTACAAATGTCACATTTCCACCCTATCCTCAACCTAAATCATATGTGTCTAACAGGAAAATTTTATTTATTCATTTTTATTTTTAGAAAAACTTTAGTACTGATTCACTGGCAAGGTGTAGGGAAGAAAGCATGGTATTGACTGTCCAATGACTTACATTGGAATCTGACACTTGCTCACTCAGGCTAATCATCAGTTCTCTGAGCCTCAGTTTGCTGATGTGTGATATGGGAATAATAATGATGATCATGTTTGCTCTTGCTTTACCAGGCTGTTGTGCAACTATAATGAGATAGTGCATTATATAAAGCATAGTTACTATCATTGGAGGAAATCACAGTCTCTTATTGCAATAAAGGTAGATTACTTCCATTAATCTTCATCAAACTCCCAAGAAATTCCAGTCAAGTTTTTGCTTTGTTTTGTTTTAACCACCTCTAGGTCTAATTCAGAGTAAACAGTATCTCTGGTCTCCTCTTTCAGGGTTCCTGTGCACAGGACTCTACATTCTTGAGCACCTTCTCTCTCCCTCTCATCTTACTCTGCATCACCAACTTCACATAATGTGCCTTGACAACTTATCTCAACAATGTCACCACTTCTTAGAAAGTTCCTTCTACAGTCTTCCTTAGAAATGCTTATCATGGGGATTTAATTAACGCTGGGACCTATATATTGACTTACGATCAAAATGGAGAATGAAATCTATATCCAAGTAATGCCCACAAACCAATTAGTTAACAACACAATGCTCCTTAACAACCAACTTCTTAAACCTTAAAAATAAAAGAGGCCCTTAATTTCATCACTTTATCCTCACCATTTCTTGATGTTTTGCAGGCCTTGGCATTTCCTAATTATGAGCACAGACTAATTCAATCACGATTCTGCCACTGGTTTTTCAAATGCTCCAAGTGATGCCATGAAAGCAACATCTTTTTCTTCCCAAATAAATTAAAAATCTGTATTATAATATAATAATTACCTTAAAATGCTCTGTAGTTGTATTTCATTTTTTCAAAATCATAATTATACACATCTACCTGTCAAGTGCATAAGAGTTCTCAACATATACTGCATGTCAGTAGGAACTGAGAGGCTGATGGCCAAGAAAGAGGTGGGAGGATTAGGTCTTAGTTTCTCCCTTAGCAAGCAGAGATCAAGGTGTGCATTGAATTGTAAATTACAATAGCCAGAGACCCACAGATCTATGCCAAAAGAACAGGAGGGCTTCATTCATTCCTTCATTTATAAATCCTTATTGAAAACTTATTGTGTGCCAATCTGTGAACAAGGCAGACCTGATTCCTGCTCTCATGAAACTATGGTCTAGTGGGGGAGAAGACATAACACAGATAATCATACATATATAATTATTACCATTGTGGTAAGTGCCAGGAAGGAAGAGAAGGGGCACTAGGAGATATACAATGAGAACCAAACAACCTAGTCAGAGGCAACAAAGACCTCCTTAAGCAGAGATGACACTTAAGTTGGCCCCTGAAAGAGGAGTAAAGGTAAGGCAGAGGAAGAGCAGGAGTAAGAAAACGGAGATATACCACATTCATGGATTGGAAGACTCAACAGCACAAAGAAATTTTATTCTTTCCAAATTGATCGGTAGATTCAATGCAGTCCCAATAAAAATCCCAGGAGGTACTGTTATTGTTTTTGTAGAAATTGACAAGTCAATTCTACAATTCATATGGAAATTCAAAGGACAGAGATTATACAAAGAAACCTTAAAACAGGAAAACAATCTATTCAATTTCAAAACTTACTGTGATGATAAAGTAATCAATGCAGTGTGGTACTGCTGTAAGGACAGACATATTGATCAATGAAGTAGAATAAAGAGCCCAGAAACAGACCTACACATAGACACTCATTTGATTTTTGAAAAAAAAAAAAAAAAAAAAAAAAAAAAAAAAAAAAAAAAAAAAAAAAAAAAAAAAAAAAAAAAAAAAAAAAAAAAAAAAAAAAAAAAAAAAAAAAAAAAAAAAAGGCACCAAAGCAATCTAAAGGGAAAAGGAAAATCTCTTTTAACAAATGGTGCTGGGACAACCAGATATTCACATGGAAAAAAAAAATGACTCTCAAATCCCTAACTCACACCATATTAAAAACGTTAATTTGAGAGAGATCGGAAACCTAATCTAAGTGCTAAAAGAAAAAAGCTTCATGATTTGATTTGGGGGTATATTTCTTAGATACAACACAGGAGAAGTGTATTCCACAACAGGGAACAGTATGGGCCAATACCCTGAAGAAGGAAAGAGCTTGGTTTTTTTGTTTGTTTGTTTTTGTTTTTTTAGGAATTCCAGCATTGATGGAGTGTGTCAAGGGAGGAAGAGTTAGAAACACCAACTGCTGCAGTGATCTTTATAAAAAACCTGCACTTTAAGACATGAAAAGACAAGCCACAGACTGGAAGGAAATATTGCAAATCATGTATCTAACAAATGACTTATCTCCAGAAAATACAGATAATTCTCAAAATTCAACAATAAGGAAACAAACAACCCAATTAAAAAATGGGCAACACATCTGAACAGACACATGACCAAAACAGATATACAGCTAGTAAGCATATGAAAAGATACTCAACATTATTAGTCATTAGGGAAATGAAAATTAAAACCACAATGAGATACCACTACACACTTATTAGAATAGTGAGTGGTGGCTAAAATTGCAAAAGAAAAAATGATAATACAAAATGTTGGCAAATATATGTAACATCTGGAACTCATATATTAATACTACTTATAGAAATGCAAAATAATACAGCCTTTAGAAAAGAGTTGGCAATTTCTTAAAAAGTTAAACATACATTTATCTGATGACTGAGCAACCCCATTCCTAGGTGTTTACCCTAGAGAGATAAAGGCTATGGTCACACAAAAACCTACATGCAAAGGTTCATAGCAGCTTTATTTACAAGTGCCAGAAACTGCAGACAACTCAAACATCTTTCAACAGGTGAATAAATAAGTAAATTGCGATATAACCATTAAATGAAATACTACCCTGCAATTAAAAGGAACAAACTACTGATCCAGGAAACAACATGGGGAAATCTCAAATGCAAGAAGTGAGATTAAAAAACACACACACACACACACACACACACACACACACACACACACACACACACACTGCATCATTCCATTTATATGACATTCTGAAAAACACAAAGCTATAGGGAGCAGAACAGTGGTTGCCAGGTTGGGGAAGGATATGAATAGAAAGGAGCAGGGTAAGAAAATGTTAAGGTGTGATGGAACTGTTCCATATTCTGACTGTGGTCAAACTCACAGAACTGTACACCAAACCAAAAAAAGTTTACAGTATGTAAATTAAAAATAATTTTCACCAAGTTCCCCACCAGCTACTGGAGAGAATCAAAAGTTGTTGGCCACGTGTTCGGGGCCTCCAAACGCCCTCCAGGCTCCTCTCCATCCAGTACTCTCTCTCTACCCATGCACACTCCCCAGACCCCTCCACCACCCCAGCTAGCAGAAACTTTAGGGTTTCAGGCCAGCAACTCTCTGCCTCGGAGCCTTTGTTAATGCTGTTCCCTTTGCCTGGCATGCCCTTACTTCTCTCTCTCTGGCAAGCCCCTATTTATTCCTCCATGCATGGCATAAGTGTTACCTCCTTGGTCGTCCATCCAAGAAGTGGTCTGCAGAAATGCTAAACCCAGCCAGGGCTGTCAGGCTAATGCTGTCCAGTGTCTCAATATTCAAGGATATGGTGCCAAGCTACATCTTAGGTCAAGATGTCTACCTTCCAAAAAGGTTATCACATGGGACAAGAAGGAGAGGCAAAGGACATTTGTCCAGCTGAAAAGCACAGACTTTATTAATAAGGCTTATTTTAACCTAAAGAAACACAATGAGCTGGAAACTCTCAGGAGATGGAAGTCCAGACAGTGTCTAGCTACTCAAGTGGGAATGGATCCATGAGTTCTGCTACGGGCTTCCCAGGACCTGCCCCTTTGGAGCCTCCAAAGTACGCAGCTTCTCCTAAGTTTCCCCCATGTCCTCATGTTCCCTGTGTCATGAGTCTATGGTGAAGAAGTGGTTCCTTCCCCACACCCAGATGGATGAAGGCAACAATAAAGCCCCACAATGCCACTTAAAAGAGATTTCTTAGGCTGTGGCTCTGCGAGTCAGAAATAAAAAGCGGGGTTTCAGCATCATGCAATTAATGCAGCAAACATTGATTTCTGCACTGTAAGAGGCTGGTTCATTAATTCCAGATGCTCCCACCAGTCAAACCGAAGCTCGGCTTCTTTGCAAGATGAGGCAAATGAGAATACTGAATTTTAAAATTCCTTTCTGCAGCAACCTTTATTAACAAACAGAGCATAGAACCCACCCACCCAGACTGCTTAATTCTTCCTAAATAATGAACAGCAGCTGCTCACCTCCCCATTTACATGGGCAAAACTCACCATGTCTCTTGATGCCCAGGTGGATCCTCATTATGGGAGGAGAGATAACTGGTCATTGACCTCGGCCACCCCCACCCAGCTCTGAACAACCAGTATTTGCTTAGTGAAATATTCCTCCACACCTTCCAGCATCAGGACCTCTTTACAGGATTAGGTGTTTCTCCAAATTACCCTTGGAAGGTAAAGACCCAACAGGGACTTCCTGAGAAAGACATCTGGGGTTCCTCAAGGTGAAAAGAAAAAGAGAGGCCCCTTGGGAGAGTATTTTCCTTTGGAGGAGGCTGTACAAGCTGAAACCTTTCTTTTTTTTCTTTTAAGGTAAATTTCCCTTTGGGGGAGATGTTGGATTTACAAGGCTCAAACACTGTAATTTAAGTCTCCAAGTCCAGAAAGGTGCAGGAATGGGCCAAGCGTACTACTGGGTTTTCCTGTAATTTGACAGTAGGTTACTACTGAAATTGCGGTCTGCTAAGGTAGCTGGGTATCACCTGGAGTCAGTTAGAATTGCGGAATCTCAGCCCCCACCCAAGTACTATTGAATCAGAATCTGCATTTAAACAAGATCCTGAGGTGATCCTCATTCACATTCAAGGTTGAGAAACACGGGCTCAGGTGGTTTGTTTCAGAGAAGTGACCACGAGGAGGAACCATTGGCACATCTGCTGGGAGAGTAAGGATGCTCTCTGCTTGCCTGGCCCAAGCTGAAACGTCCAGCCCTGCCATCCCAAGAACCACTTTAGCTCTCAGACGGAAACTTCCAACAAGGCCGCTAGGCCACTGACCCAGTGATGATGTCCTCCTGGCATGGTTCAGAAAACCCCAAACCACGAAGCCCTCGGTTCTACTCACAGGGTGTCATGGGCCAAGAGCATCGGCATCCCCTGGGAACTTTTAGAAATGTAGGATCTTAGGACATCCCTGGCCTACTGTGTCCCCAGGAATCAGGGAAGCTCTCCAGGAGCTCAAGTTTGAGGACGACACATGGTGGTCTCCTGCCAAAAGGCTTCCAGTGAAGTGGAAATCTGAAGCTCATGCTGACAACTGACGACTGTCATGCTGTATTGATGCGGGAGACCCACCCTTAATGTAGAAGTTAGGGGACAGGAGTAAAAGGGCACAAATGGCTCCCACTGGATCAATAACCTGGGACAGGGTCAGGAAAGTGATGAGGCATCTGGGATCCAAGTTCAAAGCCACTGCCTTGAACTAATGAAGAGTTTCTTTGACGTGCGTCATCAACTGGCCTGACCGCTCCCCTCACCTGTACCCAACCCTCTGCCCTACTCTCCCAATTCGCATGAACAGTTTCCTTATCCAACGGGAACTCAGCGATGGAACACTTGGTCTTTTGAATGTGTGGGTTCCCCCTCGGTGCTCCCCCCACCCCCACCTCAGCCTTCTCAGTTATCCTGGTGAACACAACGAAGATTTCATGCACCAAATACCATCCAGCTCCAATTGTCATTTCAGGATTCACACCGTTTTAATGAATGCCAAAACTGTTTTTTCACTTGATAGAGCCTGACAAGACCAACAATCACAGATTAGAGAGAAACTTCTTGCTTTTCAACAAAGGTTAATAAATAGTGACAGCATTAAGTCTATTCTGATTAACTATGCTGAAAGATATTATTGCTGTTTGCAACATGAAATCATTATTGGATTAAGCACAGCATATAAAAATGAAATGTGAGTTTTAATCTCAAACACAGACACACAGGCTGCTCGGATAAAGGCGGGGGTAGCACTTGAAGGCCCGTATTAATTTTTGAGTTGCTCTGGTGAAGAGATACTATTATCTGTCTTTTGTCTGGTCTGGATTTGATGGTCCCTTGGTGAACTTTCCGATTGCTCCCCCATCCCAAAGATGCTAAGGGGCAAATAGCAGTGACAACTCCTTTGCTAAGTCATATCACATCGAGTGGCCAAGCACAGCATGGCAGGACACAAACGGGGATCAATGGAGCACAAGTGGCCTCACCCTTCCAGGGGTTCTCTGACCTCAAAGACCTTCCTGAAGAAAATGCCAAACACAGGTAAAGCAATGTGGCTGGAGATGGGGGGAGTTCCACCCTTCTTTTCTAAATGAAGAAGCTGGGGGAAAGGAGTAAAAGTGATTAGGTGGTTCCTAATAGGTTCACCTGGGATAGGGATGAGATACAAGTTCAAAGCCCCTGCCTTGCCCTCTTGCCCATCCCATCCACTGTGGACCCTGAAATTCTCCCAGCTGCACCATTCAAGATGTTTTGTACGTTCATTCATTCAGCATGCAGACTGTGGTCCGTAGGTACCATTTCCCAAAGAAAGGATCCCAGGCTCCCCGGAGCAATATTTGGGTCGAAAGCTGGGGTGGAAAATGTACACAGTGAATCTGGAACATCTTGTCTCCCTGGAAAGAAAGGCAGGTGTGTCCAAGACCACTGGAAGGGTGCTAAGGCTTCAGAAGCTGACTTGCAGGGTCCCTCCCCATACTAGAAATGGGACAATAGGGATAATGACTGAAATGGATAAAGACACTTCAACTACATCTGTATCCATGGGTTTCTAATGATATATTTTTTTAAAAAAAAACTCTCACTGGCCACTTTTGGAGGATGCCAGAGAACCAACTCTTAGATTTGAAAACTGACAAACGAAAGGAAAGAATTAATAAGCATTTATTCTCCCTTTCCTGGATACACTTTCCTTCAGGGTAGGCAAATAATTGATATGGAGTGGTTTCGCGGCAGAGAAATCTTCCAGCTAAGAAAGAGAGAAGGAAGAACAGAATCAACGTATCAACATTTTGCAACCTCTAACAAATTAATGGATCCAGGCAATTATTGTCAGTGGGCATGAAAGCCAGCAGATGAAGAGCTGATGAGGAATTTGACAATGGATGGATCAGGCTGACAGCTTCTGAACCCACCAATCAATCCTAATGTCACAGAAAGGGAGATAGCCAGACCTTGCATATCTCCTGAAAGAGGAGTACCTCGCCGCCTACGATGTGGTTTTGCCAAAAATATCAAAGTGGCACCTGATCAAGCCTCTGGGGCTACCACCAGTTCACAGGAGACCCAGGGGATGGAGAAGAGTATTAAATGACACCATGGGGACATGCTCAACCAGAGTCAAGGAGGGAATCTCTATGGGACAAATAGCCTGGCTTCTTCAGCAAGAAAAAAAGATTATAAAATAAAGGAAAGAAAGAGAAAGAGGGTGAGACAAAAAGTGAGGGGAGGGGAAGAGGGAGAGGGAAATGAGATGAGGGAGAGAGAAAGAGAAAGAGGGGGGATAGGAAACGAGAGAGGAGACAGAATAAAATATGAACCATGAATTCATATTAACATAAATAAATAATTAAATAGGTAAATAAATGGGGAGAAGCACAAGCTATTCAACTAATAACTGCAGAAGTAAGCTGCAAAGAGAAAATCACCACTGGCAAATCCCCTGGCAGTGACTGTTTCAGCAAGAAGCAACAATAGGTGCTAAAAATCAGTGGGCAAAGGAATGATGAGCAACAGATAACTGGCATTGTCTCAAAGTGTTTCCACACAAGATACTTATTAATTACAAAGGGGAAAAATAATAACTTCAAAATGGAGAATATCAGCAGGTATCCCCTTAAGTAAGTGACCAAGTTAGCATCCTAATAGGACCAATGCGCTTCCTGATACAATGGACTGAGGACACATCACTTCAGCAGCATTTCTGCCAAAAATGTGTAACCTGAGGCTAAATATCCTACATTCTCAAATCAAGGGGCAATCTACAAAATAAATGACCAGTTCTCATCAAAAGTGTCAAGGTCATGCAACCATAAGAGTCCTGCCCATCATAGTAGATAGTGGCCCCTGATTCTCCTTCACCGTCAAACAGTGCCTGCAAAGTAGAGTTGAGTCATTCACATATCAAATAATTCTTCTTCACTTGGTCCCAGAGGACATCTCTCTGCATCCTGACATTGAGCATTGAAATATTCATTGAATGAATTAATTCAATAAATAATAACCAGCTTAAACAAAAAGGGGGGGGATTTTTATCAGACCACGTGACCTGAAAGTTCCAGATCACATGGCTTCAGAAATGGCTGTATCAGCTGCTCAAATGATGTTACTTCATCCTGATCATCCTGGCTCAGCTTTCCTCTGTGTTGGTGGCTTTATTCACAGCCAGGGTTCTCTGCTGGCAGCTCTTTCACCAGCTTGGCAACTCCCGACAAAGAGCTAGAGCTCTTTCCCAAGAGCTCTAGCAAAAGTCCCAGGATTCACTCTCCTTGGACCAGCTTGGGTCCATGCACTTTTACCTGTTCCAGACTAAAGCGGACTAAAGGTGCATGACAGCTAAAAGCACTGTATGATCCAGGACTGGATGGCGGACCAGAAAAGGACATTAGTGGGCAACTGGCAGAACTTGAGTACGATCAGTACACTAGATTATACAGTGTTGTATCAGTGGCAATCCTAATTTTGAAATTGCTCTGTGGTTATGTTGAATGGTAACATTCAGGGAATCTGGGTGAAGGG
This sequence comes from Lyroderma lyra, assembly GCA_004026885.1. NCBI lineage: Eukaryota > Metazoa > Chordata > Mammalia > Chiroptera > Megadermatidae > Lyroderma > Lyroderma lyra. The sequence goes on from PVJL010000276.1 coordinate 342,137, forward strand.
AATATGAGGAATCTTTACACTATTTTTGTAAGTTTTTGTAAATCCTTTTAAAACTATTTCAAAATGAAAAATTGAAATATAAAAATTTTAAGTAAATCGAATGTGAAGCCCTCCTGCCACCCCTACCTCAAGAGGTTCCTTCCAGAAGACATTTTACATTTCTGATTTCACAGCACTCACAATAAATTCACTTGTGGGTTCTTTGCTGAATGCATTCTCTCGCTGTGGCCTGGGAGACCTCTGAGCACACACAGGGCACTTTCCTATCTGAGAGAACTGCTGTTCCCTCTTCACCATTGCTTTCTTTCCCTATACAGTTTTTATAGCTCTTTGTAATCACATAGTTACCTGAATTTGGCTCATTCATTAATTTTGCTAGATGTTGAGAATCCAGCAGTGATCCAAACACACAAAATTTCTACCCTCACACAGCTTTACTGTCTCCGCCATTAGACCAAAATGTCCAGGGGGCAGAGCCCACACTTGCTTTGTTTCCTGCTCTGTCTCCAGTGCCTGTCATATAGCTGGTATTCAAAAAGTGCTCCCTGAATGAATAAATGAATAAATGAATGAATGGCAAACACACCACCACTTCCTCCTCCAGCACCTATGGGAGACATTGCTAACTGATCCCAGAACTCTTTCCCACTGGGTCTGGCCAAACAGGTATGCAATGCATTTGCCTATGTGCATGGGAGGAGCCTTAGCTGTTTTAGAAATGCAGAAAGGAGGGGCAAAAGGCAGGAAGTCACTGGTCTTAGAGCACTGACAGAACTCAGTCCCCTGACATCCAGCCCTGTGGAGGCACCACGAGGTAGTAGACATTTTTACAACAGCTGCCAAGGTTTAGATCACTGCTGGGCCTCATTCAACCTCGCTCTGACCTCCTTCCTGGACCCTGGGGATCACCTCCTCTCCTGGTTCACCCCAACTCAGGGGGACAGGCAGAATAACATTTCCCCAAAACAGAGTGACTGTACACATGTTTTGAAGAGCAAAGAAGCTTGCAAGTGGCCTCCGTAAACCGGGGAATCCTGCATAAAGCTTAAATCTGCTTCTGACAACCAGGCACCTCCTGAAATAGGCATCAAGGAGAGCCTGCCCATTGGCTATGTCACGGCATCTGGCACTTAATTATATTTTATATCCTATCTTCCTCTGTTTGTTTCATGGGTTCACAGTCAACTCAACCCTCTTCCCCACCAAGCCAACAGTTATAAGTATGGGGAAGTTCTACCTCTGAAAGACAAGAAAATCTGATCCTTCTCTGGGCTCCAGTTTCCCCATTTGTAGATGAAAAAGGGTGATTTGAATTTAGAGAGCCCTAGGTTCAGATCCCAGCTTGGTCACTTCTTCAGAGACCATGGGCAAGTAATGAACCACTCTCTGCCTCAGTTTCCCTCCATGTGAGACGGATCGATGCTGTGTGGATCACTGGGCAATGTGACTGGAAAGTGTCCAGCTCAGAAAACAAATTTCTGATAGATAGTGGATGCTACTCCCATGTAAAGTCCTCCTCATTTCTCACCTTCTAGAACCTTCTAGAATCACTGGCTTCTCCATTACATTGACTGCACCTATAGGGTGCTTGACAAATATTCCAGGAGTTGAATTAAGCCTTGAAGTGGGTGGGCCCTGTGCAGGGTGTCTGCCCAGGTGAGCTCCCCAAAGGCAGGGACCTGACTGTCTCGGGCATCCCTGCACTGTCACTGCCTTGGGCAGTGCTTGGCCCACAGGATTTTGTGTATAATATGATTTATTTGCTTTTCATCCTTATGTATTTTTAATTTTAGGAGTGTGTTTTCTCGCAGTGGCTTACAGGTTCCCTTCCAGAACTTTCCCTGCATCCTCTGGCCCTCTACCTAAAGAATGGACATTCCATCTGTCAGGGAACATGCCCCAACCCTCCAAAATCCCCTGAGCTAGGGAGGATGTAGTAAATTTGGTGCCAATTGCAACAACAAGCCCTGCTCAGGTGTAGCCTGCAGCTCCCAGGAACTCCCCGAGGCAACACAAGAACTTAGCTGGCAACATGGAGAAAAGAATTGTAAGTGATGCCTACCTGACACCTTCACCTGATTGAATTAGGCAGGGAATCTTGAGGAAGGATGTATGTGACCCAATCAAGTGGCAAAAGAGTTCTACAAAGGAGAAACTTACTCATGTGTGGGCCCCAAGGACTTGTCCAACCCCCTTCAGGGGATTGGGCTAAGGGAGGGGGCTGTGGGCTTGGTCACCGAGTAGGGAGACAGTCTGGTCTCACTAGGCTTGATCCAAAGGATGGGCGACTGCCTTAGGGAACTATACATCTGGATGTGCACTAACGTACGTTACCAAGAGCCTCAGCATTCTTACCTGTGAAATGAGGATAAGGTGCAGATTCAATGAGATGGTCTAAGTCAACACTTAGCACACTGCTGGCACGTAACTAGTGTGGAACCAAAGGACGTGGTGCTACGTACGTGTTGCCACTGCTTCTGCATTTCAGATGCAACAAATGGACCCTGACGCATAGAGTTTGTCCGTCACCCATTTCTCCTGAGTTGCCAGAACTCTGCTTCTGCCACGCCCCTGCCCCTCCCTGTCCTCTCCCCTCCCAGGCCATACTGGGCAGCAGCTGCTCCTTCATCTCACCAGAAGCTTCCACACCTCTCTGCCTTTGAGTCTATGAATTCCTGAAACAGAAAAATATGTTGTCCATGGCATCCCCTTTCTGTCACATCAGGAGTGTTGTACTTCAAGGCCCTTCTCTTGGAAGGTTTCCAGGGTTACTTCTATCAAAACCCATCACCCTCTCCCCAGCACTGCCATGGCACTTTGTTCCCATGTCTATCATCGAGTAATACAAATTATTATTTATTAATATCATGATTATAATCAGAGCTACCACTAGTTACCATCAAGATAAATTCTAAGTTAATCCTCTGAACAAATCCACACAGAAGGTATTGCTGTTTTCCCCACTTTACAGACAAGGAAAGTTGAGAGACAGAGAGGTGAAGCTACTTGCCCAAGGCCACCTAGCTAGAAGGTGACAGAGGCGGGCTTTGCACTCAGGTCTGTGTGACTCCGAAGTCCTCACTCTGTTCCTGACGAATGCCGGAAAAGGCAGCTGAAGAGGTGGAACCTGCATTCCCATCTCCCGGGGTTGTACGTTATAGGCCCTGGAGGCTGAGAGGCAGAGCAGTACAGACACACACACACACAGACACACACACACACACACACACACACACACACACACACACACAGCTTTGAATTTCCAAGTATCTCCTCTTTGCTGAGTCACCTACCTGGGAGGTGGGAGAGAGAAATCAATACTCACAGCCTATCAACTTGGTTATCAAATCGCCCAGCATCAGCCCCCAAGGCCGTGGCTGATCATTCCAAAATCCTCAAACCCCCTTATGTTACAATTACTAGAACATTTCCTTTTAATCACCCCAGGTATTTCTGAGGAGATGGAAAGAAATAAGAGTGTCCGGGGAGAAGTGCAGACGATGCCCCCTTACACTGAAGGGCAGGCCGCAGTGTGCAGGGACAGCAGGCCATCCCAGAACAGGCCCTGAACCCCGTGGGGAGCTCAGCGTGGCTCCCAGATCTATTTGAGGACCAGTGATGAACCTCACTCACCAGGCAGATTGACCAAGGGCAGCTACTTGGAGGGGGGTAGGTCACAAGACACAGCAGCAGAAACAAAGCCAGAGAAACATGGCATTTGGGCCAAAGCCACAACCAAAGCTGAGGCTGTTTATCCTCTGTGAGAGCCACATGGCATCACCTCCTCACATCCTGTCCTTCTAAAGAAGCTCAACTTTCACAGTGGGCTGCCAGCCCCGGCTGTCCCAAAAAGGACAGCCAAGGTGAAGAGCAAGGACTGAAGTGGGAGTCAAGGTGAGTGCGGTGGGGGACCACTCTGACACTAGTGCTCTGTGATCTTGGGAGTGTTTCTGAAGCTCACTGGGCTGCTACTTCATCATTAAATGGAAATGGAGTTGATAATCCCTTCTCGGTCTGGAACTCTGAAGACAGCATGGCAGTAATGATAGTGGTGAACCATCAATGAGCATTCTCTTTTCTTGTTTAAACTGGTTCCAGGTGAGTTTCTCTCATATACAACCACAAGCTTCCTGCCCATTATAGTAGAGAGTGGCCCCAGATTCTCCCTAGTTGTGACACAGTCCCTGAAAAGTTGTTGAGATTCATGCATCAAACAGTTCTGCTCCTTTATTTCGTCCTGTAGTCTCCCTGCATCCTGGCACTGAGCACAAAAAGATTCATTGGAGAGAGAAAGGGAGGAAGGGAAGAAGGCAGGAAGGGAGGAACTTAGTTTCCTTCACAGTCAGTGCACACCCATCTGTGAAGACCTCAAACCCATTTCCTGGTCTTTGAGTTGTGCGATAGCATCTCCATTTTTTGCCAGCTCCTCTACCTCCGCCATCATAGTCACAGTTAAGTGATTAGCTCCAGGGGACGTTCCTGGCACCACAGCTCTTCAAAGTGTTCAGTGCTGGAGTGTGGATAACCAGATAAGGACCCCTCTTCTGTGGGAAGCTGCCAGGCTGCACCCGAATCCAATCACCTCCTCAACTGCAGTAACCTTGGAAGCACAATCCATCACCCACCCAACAAGCCCTTGTGGGCAACTACACACACCAGACCTTTTCCTCATAGCATCCAACTGAGTCTGGTTATAGGACTGGGCACAGGGGCAAAAACCCAGGGGAGTTTCTTTTCCATGTAATAAAAGAGGCTGTGTCCACACAAGCTGATAAGACCCTCAAAAATAAGAGCAGTGTCCTCCCTAGGTGGGAAACTTGCAAACTTATCTGTTGTCAATAATTATAAAGTGTCTTTTTTTCCTCTCTGAAAAAATAATCCCTCCCTGTAGACATCAAGGTATCAAATTTGAATCTTGTCAATATCTCCATGAAACTGGCAAGGAATGTTCCCTTGCAAAAAAATAAAACAACAATAATAACAATAACCATAACAACCAAGTTTTAAAAAATCATTTACTATGCCAGATGCCAGGCTAGATATTTCAGCTACACTGTTCCACTGAATCCTTGCTACAACTATAAGAGGTGGAAAACTGGAGGCTCAGAGAGATTAAGTTACTGGCCCAATGGCACCCAGCAACCAGGGGAACCAGTATTTCTACCCTGCAAGATTTCAAAACTTCTCCAAGTTTCATGCTTTCTCTTTTGAAAACAGAAATAAGTAGGACATACTTCAAGGGGTTTCCATGAAGATTAGATGAGATAATGTATGCAAAGCATTTTTGCATGCAGTCTTGCCCATTGAAGGGCTTCACCCAGCTAGACTGAGTATTTCATTAATGTGCCCCTGCCAGGGTTTAAGGCGGGTGGGCTCAGGGCACCATGTGGTGCCAGGCTCAGGGGAAATACCCCTCTGTATGCCGCTTTCCTCTCTGCTGTCTACCGCCGATGCTCAGATGTCAGTCCCCTATTGGACAAGTGCACAAAACAGTTTTGGGTGCCCACAGCCACCACAAACCCGAGCTAGCTGGATCCACCCTGGCGGGAATAACTGCCAGATGGCTCTCTTGTCGGCTGGTTCCTGCCCCTGGCTGCTGCCCAGAGTGACTTAACCCAAGTCTGCAGCTGCCTTGCCAAATTGTTGGAGAAAAGACGAGGACAGCATTTGGCTCAGCCCACCCATGCAGAACACCCACCCCATAACCCGTGCCATGATGCCCGGGCTCTCCCAGCTGAGTGCCTGGCATACAGCAGCTGCTCAATGGCACATTGTGGGCAAGGCTGCAGAAAGAGTGAGTTACAAGTTGTGTTTTAAAAAAAGATGGTATTGTGTGCTGAGAGGATGTTTTAATCTGGGTACAGGCATTCCAGAAATAACAACAATAGCTCATGCTTTATAGCACTTACTCCATCTAATCTTTTATGTAAAGGAAGAAATTTAACCCTCACAATAGTAGCCCAATTTTATAGATAAGAAAGCTGAAACAGACAAAATGATTTGCCCGAGATCACATACAGGTAGGACACACTGAACCCAGGCTATCCACCCCATGCCAATCTGCTGTGATCAAGAAAGGCCCTGATGTAACAAGTGAGAGATAGTCCTGATGCTGGCACTGTTATAATTCCCATTTTAAAGACGAGAAGACAGGCTCAGAGAAGCTGAGATCTGCATTCAGCACTGGTTCCTGATCATACTGAATTTTGCATAACACCTGGTTTCTACTCTGTAAACACTGACTTCCCCACCACAGTCATCCGGTCCTGCAGATTATTAAAAAAAAAAAAAAAAGAAAGAAAGAAAGAAAAAGACAAATCCCAGTGACAGGGAAGTGAGGCACTTGGGACAAGAATTAGAAAGAGGTGCCTCTGGCTCAGTGGGGTAACCCAGTGGCTACTAGCTTCCCAGCAGGGTGTGGGTTTTCTGCTCTAGAGAAGCAATGTGGCAGGTCATGCATGCCCTGTGGGTGGCAGGGTTCAGGGTCGCTGTGGTATGGCCATCTGGGGGAGCCCTGACTATCTCTGGTACTGTGGCCAGTGCTCCTGCCATCCAGCTGAGGGAATTAAGCCCGGGGACCTGGCCTCCACCTGGGCCAGATCAGAAACTGTCAACCGGGGGCTCCCATCACCAGGGGCAGGCACGCCTTGAAAAAGCACATTCCGTATCATAAAATAATTTCATATTTGGAAAGCAGCACCCCCTCCAGAAACAAAACACCCGTTGCTCATTTGGCCCAAACGCGACAGAATCTTCTCAGCTGAAGCACGGCGGGTTAACAATGGTGCAACCCTTAAAAGCACCTGGACGTTTCCTGAGTCTCTGACTACAGCTGGAGCCAATGGGAGCCTGGACGCCTTTTGACAATGGCTGCTGTACTGTGTTCTCAAACCGAGAGTCACCCAAGGACGACTCTTCTGGGGGTTCCAAGTGCGAGAGGACAAGAGCACACCATACACACTCTCACATGCAACATGCTCATGCTACATGCTCACACTCAACATGTGCTCTCATGCATTCTCTCACACAGAATGGCTCACATTCTCACATACAACATACGCTCATACACAACACGCCTCCTCACATGACACACTCCCCCATACGTGCTCACATGTTCCAATGCACATACTCACACACTTGAATGTGTACACACTCTCACACTCAAAGGTGTACAGATTCAAATTCACACACCCATGTGCCTCCCCCAAATGCTCACACACATCCACATACAGACAGAAAAAGATACACAGGACCCCAGAGAAACACACCCAGGCCCACAACCAGCCACACCCATGGCCATGTCCCAATGACACTTGTGGACACAAACGGACACACACAACTCCAGAACACACATATACAGACAAAGACCCCCCCACCCAGTCTTGAACATGGACAATTTCCAAAGCCACGATGCACACAAAGACACACAGAGCACCACACACACAGACACAGGAACACACACACACAAAATCAGAGCCTCCCGCTCTCACACCCCCAAGTCCTCCCAACGGCTGGCAGGTCCTGGCACTCACCCTGGGCAGGACCATCCAAACACAGGTGGCTCCGTCCTCCCAGCCCTGGTCCAACAGCCTGAACATACTCTGAAGGCCTGTCAGTGGCACTACCAGCAAATAAAAAGCGAATGTGCAAAAATAAAACCGAAAGGCAGCAATAAAGCAGTCCCCTTCCCACAGGATCGGAGCTGACGCAGGTTCTGCTCTCTGCAACAAACATTTTTATTCTAATTTTAAAAGACATTGGCATTACCTCTTTTGGCTCTCGATTCAGCCAGACGGTATCTTGCCTACTAGGCTGCCTACCGGCCAAACTGGGCAGCGAAGGGACACAGGGTCTCAGGCCTCATGCCCCAAGCCTGCAGGTCACCCTTCACGATGAGCACTGACCTAGGAACCTGCTGATCACCAGGGTCTGATTTTACATTAGCCTTGCAGGCCCCGGTTTTAACACGCGGCAAAGCAAAGAGATCATACCCCCAGACTGCCTCGCCTCACCCCAGCCAGGATCCCTGCAGATCCAATCCTACCCTCCAATATGAGCACCATATGCAGAAAGGTGGCTTTCAAATGGTGGGTCAGCCTCCCAACAAATGGGGGACTCCTTGTGAACTGTTCTCCACCCCCACCCCACCCCACTCATCCTGCCTGCAAACTTGAGTCTCACCTCATACCCCCCAGCAGTGATCCTTCCAGGCAAGGACTTAGGGAAACCATATACCAGTCTTAGAAAGCAAAGTGAGCTATTTTAATGAGCTTGGAAACCTAGACCCCCAAACATGCCTCCAGCCTCAGCTCCTGCGCCACCCTGCTCAGCCCTGAGGTCCCAGTCACTCTGGTCAGATGACTTCTGCAAAGTCAGCCTCCATGTCTTTGCCCCAGCTGTTCTCTTCTCCTAGGACACACTTTCCTGTCTCTTTGCCAGAGCTGTGTGTGCCTGGTCATCCGTCAGGTCTCAGCTTCCTGATAGGTGGAAACCGAGAGCCGCACAAAGAACACAGGCCAAGATGTATTAAAAGTAAAAATTTATTAAAACCACTGGGGTGCGGGTGAGCTGAGGCAGACTAAGCCCTGAGCAGAGAAAAAGCACTTTCTCTTATACGGAAGAAAGGCTGACGTGGTCCAAATTGCCTGTGGGGGTTCAGCTCGAGGGTCTCAGACAATTCCCTGGTTTTAGTTCCGGGTTCAGCATTCCTCAGTGATTGTCTCAATGGCATGCCTCAGTGGCTGAGTAACTGATCAACTGATTTTGCTCACGGGGTTTAGCGATCAGTCAGCAGTCAAACTGGTTCTTGGCTGTAGAATGGGGGTGACCTGCCTCTGTTTTTTACCTGACACTTCCGGGTCACTTTATCCACATTGTTGGGAGTCTGGGATCCCACATTGAGTGAGGCAGCCCAGTTCCTGCCGTCATTGAGCCACAATGTAGGTGGCCTCCTTCTGGAAGCTTCCTCAACCTCAGCTCCCTCTGTCTCCCTCAGTTCTGTCCAGGCTGGTTCCACTTGCCTATCCCTGGTCTGTCTCCAGGAGCTACGATGAGGGACTCTCTGAGGACAGAGAACAATTGGCCAGCACCCGAGACCACCCAGCACAGTGTAAGACCAATAAGTGGCTGCTGAGTAAATACATGAACAAACAGCTCACAGGGGAGGAGGGTCTTCCTCCTCTGGATTTTCAGAGAAACCAGGAAAGGGAGACCCCAGTAAGTCCTTGCTAGAGAGAGGACCTGTCGGCTTCCGGCTGGGGAAACAGCCCCCTCTGGCCATTCCCAACTGTTTGCACATCACTATTCCAACTGAAGTTCCATAAGCGCCAAGTGTAAAAATGTTGGATGGAAAAGAAATGTCAGCAGATGGCTCATAGCGGCCTCAGGAGCCTCCTTCCGGGGCCTCTTGAATCTCCCTCTGAAACACCCCTACCTCAGCCCTCTCCCGGGCAGCCCCGGTGCCGAGGCAGGGCCCATGCCCCCTTGAAGCAGGCCTGCATGGCTGTAGTAGCTCCTCCCCATCTCCCAGCTCTGATCTTACCCTCACAATCCCTCCTCTGGGCGTCTGAGGATCCTGCCACTGCTACTCTAAGCTCAAACCCCTCCATGGCTTCCTGTAGCTCTTAGAATTAAACCCCTAAATCCTCACTATGCGCCTCCAGGAAAACTCCAAATTGTACACAGTGGCCCAGGAGGCTGTGCCAGATTTGATCCCCACCAGCCCCCAAGACCCCTGGTTCTCATCCTCTGTGCCAGCACCCACGCTGTTCCCTGTCTGATGCTGGTCTTTGGGGTAAAATGGTCACCTTTAATTTCCTGCCTGACAAACTCATCCTTACAGACCTGCTGCAAACGGTCCCTTTTGTGGCTCCTTCCCAGCTCCTGGCGCGGTGCACCTGCACAGCGTGTACCCAGTGCCGTAAGAAAACTGCGGTCCTGGGCTGTCATGGGTGATGTTCTCTCCTCAGGACCCCCTGGAGAGCAGGAATCCCATCGTATTTATTAGGAGCTCCCCAGATTTGGTCCCGAGTAGACACATTAATATGTATTAGTGGTTACTGCTGTGATGAATATCATTTTTAAGCTCCCTCTGCACCTGGTGCCTTGTTCTAAGTTCTCAGATTACTGTTTCTAATATATCAGGACAAAAGGAAAGTGCGAGATGCTTCTGCTTCTTCCCCAACTCCCCATGCACCAGCCTGGAGGTAGAGGGCTTAGGGATCAGCGTGTGAGCAGTGGGGGAAAAGCTCCCTCAGAAATGACACAGGAAGCGGGAGAGGACAGGGTTCATCACCCCAAGGCAGGCACCTGAGTATCTGAGACCTTTGGGCTCAGCCCAGAGCGGCAGGAGTCTTCCTTGTAAGGCCACCCGGTTGCTTGAGAGTTCCAGTTGCTGAGTTCCGGTTAACAGAATCTACTGTAATAAAAACAGCTATAACTTACTGAATACCAGCTTTATGCTGGACCTCATGCTGGGTCCTCCACCAGCATTCTCTCATTTACTCCTCAGTACTGCCCTTCAGGAAGGTAGGTAGGTAGCATTGTTTATTCCTTATTTTACAAATGAGGAAACATTTAAAATGGTGAAGTCACTTCCTCTGGTTCCCCTTTTACAGATCATAAAACAAAGACCAGAGAGGGCTTGTGTGCCACAGGGCACAGAAGCAGATGAGAGACCAGAATCTGATCCCAAGGTTACCTGACCTTCGTGCTCTCAAACCATAGCTGTTTCCTCCCCAGCTAAATAAAACCCTAGCCAGTCATTCGACAAACAGTGGCCACGCCCGTAAGAAACTCCAGGGAGCACTCAGGGCTGGGGAGACTGTGGTGAACGTGATGAGTCTCCGTGCTCTTGTGGCTGACCATCTAATGGGGGAAAGACCGATACCGAAGGCTCCATCACTCCCGAAGGTGACGAAGGCCAGGCAGGACATCAGGGGGAGGACCTTATAATAAAGAGAGTCTACCTTCTCCCAGAGACCAAGAGAGCTCTCCTGGTTAAACAAGACGCTTTCCAGGCTGCACAAAAATTCTGGTCCAACGGGCCAAGACAAAGATTTATTGAACAATCAAACAGGTCCTATCTATTGCTTAAAATGGTAGGTGTCACCAAAGGGCCAGGCACTGTTGTAACCCAGGCCCAGCAGGAAGCCCCACATCCCTGTCCCCATAGACCATACGAGCTGGAGGCAACAACAGAAGTTACATACCTGGCAGAAAAGCCAGGCTCTTGGCATGACCCTCGCCTCTCCCCGCCAGCTCCAGGCCCCTGTAAAACTTCTCCTGACCTTCTGGCCACAAGGAGGTGGTTGGGGCTGCTTGCGTGGGGCCCAGTAGCAGCCCCTGCCCCCTCTCCTTCAAGCAGCTCTCAGAATTATTGATTCTGCCACTGGAACAGCCAGGATAATTTTGCTTAGCTTCAAATACCTGGTTCTCATGAATTCTTCGGCCAGAAGGTTATAAAGCGTCTTCTAAAACATGAGGAAAAGATTAAGCCTGCTTATGGTTAATAATACACTGTACCCTGTCCATCAAGCTGCCTGTCTGCTATTGAAAGTTCACTATTAGACACTTATTTAAACAGCCTCGCAAGCCTTCCAAGGAAAGTGCAGTTATGCATTTTCCCCTCCTTTCTGGCGCAAACGACTACAGATAAACATCAATTTGCTCCTGCGGATCACAGTCACAGTAAATAAATTTTTCAGGAAGCTTGAGATCCTTACAAAGGCTCCGCCAAGCTCCCATTTCACACAACATCAATGTTTGGTCTCCAAGAAATAAAAGCTCTAAGGTGCCCATCGCTAGGGCAAAATTATCAATTGTCAAGTCACTTTTAAGAGAGAGAGAAGAAGGAGCCATTTCTAGGAGACATTTCCTCCTACAGCAACAAAAAGAAAAAAAAAAAAGAAAAGGTGGATGGACAGTCAAACAGTCATTTTACCTGTAAGCTAACCACTGGCACTTTCCCCCTAAAAGCCCAGGTGTCCGCCCCCCAAATCCTGGCCCTGGTCCACTGCCCCTGGGCGAGCCGAAGCAGCCACAGCTCAGAGCAGCTGGTTCCAGATGAGTTCAGTGACTTCAGTGACTGACGCTTTGGGTTATTTTAGAAGTGGCAGACGAGGTTTGTCTATTATAAAAATGTTTGTTGCAAACACACACACACACAGACACACACACACACATACTCAGTCACCACCTCACACACAGTTCCCGTCTGTGTAAAAATCTCAAGTCGTTGTGGTGTGAGGGACAAGGAGATGTGGGAAGCTGAGACATCCTCCTGGGCAAACCAGAGTTTATGTAACACTCTGGGCCTCATACTCAGTACCCCTGGAGTCGGAAACCCGGAGTAGATACTATTTTGCAGATGGGGAAACTGAGGCTTGGAGGAGGCTAAGGAAGGGAGAGGGAACCAAAGAAGTGAACTTGGATGTACCTGCATTCGAATGTCAGCTCCACCACCTTCTGACTGGGTGGCCTTGGGCAGGTAATTAAACCTGCTGGAGATTCAGCTTCCTTATCTATAAAGCGGAGGCTGTAGCAGCCTCTGCCTCACAGGGTCGCTGGGAAAACGAGCTTCGAAATTCACATTTGTTGGTTTTGCTGTTGAAAGGCTCAGCCCCTCCTGGCCAATCACTGGCAGGAACAGGGCTGGATGTGAGAGGACGGAGTACTGTTCTTACAATAGCACATCCAGACTTCTGGCCTCCAGAACGTCATTCTAGGCCCATTACTTCAAGTCACGGCCGTGCTCTCAGTCTCAGACTCTCTGTCCAAACAATGAGACCTTGAACTCATCAGTCTCTAGCATTAAAATACACGTGATGTCTTCACAACCACCTCCTAGGGAAGGTATTGTTATTATTCCCAATTTACAGAGAGGCTCAAGAAAGAGCAAGTTGTCAAAGGCCAAGGAAACAAAAAAAACGGCCCCAGACCTCGGCTCAGCCCTGCTCAGAAGCTTCCACCGCTCTTCCAAACCGCAGTGAAGACCCCAAGTCTCAGTTTTTCCATCACTGTCACATTTAGGAGCCCTTCTTCCTGCCTGTGGTTGTGGGAGTCATCCCCACGCCCTGCCTCATTTCCCCATAGAACTCCAAACAAAGCTCAGTGAAAAGGACACTGTCGCTGCCAACATTTTCTAAAGAGGTTTTGTACGAGGTTGAATAGTGCTCCTCCCAACCCCCACCCCTAATGCATGTCCACCTGAAACCTCAGACTATGATCTTATTGGGAAATAGGTTCTTTTCAGAAGTAATTAGTACAGATGAGACCACAGTGGATTAGGGTGATTCCTAAAGCCAATGACTGTTGTCCTTATTAAGAACAGGAGAGGACACACACACACACACACACAGAGAGAAAAGACAACTATGTGAGAACGGAGCGATGCAGCTAAAAGCCAAACAACCCCAAAGATTACTAGCCACCACCAGAAACTGAAAGGGGCAAGGAGGACCCTCCCCCAGAGACCTTAGAAGGAGCCTGGCCCTGGCAATACCTGACTTCAGACTTCTGGCCTCCAGATCTGTGAGAGAATACATTTCTGTTGTCTTAAGCCCCCCAGCTGGTGGTTATTTGTCATGGCAGCCCAAGGAAACCAACACCATTCTATTCTATTAAAAAGTAGGGGGACATGGAAGACAACTGTCTGGGCTTTCAGAAGGTTCCAGGCTGGCAGGGGTGAGAAATCAAAATGGGCCCCATGACATGGCTCAATTCCACACCCTTCAATGACCCCATCAAGTTTCTCCCTGAACTCAGGGGGCTACATAGGGAGGAATGCAGGCAGTCTGGTTACACTTGACCTTGGCCAACAGTAACCCTCCCAATCTGGGTCTTCCCTAGGCCTCATGGAAAGGAAATGATTGAGTCAGGAAATCTACCTTGACAGCTTTTAAGCTGTAAATCTCATTTCCGTTCCTGAACAGTAACACCGAGGCCAGCCTCCCAGGGTTATTTATCAAGGTCATTCTCTGTACCAGGCACTGTGCCTGCTCACCAAGCCCCTGGCTGCAGTGGGCTCACTTGAGTCCTTTGGCCATCTTTTGAAGTGAGTCTAAAAAGTAAGTGACTAATTACACAGAAATGCAAACCGAGTCCGGAGTGGCTGCAGTTAGCTAGGATGTGGCAGCACAGCCAGACACAAACCCCATTCTGTGGAACTCCATCACCCAGAAGATAAAGGTGGACATAACACACGGAAGGCCTCAGCACACATGAGGAGATCCATAAATGCTGGTGCTTGCTTAGGAATCTGCAGTTTAGTGATGGCACTGGTTCTCAGTAACCCTCCTGAGATAACTAAGCAGGAGAAGACAGAAGAGTCCCAAACTAGACTTAATTATTAAAAAAAAAAAAAAGGAAAGAAAACCAATCACTGGTATCTGTATTAAGCTAATCAGGTTGTGGCACCTTTGAAAAACCACTGACAAAATAAGGGTATTGTGTCTTTAACACCAGGAACCCTGTCCCCTTGGGAATAGTCACGGGCTCTGGGTGAGGTTTGTAGTTTTTGCTGTTCACTGCAAGGCACCAGCTCAGGGAGCATTTTATTTGACCCTCACTGAGGCCAAGGATGCCAAGACATGGGAGAGATGGAAATAACCTTATGTCACAGATGACACTATGGAACATAGAGTTCAAGGGGCCTCCCCCAGGTTGCCCAGGCCAGAACTCAGGTCAGAAACCCAGTTCACTCAAGATATGCCCTCACCTGGCCCCTTGACGAGTTGTCTCCTCACATGTAATATGGGTATAACAAGAGCAACTGCACACCCAATGTCCTTGAATAAGGCAAAGGGGCGTCATGACTTCTGAGGTCAGCCGGTCACTCCGGAGCAACCAGGTGGTAAGCTCAGGCCATCTCCTGGTTACCTCTTTGCCCCACAGAGTTGACAGTCCTTTGAGAAGACGTCACCCATGGTGCCCAGCTATGGGGCCAGATATCACATGACCATGGAGGAGCGAGGTGAGTTCTATGGCTCTGCTCATCATCCAAACCACAAGGACCAAGATCTGTACATCTAGAAGAACTCAGGGTTTCGGGCTACACATTGCTAGGTTTGCATCCTACCTCTACCACCTGCCAGCTATTTGTCTTCAGACAAGTCCTTTAACCTCTCTGAGCCCATTTCCTTTCATGTGAAATGGTGACATCACACCCATCTACTTCAGGTGGCTGCTATGAAGAACTGAGTTATCATACTGCAAAGTAGAAATTCAGTCCATTCTGACTCTAATGTTTAATGAAGTGCTTTCAATCCTTTACTCTTTTAACATCAAACTTTGTATTGTGAGATAATTGTAGATTCCCATGCAGTGGCAACAAAGAACACAAAGAGATCTCTCATATCTTTCATCCAATTTCCCCCAATAGCAATAACTTACAAAAACTGTGGTACAAAATCACAACCAGGATACTGACACTGACACAGCCGTCTCCATCGCCACATGGGTCCCTCACGTTGCCTTTTTATTACCACACTGACTTCCTCCCTGGCCCCATCCCTGATCTGTTCTCCATTTCTGTCTTTTAAAGAATGCTATATAAATGGAATCATATAATATGTCATTCTTTTGGGGACCAGCTCTTTTTACTCAGCATTATTCCTTCCAGATTTATCCAAGTTGTTAGTGTATCAACAGTTCATTCCTTTTTTTTGCTGAGTAGTGTTCCATGGATGTACCACAGCTGCTTAACCACTGACCTGCTGAAGAACACCTGGGGCATTTCCACTTCGTGGCTGTTATGAATAATGCTGCTGTGAATATTTATGTTTAGGATTTTGTGTGAACTTAAGTTTCCATTTCTCTGGGATACAGGCACATAATTTCCATCATCCAATGAATACTTATTGAGCACCTACTATGTGTAGCCGCTGTTCTAAGCACCAAGGATAAAGCAGCAAGCAAGGCAGATAAAGACTCTTGCCCTCTCAGGTAATACAAAACTGAATAATTGAGCACACAATTATAGCAAAGTCTACTCTACAGCAATACACGCAGAAATGGATAGAATTTTCTGATTAATGATAAGATCAGCAGCGGCTCCCACAAGCTAGGTCAAATGCTAAGCACTTGAGTGTATCTTCTCAAGAAAAAAGCATTACCTTCTGGTTAAACCTGCGTTGCTTCAAGATAAAGCAACAGCTCAAAGGGCCAGCACATGCTGTGGTGACTTTCCATTCTGGGTGTTTTCTTTAAGGAAGCTCCTTGTTACGAGACTGCAAAGTTCCCATTTTGTAGGCTGTCGGGAGCACCAAAACCATCACTTGACATCTCGGATAACAGTGAGTAACATTTCTTGAATGGTTACTGTCTGGAATCGCATCATCACTTGTAATCCTCATAAATCATAAACTACTCCTGAAGATAATCGTACTATAGCCCATTTTACAGAAGAGGAAACTGAGGTTATAAGAGGCTAAGCAATTTACCAAAGGGAATATGGCTGGGAAGGGCAGAGCCAAGATATGAACCCTTAAGACAGAGAGGGAAGTGATTTGATGACCTAAAAGAGGCACCCACTTCTGTGATGTTAACTGATTTTCTCTCCCGGGCAGCGCACACCTCATTAAAGGCCCCGGGCAGTGACCTTTTCCAGTATAAATTGGACAGCTCCTCATTAACTATGAAAGACTTAAATGCTGATCACCTCAATCAATATGTTCTAAGCTCTCATCATTATAAAAAGAAATAATCAGGCCAGCTAAACCTGTTTCCTGTGATCAAAATGTTTCCCTCCTCAACACACCTTTGGCCACATGGTCCCAGATGCCAGTGGGCTAAGCACTTTCTCCATCATGAAATAAACTTCATCTAAGTCCTGATCTCCTGACCTCCATTGCTCTCATGACAATTAAAATGCCAGCAATGATGTAATAGTAATATTTAACCTCCAATGTCACCAACATCTTCAGCAGGAGCAGAGAGCTGGCTCTTTCTCACCAACAGTGGTTCAGTGGTTGCCAAGTCAGGGGATGATTACTGTGCCCATTATCTAAGAGGTCTCAACTTGCCACTGGTTGCATCCAGGTTAAGTAGAAGTGGACCAGGAATTACACTGCTGGAATCAGGCCGCATACAAGGTAGGAATCTCTGGATTCCGTTGGCTGCTTCTATTTCTGATTTTTGATCTCGTGCTATTAAGACAGCTCCCAAACCAGTAGTACCAGGCACAGAGAAGGCTTTTCATCAACATTTCATGATGAAGCACTGAACATCTGTTCTGTGCAGACCCTTGCTGAAAGGTGTGGAGACAGCAGGGAGCAGGAAGGCTTCTCAGAGCTCATACTTCAATGGAGGAGACAGATCCCAACACAATGAATAATCCACTGCCCAATTACAAATGGAGATAAATGCTAGGAAGGGAACCAAAGGGTGCTGATATAAGAATAAAGGAAAACGTGCTTTATTAAAAATGGTCAGAGAAGGCTTTTCTGGGGGGAGACGGGAGCTAAAGGAACCCCCAGAAGAAGAGCATCCTGGGCAGAGGAATGTGCAAAAGTCCTGGGGCACAAATAAGCATTTAAGGAGTTCCATTCACACTGTCTTCTATGATGTTCTTCAGACCTTCCAAACACACTCCTGCCGTGGGGAATGCCTGGTACACCCTCCATGGCTTTCTGCATGACCTGCTCCAGATGTGTGCTGGTACATGCTCAACGCCCAGCTCTTTGGGAAGAAAGCCCTAATTTGTGGCATTTGCCCATTGCCGTGGTGTAAATATTCCTACTGTGGCTGATTTCAAGCTATCAACCAGACATCACTGAACAAGGAGCTGGGGAGAGATGGGCACAATGGGCTCTCACGAGACAGTATAAGCCAACACCAGCACACCTTGGCTTTCTCCCCCATTTCCTTCAGGCATTTAAATGTCACCAAATTGGAGAAACCTGTCCTAATGGCCCATCCTCTGCCCCATCTTACTTTTCTTTCCCGTCCTCTCACAGCTGGTGCTCATTCATTTGTTTCTTTACCACCTGTCTCTCCTGACTAACAGGGCAGCCCTATGAAGACAGGGAATTTGGCCAACCTGTTCATTGCTAAATCACCAGTGTCCAGAACGATGCTTGGCATGTAGCAGATGCTCAGCAAACATTAAGAGCATAAAAGGATGATGAGAATGTCCACGTGGATGGGCTGCAGGGACATGGAGCAGAGCAGGTGAAGATAGGGTGTGATCTGCAGGGCCAGTCGCCCATGGCCTGGAGACAGATGTGGGCCTTGACTTTCCCCTGGAAAGCTTCTAAGCAACTGAGCTACAAAACAGATTTGTGTCTTAAGATGCCCCTCTGGGTGCTGGTGGGGAGCAGCCTGAAGAGGCAAAAGCCCCCCAAAGATGTTTCTATGGTTATCCCAAGTGGCAGAGAGAGGAGAGATCGAGAGACACCCCTGAGAGGAACTGCAGGGGAAGAATCCTCAGGCCTTGCGGGGTGGGGCACGGAGACACCACGGGACCAGGAGGCCTCTCCGAATCCCTTGCACTCAGCAGGAGGCTCTCCAGAAGAGGGTCACCGGGGAGCCTGGGTGACGGCGGGCCCAGAGCCAACCTACTCTCCACGTGGGCCCTCATTATACAGTGCAGTCGCTCTGCCAAGCCTTCACAGCCACCCTCATACCATTTTGCTTTTAAAATAGAAGTTTCCTGTGAAATTGCAAATAATTCATCGTCAAGAGCCCTTAAAACGTTCACAGGTATTTAAAATGCTATATAATCAAGTTCACAAAAATATAAAGTGTAAGTGTTAAAATACTTTAATGTTCTAATTAAAACCAACCACTTATGCCCTGGCACTGACTCCTGTTTACTATTTCCGTAATAGCCGGTGGCCTGTTCTGTGAGAAAAAATATATATATTTTTAAATTGGCCTTAAGGAAAAACAAAAAAGAAAAAAAGTTAAGTTTTCCTCTCTCTAGCGGTGCAATGAAGAAACTAAAAATCCCACTCTCAAAGTATCCGCAGGTTGCCCACTGACTGCTAAGGCATGGGTGCGGGATGGGTAGGGGGCCTCTGTGGACCCCTCCACCTGCTCCCCTGGAAACAGAATGGGCAGGAATGAAAAGAAAACCTACATCCCAGGGTTCCGAGAATGTCTACCACCAACCACCCCACCAATGAGGTCCTCACTGTTGGAGGCCAAGAGGGAAATCAAATTTATTTGTAAGAAGATGAGTCAAGGCTCTATCTGCTCCATAAACCCTGTCAAGCGCAGCCATGATGCCTTTGTATATGCTGTTCTCTAGCACTTCCCCCTGCAAACTTCTACCCAGCCTTCCATTCTCAGCGCAAATGTCTCCTCCTCAAAGAAGACTTCCCTGATTACCTCCACGCTGGAAATTAACCCTGTTGCCTGGAATACTCTCACTACTCTCCTGTGCCATGGGGTGGCTTGTCACCCTGCCGTCTTCAAAACGACCTTGAACAAACAGGTTCTCTGGGTCAAACATGGGCTGCCCTGCCAAGAGCAGCCCGGGACCAGGTACCAGGCCTCTCCTCCCAACCTTGGCTCCAACACACAAACTCCCTTGTGCTTCCCCCTTCCCAAAACATTAATAGTGTGGAGGCTGAAAAATCTTGTGATAAAAGAATTCTATAAGCATAGTTTCAAGCATTTCACTCTCCCAGCTCAAGTGCCTTCTGTGGTCCCTGGTGGCCTACCAAGCCATTGGGCAAGGTCTCTTTGTGACACTCAGAATCCTACATTCTCCCAGCCTAACTCCCACATCTCACTTCCACACATGTTACAAGCTGCCTGCTCAGTGCCTCCCAGGCGTGGGCCCAGATTTCCCGTCCCCGGCCCCTTGCCCGTGCTCTGCTCTCTTCTGTATCCCAGCCTATCCAGTCTTCCAGCTTTCGAGCCTTGTTTCAAATGCCCAGTCCTCTCTCCCAGGCTCCCCAGCTGATCTAATTGCTGTCCTTCCTCTGCTTCCATGTCCTGGGCTTCACCTTTCTCCAGACCCCTTGCCACCCCTGTCCACTCTGGCCACTGCTGTCTGTGCATTCTTCTCAAGACTCTTTGGGAAACTTGATCTCATTCCTCTCTCCCCCTAAAAGTGCCCAGCACAGTACTTGGCATATAGTAGATGTTTAAGAGATGTTGAATTGATTCAAACACCTCTTCCCGCTGAAGTTTCAAATCCAGAAAACTCCCCAAAATGCAAACAAATTCTGGCCATCAGTCTTTCATTTGGACTGATTCCAATTCCTTTAGTTTTGCCTTATGATGCACTGCGATTTCCACCTCTCCACTTCATCTCAACTCGATACAAAAGTCTGAACTGCTCTGTCCACAATGTGAGCAGAGATCCAGAGGCTGCTAAGCTACCTGCTGTCTCCACACAGACACCCCCAACCTCCCTGGGAACATTTCTGCTCTTTTCCAGCAGGTTGATTCAAATGACAAAATAATACATTCTCAATGCTGAAAACCTAAAACCTCCTTAAGAAAGCCAAACACAAAAACTGCCTGTAATCTCTACCACCCAAAGAAAATGCAAAAGAAAACTCACAATCATTCTACCCACAGGACAGGGAGCAGGGGTGTTTACACGAAGGCTGTCCAGAAAGTATCCAGACATGTAATATGAAAAACAGAGGGATTTATGGCTGGATTTTTTCCGGACAGCCCTTGTACACCAACCTCTGATATTGAGGACTGCTCCTGAAGACTGCATCCCTGCACTCCTGCCCTTGCCCCACTGTCAGGAAAAGTGGTCTTGTGGTTTTGCACAAAAACCCCCAGGACAAAGAGACTGGTCATCAGCAGGTAAAAGCTTGCCCGAGGTCACTGAAAAGTCCCAAGGGAATGGTAACAGCAGTGGCAGCACCTGCTGATCTGCTTTTGCTTCTGCCTCAGGCTACACAGTGGATGACCACTGCCCCAGCACCGATTCCCACTGCATCTAGCACCCTCCCCTCAATTTTATTGGAGGATCGCCATCCCATCTCATCCCACTCCCTCCCAACTGTCATGAACACCTGCTGCGCTTTTTGGGTCAGCCAGCATCAGAATCTCCTTGTGGGTAGAAAATCCCTCCTTCCATGAGTCTTGGCTGGAGGCTGAGCTGGTTTCTGTTGCTTGTAGTTCAGAGTCCAGGATGGGGTTCCTCTCTCACTGCAGACGTGGAGCTCAGGACATAGGCTTAGGCCAGTATACAGGTCTCATTCCCCTGGCTGGGAGAGAAGGGCTCTGCTTTTTTGATTTACAGAAATTACACACTATGTGCTGTTCAGCAATGACTTTTATCCACATAGCAACGTGCTAAGAATGTTTCCCTGAGATAATAAATATCAATTAAGCTTTCCCTTCTAAAAAAATTTTTAAAAAAACTTCCCATACTTAAGGAAAAAAAAAAATCAAATGAACTTTGGAAGGATTTGAGACACTCCTTGAGAAAGCTGGAATGACAGAGTGTTTGCAAATCTTGGCTGGATACTCCGGGTGGACAATAGTCAAAGGCAAACCAGGGGACCATGTCCCCACCTCTACAATACAATACCTAATCAGGACTGGTGATAGGCTGGTGAGGTCCCAGACACTAACTTCTAACTGCCAGAAATGGTCCCACAACTGGGAGGAGGGTATTATTAACTTTGTACTTATAACTATAATAGCTCCTATTTACTGAAGAATTCTGTGTCAGGAGCTGTGCCAAGAATTCAACATGCACATCACTGTATCTTCACAGCTCTATGATGGTTATTATCAACAGCATCTCCATTTATAGGTGAGCAAACTAAGGTTCAGAAAAGCTTAACAGCAGTAATACTAGTAGTAAAAATAACTCTCATTTGTTGAGAGTGTACTATGTACCAGGGACTGTTCTAAGTGACTTTCATTGATTTATTTCATTCATTCCTTCAACAGATATTTATTGAGCACCTTCTATGTGCCAAACCCCATTTTAGGTGCTTGGAAGACAACAGTAAGCAAAATAGACAAAACTCTGCCCTGCTGGAGATGACATTTTAATGGGAGAAATCAGTAAACAAAATCAATAGTTAAAAGATATAATATGATCAATCATGTTAAGTACTAAAAAGAAAAAATATATAGCAGGGAAGGGAAGAATGGTGTGCATGCACGTGTGTGCTTGTGCTGTAAAATTTTAGTTAAAATGGCCAGAGAAGGCTTCCCAGAGAAGATTACTTTTGAGTTAACAACCAAAGTGAAAGAACAAGCTATGCCAACATGTGATAAAAGAGGGAACAGGAAGTGCAAAGGTCCTGAGATAAGTGTCTGTCCTCTCTATTCAAAGCAACAAGGAGAAGGCCAGATGCTATTATCACTTCCATTGTATAGATGAGGAACTGAGGACCAGAGAACAGAAGTGACTTGATCAAGGTCACAAAGCAAACAAGTAGAGGTCCCAGGACTAGAAGCCAGGACTTCTGACATTAGATCAGATGGTTCCACTGAGACCTCTCAGTGAGCAATTACTGCATGCCATGCCTGGATTAAGATGACTGTGAGAGCCTGCTTGTCACTGAGTAGAGCTGGGAAGCAAGGTGTCCTCCAACACAGTCCCAAAGTTACAGGGACACTCTCAGGCTTGTGGACACGCACATAGGTGAGCATGCAGGGCTTCTGCCCCCTAGCAAAGCAGGTGCCAGAACAGCATTGCTGAGGGATGTGCAAAGATTAAGCTAATAAATAAAACTGCCCAATCAATGGTTCCTGGAGCAGAGCACTGGGGAACAAGAAATCACTACTGTTCCGGAAAAAATCCAGTTCCTCCAAGTCCCACGAAATCTACGACTTCAACTAACAGCAACAAGAAAGACATGCTGAGCTAGAAAGAGAGAGGGGTCAGGGCCTGAGAAGGGGCTGGAGGCCACTGGGTAAAGCGAGTGCCCCTCTTTGAGCCTTATCTGTAAAACAGGGCTTGTAACAGGCAGTGCTGAGAAGCGCTCATGTCTATCTGACTTCACAGACCAAGTCCCCAAACTCTGTGTCACTGGCTTCCTAGCTTTTCCAGTTTGAGGAAAAGTCGGGAGGCCCAGTCCACAGACAGATGTTCTGCCATAAAGAATTCCTCATTCCCATGGGACTGGCCCCTACAGGCTTGGAACTACAGGACTCATCCATCCCCTTCTCCCGCCCCAGGTCCACAGCTCCATCATCGTTCACCAGGATGGTTGCAATAGACCATCAGCATTCTCCCAGCCCTACATCCCTCTCTCCTCAGAGTGACCCTTTCTAATGCAAAACTTGAACAAGCTATGTCCTCGCTCAAAACCTTTCCAGGACTCTCCACAGCACTGCAGAAAAAACCGCAGTCCTTCTTCTACTTAACTCAGCCGCTGTTTACCTTCCATCTTCCCCGGTCATCCACTCACCTGCCACCTGGCCTTACCTGGCTCCTTCAGCACGCTGGCCTCCAGGCCTTTACCCCTGCTGTCCCTCCTGCTCAGTGCTCTCTTTCCATTTCTCTTCACTCAGAGAACTTGCTTGACCACAATCGAAACTGGGTGTTCTTGTTATTTTCAATAAGAGCTTCCTCATCGACTCTGCACGTTTTGTAATCATACACTGAGTTTTTTCCTTACTGCCTTCCCTATCCCACCCACCCACCCACCCACCCACCCCACTGGAATGAACGTTGCATGAAGGAAGCAACCTTGTCTCTCCTAATAATGGCTTCATGCCTAATGCCCAGCACAGTGCCTGCCACACAGTGTGGTCTCAAGTGTTTGTTGAATGAATAAATAAAATGGTCAGAAGCAACACCCTTCTGCAGTGAACCTTCTATGTGTACAGTGCGCTAGCTGGCCCACTTCCATACCATTGTTTGAAAATCTCAGAGGACAGGGCTGGAAAGCCCAGTGACCCACAGAGCTAGAACGCCTTTGCCACCCAGAGCTACCTCCTGGCCTCCCTTTGTCTCCTCCCTTCTCTCTTGCTATTACATTAAGCAAAATTTCTCCATTGGCAAATAAATGCTTTTTCCATCAATAACCACAGATGACTAAATCAAACCTTTAGCTGCTGTTCTTATCTCTTAAACAGACCCATGGATTTCCCAACTAATCAGAAGGTGAATCAAACGCTGCCATTTGAAGTGGGAGATAATCCAGTCAATTCCTTTTAGGAGGAGGGATCTGGGTGGGAATTTGCGTATGGCCCCCCAAAACAAACACTCTTGTAAATAAAGCCGGCCTCCATCCTGTCTCCACAATGCAACTCTTATTGAGTGAGTCAGGTGTTTGGCTGATTAAAAATTGATCCATTTCAAAATCTAATCAACAGAATAGGATTCTTTCATACGTTATCAAGAGAGCTGCTGACATCGAAAACCAAACCTGTTATTAACCCATGAACTCCAGTGACCCGCTGCTTGCGGCTCCATGGGGACTGTAAATTATTCAGTGGCCCAAGACCAGGGCTGGCAAGCCTGATGGATTTAGATGGGGGCACAGTCCAGGGGTTTCAGGTCGATGGCATGGCCCTACCGGTCCTGCAGGCGGAGGTTCCAGACACTTGGGGTCTTCGTATCATGACTGTGAATACATTAGCCCCATGCACCTGGGCCTTGCCAGCGCTGTGCCTTTGACGGAAAAGCCTCTCCCAACTCCCTGAGCAGGGCACGCAAGCTGGCCTGGGCCTCGGGGGGCTGCAGGGCTGGGGAACCATATTATCCCTAATTCCCAAGTTAATAAATTATTTTCCTTGAACTATAGAAAAGGAAAAGATAAACAAAGAGGAGAAGGAGGGCTGGCTGCATTTTGCAAACAGTTAGGGACAGGCAATATAGTCAGTTCAAATATTTTACCTCTTCATGCAAGCAGGAGCTCTGTTGTAGTGGGACTGTTTGAAAGAGGAGATGAAAAAAACTAGTCACTGGCTTTTTATGTGCCAGGCAGGGCCCAGCGGGGCCATAGGCTTTTCCACCAACTTCTAGACTCTTTGACCTTGAATTAAAGCTTTGTTAAGAGTCATATCTTATAAAAACAAGAACAGAGTAAATAAAGGGTTGGGTGGGGTTTTTTTTTTTGTTGGTTTTTTTTGGTTGTTGCTGTTTTTTAAAAAAGGACACACATAAATCCATGCCAAAGTTTCCATCTTGCTAAGCAAGCAGGAAATCCAGCGGCAGCAAAGAGTGTACTTGGCATTATTATTTTGGGGCCCATATTCCACGGCTGACCTGATTAGAGAGAAGGATTTAGGAGGGAAAAATATAAGAGACTCAGGGGTTGAAAGGAGACAGGAAACTGGGAGAAGTAAGCTGGACCTCCTGCTGCGTGACAAAAGGGACTGAGGATAGCGACCTCCTCGTTCTGAGCTTCTGGGAGACCCCAGAGCAGTGCAGATGCCACCACCATGGGCTCCTCGGAGCAGCTGCTGGGTAAAGGCTTTGTGAGCTGTGCAGGCAGAGTTCCAATACCACCTCTGCCACTTCCTGGCCGTGAGAGCTTGGGCAAGTGATTCTACCGCTCTCTGCCTTGGTTTTCTCATCCTTCAAATGGGAATAGTAAAGCAATTGTGTATTTTAAGGTACTCTCCATATAGGAGACACATGGGAATTACTCAAATGCTGAACAAATGGCATCTATTGTTACTGTTGTTATTATTATTGCTATTATTATGCCAGGTGTTTTGCACTCCTTAGAGGAGTATTTGTTAAAGTCGGCAGAGAATTAGCATCCTTAAGTGTACACTCCCAACCCGAATGCTTAACCTTCATAAATATGATCCCAAACTTCTCCAGCTCATCATTCTTTAGTGAGAACCCCAGGAAGTGCCAATACAATGTGAGCTTGAAAGGCAAAGTCCTCAGTTCAAATCCCTAAAACGCCAACTGCTAACTGTGTGACTTGGGGGAAGTGAATTTACTTCCCGGAGCCTCAGTTTTCACAACTTTAAAGAAAAGAATGATAATAATACAAACCTCATGGAACTCACTAAGCACAGTGCCTGGCACATAGCATGCCCTCAATTATGCTGGCGATTATCATCATCATTATTTTTCAGACTATTTACCACTTGATCAAGTGGAGATTATTTTGCTCATTTACTATTGAGAGTTGAACCTGGCAGGGGCCTCTTGCTGAGTGACCTTGAGCAAGTCACTCTTCCTCTCTGAGTCCTGGGTTCCGCTCCAATAAGGGCAGGTAATAAGAACTATAAATCCCTAAGGGTAAAGCCCCCATCTGGCTTAATCATAACACTACTCCCACAATCTAGAACACTGCCTGGCCTACCGATAAAGTAAAAAGAAAGCATTATAACTAAACATGTTTGATGAGTTCTTCCCCCAGAAAATGTCTGTGCCTAGAACAAGCTGTCAGTAACATACACAGAAGGAAGGTGACCATCTCCCTCCCCAAACCCAAACCCTGAGGGCCCCCTCATTGCTGGGGAAAGAACCCAGCTCACCTCAACCTAAACCAGCTGGATGTTTTGGCTGCGCCCCAGAGAGCATCCAAGAGAGAGAGGCTAATGCCAAACTCTTACAGTTCACCAGGAATCCTCTCCTAAGCGATAACTTATTTATAAGTCTGAGGACCCTCTGACCACTCCTCAAAGCAAAATCATCCTCTGCAGGCCCCCGGACCTGATCATATTGATCCACCTAAGCTGTAATTTTGTGGTTTTGAGTTGAGCAGACGGGGTCGGCCTGCCCAGCTAGCTGTGGCCTGGTGCTTCCAGGGATGTCCGGCAGCGGCTGGGACAAAAAGGAAATCAGATCTGTCCTCCAAAGTTGGGAAGCACAGCTGCTCCTGTGGGCAGAGCTCAGGGAGGGAACAGGCGCTGGCAGGGGACATCTCCTCTGTCCACTGAGGCCCTCAGGTCTGGCCTGGCCTTATCCAGACCAGAGGAGGCCTATGGGGACTGTATGAGTCCCTGAGGCTTTGGCAAGGCAGGGATGGGGAGAGGAGGCAATTTTGGGAGACCAGGCCTGACCTCACCAGGCCTGAAGATGGAGTCTCCTAGGCCTGAGAGGTTCTGTATCCCCTGTAGCAATGGTCAGAACTTGGAGGACACCTTGAGCTGAGATGGGCTTGCAGGCCAGCCAGGCCCTCTCTGCTGCTATGACCGACACCTGCTATTTACCTGCTGCCTGTTTTCCTCGTGACAGGCCTTCCAAAAACTGCAGACAGAAATCGATGCAGCTGGTCCTGGTGCCCACACCCACCACCTTCCCTCCTGCTGCCAAAGTTCAGCACTGCTTCCTGTAAAGCTGGAGCAGATGCTTAGCTGAGCTGAGGTAAGGGGCGGCCTGAGGTGGGGAAAGCCCCTCAGCCCACCACCCAGATTGAAGGCCTGGGGCAGAGGGGTCCAGGGAAAAGCCAGGCAAGGCCAGGCCCTTTATTTTCACCCACAGGGGAGAGAGCTGACCAGGCAGGGAGCAGCAGGAAGACTGTTCAGGAAGAGCTTCTCGACTCTCGGCCTCACCTTCCAAACATGGGCAGGTAGGAGGGTACCCTAAAGTTTTGGCTCTGAGTTACCTGGGGTCTTGGTTAAAATTCAGACTCTTAACTCAGCCTTGAGAATTTCGTTTCAAGAGATCCGGGGTGGGGCCAGGATTCCCCACTTTAATAGGCGCCCTAGGTGATTCAAATGAGAAGGCAAGTTTGGCAAATCCAGTTTGTGTGCAAAGATGCAGCTTCCAGAATGCTAATCACTCAGAAGAGAAAAGAACTGGAATTAAGAGGCTAGTGAGATAAAATTGTATTCAGACAAATTCGAATTCAGATAAACAACGTATATATTTTAGTACAAGTCTGTCCCAAATATTGCATAGAAGGTAGCTACATTAAAAATTATTTGTTTACCTGAAATTCAAATTTTAACTAGGCATCCTATATTATTTCTTTTTACTTTTTGCAAAATCTGGCAGCCCAAACTGAAAACCATTTACCATCCTACCAAAGGATTATTGATACAAACCACAGCTTGTCTACATGAGAAAATAAGTATAGCCACTAAACTGGATAGTAACAGTCAATACAGCACTTGCCACGTGCCAGGCCCCATTCCACATGCTTCGTGTGTATTAATGAATTCATGTAATCCCCAAAATAACAGAGGCAGGTATTACTGTCCCTGTTTGACAGAAGAAGAAACTGAGGTACAGAGAGGTAAAGTCACTCGATCAAAGCCACACAGCTAGAAAGTGACAGAGTCAGGTATTTAAACTAAAGGAAGTCAGATTCCAGAGTTAAGTACAGACTTAATCACTTTACTGCTCTCTAATGGAAGAATAAATAATAGAAGACATAAAGACTAGACCATGTAATCTAGCATGAGGTGGAATAATACAGCATGATTTCATTTCATAAAATGTGTATATAAATTATATATGAAGGTATTAGAAATGATTAGAAGGTCACACACAGCTGGCAGAAGTGTAAACGGGTACAACCACTTTGGAAAACCACTTGGCATACACTAAAGCTACGCACATGCCACCCTGTAACCCAGCAATTCCCCACCCTGATATTAACATATACCTGTGGGTCTCAACCAGAGGCAGTTTTGTCCTCCCTAGAGGGAATACGGGGTAAACCCTGGAGACTTTTGCTTGGTATCTAGTGGGTAGAGACCAGAGATGTTGATAAATACCCTACAATGTATAGGAAGGCCCCAACCCAAAGAATCACCCAGCCCCAAATGTCAACAATGTCAAGGTCAAGAAACCCTGATTTATAGCCAAGAAAAATGTGTGCACCCTGTACACCATGAGACAAGCTGAAAGGTGGAAACTGCAGAGCCACACAAAGAACACAGGCCAAGATGTATTAAAAGTAAAA
Source organism: Lyroderma lyra (assembly GCA_004026885.1). Classification (NCBI taxonomy): domain Eukaryota; kingdom Metazoa; phylum Chordata; class Mammalia; order Chiroptera; family Megadermatidae; genus Lyroderma; species Lyroderma lyra. Next base: position 370,897 of record PVJL010000276.1, read on the forward strand.
ATTTATTAAAACCGCCGGGGTGCGGGTGAGCTGAGGCAGACTAAGCCGTGTCAGCCCTGAGCAGAGAAAAAGCACTTGCTTTTATACAGAAAAGTGAGGAACCAACTCAGAGAGGCTGACGTGGTCCAAATTGCCTGTGGGGGTTCAGCTCGAGGGGTTTCAGACAATTCCCTGGTTTTAATTCCGGGTACAACATACCTCAGTGATTGTCTCAATGGCATGCCTCAGTGGCTGAGTAACTGATCAACTGATTTTGCTCACGGGGTTTAGCGATCAGTCAGCAGTCAAACTGGTTCTTAGCTGTAGAATGGGGTGACCTGCCTCTATTTTTAACTAACACAAGCACCAATGTTCCTAACAGCGCTATTCGTAGGAGCCCCAAACTGGAAGCCACTCAAATGCCCACAACAGGAGAATGGATGGACTATTCACATGATAGAATGCTGAGTGGCAACACGAACGAATGAACTGCAACTGCACACAGCAACATGGGTGAATCTCGAGAACGTAGTGTCCGTGAAAGGAGCCAGGCACACAAACGCACCCACACGCTGGGAGATTCCCTTACATAAACTTCACAATCTGGCCAAACTAATTAATCCCTTCTGTTAGAAGTCAGGGGCGGGTCACACTTGCGGGGGTGGCAGTGACTGGTGGGGGCATGCTGGGGTTTCTTGTGTAAAAGGAAAGGAGGCTCTATTTCTTAACATGAGTGATGGTTCCTTGGACATGTTCGGTTTGTGACAATTCATTGAGCTGAGCCGGTATGATCTTAGTTCTTTCCCATATGTTTATTACACTTTGACAAAAAGTCTAAAGAAACCATGATAAAGATTTATCTCAGAAGCAGGTAGTTTTTATCTTCTTCTTTTTGTTTATTTGTTTGTTCTTTTTATAACTGCCACGTTGAACATGTCTTATTTTTTAATGAATGAGTAGGCCAATAGCAAATACATTTATATTCATGCATCAAAAATTTGCTGACTCCAGTGATGTGTCACATCCAGCATGGGGCACTGGGTCGGGGGAGGACGGAGCACCGCTGCCCTCAAGGGGCTCACAGTCTTGGTAGGTGTGGGGTGGAAGGGCGTAATTACAAGCTGGGTCTGGGTCACAGCCAGTCAGCAGTCAGGTTCACCTGTCCAGCCCAGCCAGTGTTTTAATCAATTTGATTTCCCTGGGGCAGGGCCAGGTTTCTCCAGCAGTCCAGTACCCTCACCCCACCACCAAACTTCTTCCTGCTTACCCAGGGCTGAATCCACCATCAGTGTTCTCTGCCTGCCCCTGTGGTCATGGGAGTTTGCCATTCCCTGAGTTGGACATTGCAATAATCACTGTACTCTGATCGAGATATGGACAAAGGATTAGAAACAGAGGAAGCAAAACTCTATGGGGATGACGAGGCCCAGGGGATAGGGGTATTGCTCTTGACAGGAACACAAATACATATGGACAAAATACCACTATACGAAGGAAGAACTTTATTTGAGGTCGACCTTGGGGTGAAGAGTTTGCTGACCACAAATATTTAGAGAGGTGATGTTCAAGCTGGGTGTTGACGGATGAATAAGAGTCTACTGGGTAGACCAGGTATGGAAAACTACTGTGGACAGGGGAAACAGTAATGTAGGGAAATGGTGCTGCCCCCTGGAAGCTACACTAACTTCAATACAGCTGGTACAAGGGCCGTGAGGGAGGTTTCAGCCAAGGTGCATGTGGAGGGGTGAGCAGCAGCTAAAATTTACTGAGCACTTAATATGTGCCATGTGCCAGACTAAGGAAATGCTTTACCTGTATTGTCTTTACTGAACCAATGTCCCCATTCCCCAAGGTCCAGAGAAGTGACAGGATTGGCTCAATGAGGATGGTAGAGCTGGGATTTGAACCCAGACCAAGCCTGACTCTAGAGTCACATTCTTAACCAAGAGATTTCTCCCTTGCCTCCCACAGAAGAGCCATGGCGGCACTGCCAACCCCCCTGCTCTCCTTTCCTCTCTTCTCAGGGGCCTGCCTGGAGCTACCAGACCCCCAGGAGGCACACAAGTCAGCAAAGAAGGGAACAGAGTTGAACTGGAAAGGCAGAGCAGGTGAGCTACAAAGCACTGCTGCAGGGCCCTGTGGGGAGACAGCAGAAAACACCAGCTGCTCCAGCCAGCGTCGCCTTTAATCTCTTCAGAAAGTGGATGCTGCTCCCGGGTCCCTGGAGAGCCCAAAGTTTGGGCTGAAGGCTTTCTGGAAAAAAGCTCACTGTTGGCTGCATCTCAATGGTCACCCCGGGTGACGTCTGACACTCCACCGCAGCACTGGCTGACAAGCGGCTTCAAAGGACTGAAATCGGTGGCTTTGCCATCTTTTCATACAGATGTCACTCACCCACAGGAAACGCTTTCCCCATGCATTGTGAGAGCTATTTTGGTTCAAGGAAGCCAGTCCCATAGTGAATCCAAGAAAGAAATAAAAGGAAGGGGGGGAAAAGAGCAACTCTGGCAAAATGAGAAAGAAGTGGTGTTTGTATAAACTGCACACAAAATAATCTTTCAAGATGATCTTTTCTGAGATCAAAGAGGAAGGGGAAGAATTGTGCTGAATGTCAGCAGGTGCAGTGGGCTCCTGGCTCAGGCAGATGTGCAGGACTTTGCAGGTGTCTGTGGGAAAACTGGGCAAAATCCATTCCCAAGAATCCTGCTGGGTGTAAGTATGACTGGGGAGGAGGGTAGGTGACCCTTGTTATGGGGTCCCAAAAAGCCTTCTATGAAGAGAATCTGAGACCCAGAGGATGGGAACACTCCATATCTACTGGTAAGGTCCTACTCCATGTAGGACCTCATTTCTCTGGGTGGTTTACTGACATGACTGGGACTGAATCACTGCCCAGGCCCTCTCCAGGTTGCCTACTCTTCCAGCATCTCAGCTAGAGAGAAGACAGTCTCCTCTCTCTGCCCCAAAAGAAAAATCCCAAGGAAGCTTTCTGATTGACCCAGCTAGAGATATGTGACTTCCACTTGAACTAATCACTGCAGCCAGGGGAATGGAGTACTATGATTGGCAGCTCCTCTTCCTCCCTGGGCTGAGTCACATAATTCAGGGGAGAAGGCAGGAAGCAAAAAGGCCACTACAGGAATGGTGGGGAACAATGTAGATGTCCCAAGTGTGTCTGCGACATGCTGTGAGCAATGGTGTCTGCACTACTGCCTGATTTGGCCATTCTATGAGCACCTGAGGGCCTTGCCACCTTGCTGGCCTGACTTCTCCAAGTCTATTATCATGAGAGGCAGGCTCACAGTGGCCATTTCAGTCACACATATCCGTTGAGCACTCAGTAGGTATCAAGCACTCTGCCAAGTGCCTTCCATAGATTATCTCATTGGACCTTTATAGCAACCCTCTGTCATTTCCTCTTACAGTCATAGAAACTGATGCTCAGATCTAAGTGCAGGGGCTCATTCAAGATCGCACAGCACGTAAGAGGCAGAGTTGGGAGTTGAACCTGATTGTAGTGGACTTCAAAGTCAATGTTCTTAATCTTGACCCCATTCTGACCCCTAGACAAAAACACTTAAATGAGTCAAGTTCCTCTAGAGTGGCACAAGGGGATTTACATTCTGGGATAGAGACAGGTCTGCAGATACAATGACCATAATGCGGCATACTCTAGCACAGATTCTTGTCACTTGTATAGAGTTGAACTCCTTCATCCCATGCCCAGGTGTTCAACAAATGTTGGCTGGCCTGGATTCAAGCCTTGGGCAAAGGTAAGGTGGAGAGAGCCTCAGGAGATATTTGCCCTCTGGTCACTACGAGGGAAAAAGTTGGACCCCAGAGCAAGTGACAAGTGTCAAGTCACCTGAGAAACAGGGTGCTGCCAGACATGCTAAAGGAGAATCCTAAAAGAGAAAACTCAATCTTTCATTACATTGAAAGGACTTCTGTACCTAGGAACATGGGGGACAACAAAACCTGAAAACATTCTCATTACAAAACACCCAGAGATGCTGGGTAAAATATACCAACGTCCCTTTAAATTTATGTCACTTTGGTAAGAAATTAAGAAAAAGTCCCAAGGGCCAAAACTGAAGAGGAAACTCAAAATCTTCTGCTCAAAATATATAAACTGATACTTCAGTGCCCTTAGCGATGAAGGGATGAGATAGGCCCCCAACCTGGTAATGAAGAAGCCTTCACCCTCAGTGAGAGTGGGTCAGAACACATCTATCCACCAACTATCCTAGAAGAGAATGCATTTGATCTGTCTCATCCTTGCCTCCAGATTAAAAAAACAAAACGTAGCTTCCCCCGAGAATCTGTAACCATGGGTCTGCCCTCACATGGGTCTGGAGTTCAATTTTACACTTGGAGTTTGCAGACTTGTGCACAACAGAATAACCTGGATAGCTTGTTAAACCACAGACTCCTGGGCTCCACTAACCAGAATTCCTGATTCAGAAGATAGGGGATGGGATCCAATTTTCTGCATGTCTAACAAGTTTCCAGATGCTGTTGGTCCAGGGACCACACTTAGAGAGCTCTTGCTCTCAGCCAAGAAATTAACATAGAAATATCGTTTTCCCCTGGCAATACCCCTGGACATTAAGCAAATGAAAATACAAAAATCACTCTAGAGCAAGGGTGAGCAAACTAAGACCTGAGGGTCAAATCCAGCTACCTTTAGTTTATGTATTTATGGCTGCTTTTGTTACATAACACAAGAGTGGAGAAGTTGCATCAGAGACTGAAGCCTGCAAAGCCAAGAATATTTATTATCTGGCTTTTCACAGAAAAAGTTTGCAGACTTCCTCTAGGAGTAACCCAGGCCACACAAATTTCCAAGAGATACAATCCTACCGAAGATGAGCTCTCAATCCAAAATTACAAAACACATGGGGAAACAGTACTGTGTATAAGAATCAATAGATACAATAACTAGCAAGATCAGACCAAAGAACTTCAGATAATGAAATTATTATATTTTATAAATATAAGACAGGGCAGATTCTACAGTTAGCAACTCTTAGGTCTTCAGTCAAGGGGAATGATGATGATGATGGTGATATTTACTGGGGTCCTCCTGTACTCCAGGCATTGGTCCAAATGGTTTATGTGGTCCTAATCCTTTTCATGTGAAGAACTCCACATCAGGTATGAGACTGGGGTTCAGAGATGTCTCTTCACTTACCTAACTTTACACAGCAAATTAAAAAAAAAAAAAGAAGAAGAAGAAGCAGAGCCAGGATGAAACCCAGGACTTGGCTGAAACCCAGTTCTAGAAGATTCCAGACTCTAAGACTCACTTTTATTCCACAACAAGGTGATCCACAATAGAGATTAGGAGCTCTTAACTTATAGTACATGGCTAGATTTGGAAGACGCAAGAAAACCCTGAAACTATACACAAAATGTTACATATCTCTACCATGTTTCTGAAGCGAGGATCCATGGCTATCATCAGATTCTCAAAGTTGAAGAACCCCTGAGACAGATCCAAATGCAAATCTTTTCTCTATACCACCCCAGAATCATGTTAATATTAATAACTAACATTTCTTATGCACAATGCCAGGCACCCTTGAACTTGATAAATATATGCTTGTTTAAATCCCACAACAACCCTAAGAAAGTACTTTTATCACCCCTATTTTACAGATGAGAAAACTGAGACTGCAGAAGGCTCATGTAACTGGCCTGGGGCTCCACAATTATCAAGTGGCAGAACAGGGACCTGAGAGTGGGACCCACTCACCTGCACACGTAAGTCCTGCCATACTGCCTGCTGCTGCCCGTGGTAACCAGCTCTCCAACTCTGAACCTAATCCCTTGTCTATACAAGTTGGATTGCCTGGGTCTTTCCTATCCACCCCAGAGACATTTCCACGTGCACAAGAAACATGAGGGTCCTTCTACCCTCACTTTGGGGCAAAACCCCTTTCCTAATTCCAACCTCCACATCCAGAAGAGTATTTCCAAGGCCAACCAGACACAAATAGGACATTTCTTGGAGTGTGAACATTGCCCTGTCTCCAACCAACTCGCCTGTTGCTGGCCCAGACACCAACTATCTACTTCACTGGTGCCTTGCTCATTGCCAGTGTAAACACACATTTACCCAATTTTTCAGAATGAGCAATATTTACTCAACAGCCCAGAATGGCTCATATGGAACTATTAAACCCCACTGCCTCAGTCTGCAGCTCAGAACACGACAATGAATCAGTATTGTGGAGCGATTACGATGCTAATAAGAATGTGTGAAGCGCAGAACATCACTATGCAGGGGCAGCTGCCAAATACCCTGGGCTCCCTGCGCACCACCCAACCTCTCATTTGGGAATCCCACCATTCCAGAAACCAGCCTGCCTCAGAAACACCAGCCCCCAAGGCAAGCCACCCTTGAGTTACTGAAACATGAAGCAGATGAGAAACAAAAGCCCACCATTCTGCAGGTGGCGGGCCCCATGATGCCAGCCCTAATCAGGATGTAGAGGGCAATGGTGCCCCGCCCCTGACAGCTCCAAAGATCCCAGAGCCCCCTATGCAGCGGGGCCTAAAGTCTTAACACAGCACTTCACATACCCAAACGTGCACAGATAGTGAAGGAAATGTTCTTGTTCCCTCAGGCTGCACACCTGAAGCAATGTTGGATTTGGTGGTGGGGGTGGGGGGGTGTTTCCCCCCTTTTGGGGGTTTCTTTCTCTTTGCACATGCCCGTAGTTAAGTAATAAATGGCAGAAAGGAAATATCAATTTGAATGAAGTGAGGCCCTCCCTCACCCCCCAGGGAGATTGCTTTATTCCTGTCCCTACCTTGGCCTGCCCCATTCTGTGAATTTTCTGGACAAGGCCAGGCGTGCAGTCTTGGGCCAGGGCACTATGGTGGGAGCAGGTAAGCCTTCTTTCTAGTCACTTCTTCCACCCTAGGCTCTAGGCCCTCAAACCCCTTCAATTCTCCTCCTCTTTCATCCTTCCAAAGCCAACACCCCCACCCCCACTCCACTCCAGCCACAGTTCCCTCTGTTCAGGAAAAAAAAACCCAGCAGGGCTTATAAACCCCTTTTGAGCCAGGCCTGTCTACTCTCCCCAGCCACACCCACTTCTCTGGACCTCAACCTGTGCTCTAGCAACACTGGCCATCTTTCACTTCCTGGAAACAGAGGTGTGTCATCCTATCCCAGGACCTTTGCACATGCTGCTCCCTTCCTTAGCGTGGACTACCACGCGTGGCCCCTCTTCACTTCGCTAATTCAGGAGTCCTTTCCTGACTTTCAGATTAAATCTGGTACACAATCTTATCGATCCTAGCTCATTTCCTCCAAAGCCTTCAGCAGGGTTTGCAATCTCAAATATGTATGATTATTTGACGAATGTCGGTCTCTTAACGGATTTTACTTCTAAATATGGAGACCAACAGTCCCATGAGGGCAGAGAGCATGTGCGTGCTGATCACCAGGGCATCCCTAGAACACGGTCTGGGACCTGGTACATAGTAGGTGCTGGATAAATACTCCTTGAACAGATGACTGGTTGACTGACTGACTGAATGAATCCCCTCACCCCAGTCCCACTCTGCTTCCTCAACCAGTTGCCTCTTCTCTGAGGTGGGCCCTAGAGCTTTTCAGGTTTTTGCTACATGACCTTGTTTTATCTACTACAAAGTGCCATGTTCATATTATAAGCACCAGATAAATATTTAATCATAAATAAAATGCAGGAGACCCTCAACCAGAATGGCACGGTGCCCTTGCTCAGTTTAGCTGTGTGTGTGCGTATGTGTGTGTGTGTGCATACATCTGTATTTCCACACAAGAGTCTCCAGCAGAAACACACACACCAGCACAGGCAGAGAAGCATCTCCACGTGAATGTGCCTGCCACACTCCTTCGACAAGGATTAAGTGAGAAGCCACTACCAGCACAGGTACTGGGGGGAAGAACAGTGAACCACACAGCCCCATGGGTGGCTCTATGAGAGGTGCTAACAGCACTTACTATGTACCCCAGCTAGACCCCAGTTAAACGCTTCAGGTAAATTCACGCATCTAATTCCAACAATACTGAGTCTGCAAGAGTACCCACTTCACTTCACTTCACAGATGAGGAAGCTGAGGCACAGAGGGCAAAGCACTGGCAGGGACAGAATTTGAACCCCGGTCTCCCTGACTCTGCAGCCATATACTTGTTCCCTCAGGCCAATCCATAAAACCAGAAATACCATTTTTTCTGTCACCTCAGTGTTTCAAAAGCAAAAAATCCTGGAGATGCTCAGGGACATGGTCTGACTGAGGAGGGAGTGATCCATTCACTTCATGGAATATTAGGCGGTGAAACGCTTGTTCTAACACCAGCAAAGTGATGTGGAAAAGGCTAATGCTGGTGTTAAGGGAAAAGGCCACGAAACAGAACCAGATGTCCTGATGGCAAACCAGAAAGGAAAGTAGATGGGAAGCACACTGACGGCTAACCATTAGCATCTTCCTGCCCCCTCTTTTCTCTTCTCAAAACCCTCCAATAACGTGGCAACATGGCTTTCATAAGACAAAAGACAAAATTTTCAGATCCCTTCTTTTCCTTTCAGTTACGGGATTCTCCAATTAATCCTTCTGTGGCCTGTGCCTCCCTCCCCAACCAAAACCCAAAAAGCTTCCCTTGGCAACTCTTGGTCCCCTAACAACTCAAACGGACATGAAAATAGACAGGAAGAAGGCAGAGCCAAGGAAGCCGTGGTGCCATTGTGTGCAGGGAGGCAGCACTGGGAAGACACACTTCTTTCTCTGTGTGTGTGCACATGTGCACACATGTGAACGTGTGATTGTACAGCTGAGGATACCATGGGCCTGCAACCCACCAAACAGAGCCTGACCTCCACTCGGCTGGGGAACTTCCTGAAACCATCCCGGGGAAGAGGGCAGCAGAGCAGGCCAGAGACCGGATGCCCAGAAATGGCAAGTGTGTCAGCTCGCTTTCTTTCTAAGGCCTCAAGCTGTCCTTGGAGGAAAGAAAACTGTAGCATTTGCCTTCATCTTTATCACTGGTACCGAGACATCCAGAGGATTAAAGTGATAATAGGGAGAAAGGAGGAGGAGGTGTCAAGTCTCCCTTCTCTCCGCTTCTGAAGGCAGTGTGACAGCCTCTTTACATGGCCCTCAGAGAAGTGGCGTTGGAGACCACTGGCTGCAAGAGAACCTTTCAGAGCTGTGGTATAGGCTGGGCCTGAGGGGAGTATAATTTGCTCCTCTTGACGTCTTCAAACCAAAATGAACCCCTGCTTCCTGCTATGGTCCAGAAAGTTTAGGAGTGAAACCTCTGCTCTCATACTTCCCAGGAGCAGCAGAAGTGTGGTACCAGCAACAGACATTTACTGAGCATCTATTATGTGCCAAGCTCTGTACTTGTGACAAGAGCCAACAAGACAGATACAAATGCTGCCCTCATAGATCTTAAAAAAAAAAAAAAAAAAGACAGGGCAAGCAATTATGGGGGGAGACTCTCCAATCCAGCAAGGAAGTTAACAGATACCTCCCAGATTAGAAATTTGAAGGATGAGAGAAGTTTGTCAGGGAGGGTGGTACAAAGTGAGTTCCAGGCAGGGGAAACAGTATTATGCAAAGGTCTGGAGGCAAGAAAGCATAAGGCATTTGTGGACTGGATAATAGTTTATGTCTGGCTGGAGGCATTGGGGGCAAAGAAATCTAGTAAGAGAAAAGATGGCAGAGGTAGATGAGGTTGGGTAGAGGTGATCACTACAGGCCTCGTAAACCTAAGGTAAGTTTGGACTTCATCCCATAAACAATAGGGAACTATTGAAAGTTTTTAAGTGGAAGAGAGGGTACGATGACCTGATTTCATTTTTAAAATAAAGATCACTCAAGGCAGAGCTGAGGTTCCTCAATTCTTGGTTTTAACCTCAAAATCAAAGCAAGGACATTGCCATGTAACTTAATGGAAGTCACTGTCACCTCCCTACCATGATTTCCCAGGGATGTCTTCCACACAGAGTCCTGTGACCAGCCAAAAAGACCACGTGAGTCAGGATGAAGGCCAGGGGTTCATATCCCAGGTATCTCCTCTCCAACCCTCGGTCTTGCCCATCTGAGAAATGGGGATAAGACTCTTCCTGCCTCTTAAGCTTGTGAGGATTAAATGAGTTCTTACCTGTCCAGAACTTAGCACAGTGCTTGGTGCCAGTAAAGCACTCAGTCAATAACTGCTACTGAGATAATTATTTGGACCAGTTTAGAGACCCCTTAAGCAATGGGATAGACATGGAGAGACCCAGGGGCCACAGGTCCAGCTTGGCATGTACGTATGCATAGCTTTCATTTGTGTGCTCAGCATTTAATTCGTTTCAATTTCTTCCCTACATTTTCATCTTGAAATAATATTCATTAAACCCTGTTTTTTGGCTTCTCCTGAAAACCTGAACCACCTGTTTAAACCCATTGCTATGCTGCCCCTCAGGCACCTCTGAAGGAGTGAGCTATGTCTCCTACCCCCAATTCTGTCAGATCAGCTGAGGGTAACCCCAAGGTAGAGAGCTCAGGGCTGAAGATGCTAAATCTGGGTAAGGAGCAGGTGGGGGAGGGAGGGGCTGCATGGCAGAACCCACACTGGCACAAAGGTCCCCACCTGCTTGTCCCCAGCCAGCCCTGAGGACCTTCCCCCACCAACCACCTTCTTTTTGGTAGCATCCCTCCCTTCCTGCAATACCTAAGGGGCTCCTAACTCCCACCTCCCTACTCTAGGATACAGAAAACTAAGAAGAGTTTGGAAATAATTTGCCCTATTTTGCAGATGGGAAAAACTGAGGCATAAGTGGGGTCCTCACTAGAAACAAAAAGGTCCAAGAATTAGCCAGTGGTCTTTCTCCCCTCACTAGGAGGGCTCGGCTACTCTGCCTAGCACCTCTTGACAGGGGGCCCCTGGTCTTATAAGGACTTTGGAAGACACGGTCCTTTCCACCCACCACCCACCGCACTTAGTGGGGGTCTGCACATTTTTTCAGAGACCAGGTTCAATCCCGGAAATGGGAAAGTAACCCTCCTGTCCCAGAAGCCCTGCAAAGAGGGGCCCCCTCAGCTTCTGAGCTGCCTTTTCAGCTGGCCAGTGTAGTGGGTGCCATTATCAGCAAGGATGCAGTAAACCATTCCCTGGAGCCCCATCCTCTCAGTGCCCCAGCCCCACCCATCTTCTCTTGTACAGAGATTAGAGAAAATTGCTTTGTCTCTGTCTCTCTGTTTCTCTCCTGTGTTCTCCCTTCCTCCCCAGCCAGGGAAATGAGGGGGATGGGGGGAAATCTCCCAAGATCCCCAATTTAAAATAAAGTCAGATCGTTTTTTTCTCCCCTTCCTCACTACCTAATAACTACACTTGTGTGAAGTTGATGCTCTACATAACGAAAAGAGAGGCCTCCTTGGAGAGGGTACAATCAGACAATTTTTAAGATCATGGAGCATTAGACCATTCCCAAATGGGTTTACTAATCAAACAGCCAAATCCTTCATAACCAGCCAATCCCTACAGGGCAATTAAATCCTTCCCCCTTAAAACACTTGCCACACTGTCTGGGGACAGAAAGAAAAATTTGCAAAATTCATTTGATAAATTAGCCAGGGAAAAGAAAGGAGTGAATCAAGCTTTGTTCTTTTCATTTTTTTTTAATTATGGAATTCACAATGCCTGAATAATGTTTAATAAGAACTATGAAAATTCCTAACAGTATTACAACACAACACAAAAGAATTAACCTGGTTACCGTGAAAAATTGCATATTTAATTAAGAACAGAGAGTTCAAAACTATCCAGAGATTTCAAAAGTGCTGTTGCCTGAGGGGCCAAATTACATGCTTCCAGGGCTGCTAACGGAGTTAGCGTGTTCAGTCATTACCCAGGCGTTCCCATTAAGTGACTCTGGGCAGACGACATCAAATTCATTTCAAAAGCACCAGGAACTGAAGCATTCACTTGGGTAGTTTAAGGGAAAGCAACTATCCTGCTGGTACAAATCAGACCCCTTGTTGATAAAGGCAATAATTAAAGAATAATGTTAATTAGCTGCTTTTATTCGAAGAAAAGTATGGTAGTTGGAGCGTTTCCAGGTTGTTGTGGTAAGAGTCGCGCTTTCTGAAAGAAGGGAAAGCTGTGGGTGGGAGTGGGGAGCCCAGGGGCCCCCAGGAAGGGAAAGAGGGTGGAGGCTGGGGCAAGGAGCAAGTCAGGGCTAGTTAAGGAGGGAGCTGGACAGGCCTGGGTCTCCTTACTGGGACTAACTCGGCCACCCGGAGGCTTTCAAGGGGGTAGCTTGGGAAAGGAAGGAAAGGTGGTGAGCACTGTCACTGCCAGGCCTGCTTGCATCAAGGTGAGCTCTGGCAAACCCAGAGCTCCCTGTCTGGCCACCTCCTGTCACACTCACACCCGTCACACAGCCATTTCTGCCACCCCTGCTCTCCTCACACAACCTCTTGCCACACCTATTCCTCTCCTCAGCTACTTCCCGACACAGCTCCTTCTGCTCAGCGACTTCCGGTCACACCCACTCCCTTCACGCGTGTCACACTGGGTCCTGAATCACCACTACCACCCTTACCATAGCAGGTTGCTTTTTCCAAAGATGGCCCCTGCAGTATCTCTCATCACACACGCGCTCCTCGCTGTGACCCTGACACCCCTCCCATGGAGCAGAGCCTCCGGTGGGCCCCTCCCTTTACGCCTGAGTAGTCCTTTGTGTAACAACTGCCTTGACCAGCAGACTAGATGGATGTGACTCTTTGAGACTTCCAAGGCTAGATCATGAAAGCGCCTTCCCTTCCACCTTGCTTTCTTGGGATCTCACCCCTGGATCCCAGCTACCATGCTATGAGGAAGGCTATTTTGGGCAGAAAGACCACATGGAGAGGCCACATACTGGGGTTCTGGCTGGTAGCCAAGGTCCCAGGCTACAGCCAGTATCAACCACTAGACATGTGAGTTGTCGAGTTACCCCCAAAAGTTGAATCTTCCCAGCTGAAGCCCCAGATTTCACAGAGTAGAGACAAACATATTCAGCTGGGTTCTGGCCTAATTCCTGTCTCACAGTCTGTCTATGAGTATAAACAGTTGTCTTATCTCACTAAGTTTTGGGGTGGCTTATCACATGGCAATAAGTGACTGCTACATTAACAGACACACACAGTCACACAATGTCCTACCCCCAATAACTCCCTTTCCTCGCAGACCCATCAAAGAGGCCCAGCATGAGAAACAGGTCAGTGGGTCTGACCACCAGTGACAAGAACTCCCAAAGAAACCCATAATCAGCTCCGCCTTATGCCCCTTCTGTCAGTTCTCAACAGCTCTGGGTTCTCCAAGTGCCTGCTGTGTGCAGGGGTGGGAAGGGCACAGCAAACTACCACCCTGGGGCCTAGAATGGAGGCGAGCGAACACAGGAAGCCCCACAGCATGGAAAACAAAGCTGAGACCGCCCCCCCGCCCCATGCAGCTGAGGGGTCTGCCCAGAACCCATGGCTGCTTCATGGCGGAGCTAGGCTAAGATCCACCTGACTCCTAGTGAAGTGGTTTGATTCTCATTAGCAAGGTGCTTAATTAGGGCAGCTCATCGATGCATACCAGAAAAACAAATTACACGCTGACCCACGTCCACTCACCTGCTGGCAGCTCCAACCCACTAAAGGGGCATCCTGGGCAGGGTGCAAGGGAGCAGGCACTGATGGGGCAGCTGGGCCAGCTAGATGGGCCAGGAAGCCTGAGATGCTGGCCCAGGAAGCTGCCTTCCCAGGAATACCCCAAGCTTGGCAGCCAAGTGGGAATAGGAGCTGGGCCTGGGTTTTTCCCCACCCCACTCTGGGGAGGCAGAAGGCCTCAGAAGGCCTCACCTACCATGAGATACCAAGATGCTTTGCTCTGCTCAGAGAATAATTTATTCCAGAGATGAATTTCACAAAGTAGGCCATGGGCCAGGGGACCAACCCCCTTGCTTGCAAAGGCTGAGAAGGATGCCCTCCAAGGGATGGCAGTGGCTCAGAGAGGCTTCCAGGCTGCTGGCCCAAGGGGCTTGGAGTCCAGCTATGCCAGGATATGAACGGCAGGAAATAAACTGGCCCCTCCCAGAGTCTCTCTCTGGTGACCAGCTCCAACCTTGGCCCCTGGAACTCTGATGTCCCAGCTGTTTACCAGTGCCCACTCCAGGAATCCTGGCCCAGGCTCCAACTCCTGTCAGTCAGCACTGACCACTGAGGGCAAAACACTATCACATAAGACCTTTACGAGACAAACCTGCACAAACATTGACTCCTTCCCAACGATATACAGACTGTGCTTTGGGTATTCACAGAAATAACAAGAAGCAGGAGAACCTACAAACAAAGGCTGTGGAGTCAGACTGCCTGGTTTGCTGAATGACCTTGGGCAAGTCACTTAACTTCTGTGCTTCAGCTTCCTCCTCTGCAAAGTGGGGATATTAATAGTGTTTGCATCATAGAGTTGTTATAGTATTAAATCATTTAAATGATAGTATCTAGGAAGCACTTTAGAGTTGTGCCTGGCACATAGCCACCCTTGATAAGTATTTGTTAAATGAAAAATAAAAATTCAAACACAAAACAAAACTTTAGAGCTCCTCCCATCTTTGAATGGTCATGTAAACTATGCCTATTTCCTGGAATGGCTACACTGAGGCCAGAGAGGGTGGATTCACCCCCACACCAGTCAAAGTTAGCACAGCTGGTCCCTAGAGCAAGGTTGCTAACTCACATGCCTACAGGGGCAGCACAGGCAGTATCGATGGGACAACTAGGCTCAATGGGGGTTGTACAAAATGATAACTCCACCCTCCACTCCCACTCCATTACCCAGCTCAGCTGATTGCTGCCCTGCACAAAACGCAGGCCCAGGGATGCCAGCTCTTCTGCTGAAGGGAAGCCAAGAATCCGAGTTTTTAAAATATGACCTCTGATCAGGCCACCAAGGCCTTCAGCATTCACCAAGTGCCACACTAGTTACTGCAGCTGTGATGTAGAGTAATGAGCTCACCACGTGATGCAGGAGATCAACAAAAGAACCAGGGAATCACCCTGTGGCCTAGGAAGCAGCTGAGGCCAGGGATGTGCAAGCAAGAGATAAAGGATGGCACCCAAACCAGCAGGGAGTCAGGGAAGGAGGGCTAGGGCCAGCAAAGAGCAAGGGTAACAGCGGTCCAGGCAGAGGGACGGGAAATGCAAAGGCTGGAAAGTATGAGGAGTATGGCAGTTTGGGACAGGGAGGATGTAGGGGTTTGGGGAGGAAGACACAGAGCAGAGGCTGGAGACTATGGAAGAAGCTGGTAGATTTCTATAAGCCACAAACTCCTAGGACGATATCGCAACTCAACTGGGGAAATGCTGTGTGTCTATGGGAAGCATCTGAACTTCTCTGGGCACCTGTGGGTTATTGGAGCAGGTGTGCATCCCTTGGAAGGCATTTGGAAAGGGCCTCCTTGAAGGAAGAGAGTTCCTTAGTCATCTGCTTCCATGTTACGGTCTGAAATCATCTCTCCCACTGCCAAGGTGAGAGGTAACAAGGAGCAAGCATGAGGGCAGGTGGTAGAGTAACACTTATGGTATGTGCCAGGTTTCGTGTTGGGCCCTTCACATGGATTATCTTCTTTCCTCCATACTAACTATAACTGATAGATAACTATAATTGATACCCCATTTCAAAGATAAGGAAACTGAGACACCCAAAGGGGCAGTCCTCGACTATATCACACTGATGTTGAGAGGGGAACCAGGAGTCCCATTCTGCTCCTGCACCAAGCTACCAACCTGGGGTTTTCCTCTAAGGGACTAAGTTGGGGCCGGCAGAGACAGGTGGCCTATTCTAAGAAGACAGTGACTGCCAACTCTCCCCGCATTACCCCGTGTCACTTCGACTGCAGTGAGATCAATTATTTGGAGGGCCGTGTTTAGCTTTGGGGAAATCATTAAATGCTACACCAAACTAGTCACAAAAATAACTGTATGGCAAGACGTTAGAAGGAGTTGCTGCCTGGGAACGTGAGCACACAAACATACACACATGAACACAAGGTGCATGCATGCACACACACTGATACATGCATGACACACATACTCACAGGAGGATGCAGACATACAGGCACACAAAGATGCTCAGATGGACACAAAGACACACTCAGACAATTACATATACAGAAACACACTAAGATACAAACACAAGGACACAGATACACATATTAATGTGCAAAGACTCACAAACACACTCAAAGATATACACATACAAAGGTGCAAAGGTGCACCCATAAATACAGCTACACAACATTCACATCCACTCCTGTTTGGGGCTTTTTGGGGGCCTACTATGTACTCAGCCTTCTGCCGCTAGGTTCTGGGGACAAGTTGCTCTGTGCCCTCAGAGTTCACAGAAGGAGGCATGCATTAATCAATAACCCACAGAACTATGTCTGATACCCACAGTTGTAAGTGTAATAAAAATAGGGTTCACCACTTCAGAGGGAAGCAGGGAAGTTGCCCCAAGGAAATGACATTGCTCAAACACTCAGAGTGAAGGAAGAGTTGACAGAGGGACATGTGAGAAGACTGTCCCAAGTAGGGAGGAGCAGGTCATGAACAGAGGGATATGGTGTAGAGGAAAATGAAGGAAGACGTGGGTGTCTAGAACATGAACACAGAAAAGGTGAGTCAAGATCAAGGTCAAGATTAGAGGACATGCTAGAATTAAGCTAGTATAAATCTGAAGTTGATTCTGCTAACTTATGTATGGTAAACCTAGAGTAACTACTGAAAAAAAAAACTCTCAAAAATGTAGTTTAAAAAAAAATCAATAAAATTAAAGGGTATTAGCAAATATTCACTCAAAGCAAAAGAAAGCATTAAAGGAGAAAAAGGGGAGCAAAAAAAGATATAAGATATACAGAAAGGAAAATGGCAAATGTAAATCCAACTATCATATTTTTCTGTGTAAAATGATACTTTTGTCCAAAATTGTTAGACCAAAAATTGGCAGTCATCTTATACATGGGAGTAACCAGTTGAGATGGTTTCTTAATGTTGGGTTAGAAAAGTAGGGGTTGTCTTATATATGGGGGCATCTTATACATGGAAAAGTATGGTATATTAATAATAACATTAAATGTGAATGAGCTAAAATATCCAATCAAAAGGTAGACACTTCCAGACTAGATTTTTTTTTTAAAAAAACCCCAAGATCCAATTATATACTACCTATAGGAGATACTTTAAATTCAAAAATGCAAACAAACTGAAAATAAAAGGAAGCAAAAAGATAATATCATACAAACAGCAACCATAAGAAAGTGGGAGTGGCTATACAGATGTCAGACAATAGACTTTAATAGAAAAAAATGCTAACTAAAAATAAAGAAGGACATTTTATAATGAGAAAAGGCTCAATCCATCAGGAAGATGTAACAACTAAAAATATATATGCATCTAATAACAGAGCACCAAAACACATGAATCAAAACTGACAGAACTTAAGGAAGAAATAGATAATTCAACAATAACACTTGGAGACTTCAGTATCCTACTTTCAGTAGTGGACAGAATAACTAGACAGAAGGTCAACAAGAAAATGAAAGACTTGCAACACTATAAACCAAGAACAGAGGGCAGGGGGCCAGCCCATTCTGAGCCTGGAAGGTCTCACTGAGGCCTGTGTCCAACAGGCTATGGGAGCCACAGGAAATGGTTCTTAACAGGTTTTTAATAATCTCATTAGCTGTCATGTGTCAAAGAGTGGAGGAGGCCAGTCAGTACAGGGAGACCAAAGTCCAGGGGAGAAGTGATGGGGGGCATGGGCCAAGAGCCCATGGTGGAGATGGAGGTGGGGGAGGTGATATGTGAGGAATCTAGGAGGTAAAATCCCCATTGGCACATCCCATCAGGAGAGGGAGGTGCTCAGGGCAGCTCTCAGGTTTCTGTCCTGTAGACCTGGGTGGAGCCATCCCTGAGATGAGGACTAGAGCTGAGGAGAGTTAGTTTTTGGACACTGTGAGTAGGACACATGTTGGAGACAATCATTCAAGAAATGTCCAGAAGGCTGTTGAGTTGACAGGTCTGGAGCCTGAGGTGTAGAGTGGAGAGGTGGGAAGCAGTAGTGCTGTGAACACAGATGAGGTCACACAGGGTGAGCGTAGACAGACGACACAAACTTTAGAGGGACTGACATATTGAGAAGCCAGCAGGTGGCCACAGGAAGGAGGAAATGAAGAGAATGTACCATCAGGGGAGCCAAGGGGAGGCCAATAAGGAAGCTCCTTTGTGGGTGGGGGTAGAGGGAGCTGGCTAGAGTGTGGGCAGGAGATACAGAAATGGAGATAGAGTGTGAGCCACACATTCTAGAAACATGGCTGTGCAGGGGAGAAGAGTGTGGAGTGGAAGGTTCCTCTGCCCAGACTTGTAAGGAAAGGAAATGCAGGTCTCGCCTACTTTGTGTACCCTGTGCCTAGTTTCCTCCTCTGTAGAATAGGACGTGGTCCAAAGAGCACAGATGGGACCACCTCAGACAGATTCCAAGCACCATGCTGTCTGGCTGCACTGAACTGTGCAACCAAGGAGCCATGGGCCAGCAGTAGGCCTGGTGACCAGCCCTGTCCATCCCCTCAGTCACACAAACCACCTCCAACCCAAAAAGTCTCTCTCAAGGATGTTGTGGGGCTTCAATCTGCTACAGGATAGAACTTGATCCTTCCTTGGCCTATCAAGGGGTGTGGAAACCATGATTCCTACGGAGTCTCATTGGCAGGCTGTATTCTGAGATCCCTCCTCTCATGGACTGGGCTAGAAAATATCACTGAATCCACAGACCTGGCGGGGGGTAGACTCATGCCCCAAGTGTATAGCTTTCTCCAGCAGCCTTCTGTCAACCTCACAGGTCTGTGCAGCCAGTGGCTATCTCTCCTCTCAGGCTCCTTGAGAGGAGCTCAGCTGTATACAGTTTTTAATGCCTGTGCTGGCCACACTGCTTTGGGGTTATTGTATATAGCCGACTCCCACCAGTCTATAAAGTCCCTAAGAACAGAAACTGCTCCATCTCCATGTCTGCATTCCTGATGTTAGCCAAATAGTTGTTGGAAGGAGGGATTTTTGTTGAGTGTATGGATGTGTGGATGGGTAGATGAGAAGTTTGCCAGGGGACTAAGCAGATGAATGGATAGATGGATGGATGGATGGATGGATGGGTGGGTGGGTGCATGGATGGATGAATGAAAGAAGTCAGTAGGAACAGGAAAGTAGTAGACAGCTGGATGAACAGCTGACTGCATGGATGAAGGTGGATGAGTGAGCAGACGTATGAATAAACAGATGAAAGAATGTTAGATGAATGGTAGATGGGCAATCACCTAGACTTTGCTAGATTTGCAGTGCAACTCCCTACTCTGATCTACAAGAGGCTGTGTGAACTGGCCCTACCACCTGCTCTGACCTCATCCCCTTCCCTACCCTACTCTCTTTGCCTACCCTGTCCTAGCACACTGGTATTATTACTTCAGTTTCAAGACATGCTAAGCTGATTCCCATCTCAGGGCCTTTGCATGGGCTATTTCTGCAGCTACAAAGTCTCTTTTGCTCGAACTTTGCTTGACTAGCTCCTCAGTGTTCAAGTGTCAGCCTAAATGTCACCTACTCAGTGTGGTTCTCTGCAACCACCCTGAATAACACAGGTACCTGGTTCATCTCCAATTTTAGCATGTGGTTGTTTATTTCCTCCATTCTTTCTATTTCTGTAATGTCACATTTATTTGTTTAGCTTGCCCTTCTATACCCAGCACCTGGCACTGTGCTGGGCCCATAGCATGTGCTCAATAAATATTTACTATTTGCTGAATATATGTCAGGTTCAGAGCAAAGACTCTAGCCAGACCGGGTTGGAAAAGTCAGGGAGTAGATCACACTGCAGGGGAGGACAGAAAAGTGAGGAGACATCCGAGTCCCAGGGGCCATTCCAGAACCAGCACTGGCCCCAAGTCTTTGCTTCCAGAAACCAAAACAATGAGGGAAAGTTCTTCCAGGAAACAAAGGAGTTTATGTGAAATGCAGAGTAGGGCTGATAAGGCCAGGGATCAGGACGAGGGTGGGGGTGAGAGTGGGGGCTAGACTCAGCTGTTTAAAAAAAAAAGTCTAAAAAACTTTTTTAATAAACCCTACAAGTCTATCCCCTTCCTTCTTTATCAACGATACGATTTATTGACCGGGGAGGCCATATTGACTAAATAAATCTTGATAATGACCAAGGCAGCAATCAATACCTGCTTATTATCAGCCCAGACCGAGAATTCCATCTTGCAGAACGAAGGCCGGACGACAGGGCGCGCCACGTGGCTCCAGACTCCAGCGGGTGGGCTGGGGTGAATGGATGGCTGGGTGGCACTCGTTCTCCAGACCAGGAGACGGGAATCTTTCTGTATTATTAATTAACATGCTCCCCTGTGCTTATGGGCCTGGATTCATTTCCATGAGTTGACAGTGGCAAGGTGTTTTAAGAGATTTTAAAAATACATTAAAGAGAAAAATACAAGCATAGTGACTACTTGTGGGGGAACTCCCGAAGGGGGTAGAGAGTGGCGGGGGGAGGTACTGCTGGCCACTGGTGGGTCAAGAGCAAGGACATGGGTGGCCAAGAGACCTGGGTCCTGGGTTTTTAGTCCAAGCTCTGTTGCTCGCTGGCAACATGGCCTTGTACTCAACCTTCTGTGCCTCAGTCTGCTCAGCAGCAAAATGGGATAGTAGTGGCTTTCCCTGCCTAGAGTTGTTGTGAAAATTAAATGAGATAATATTTGTTAAGGGCTCTGAGTGCTACCTGGCACGTAATAAAATTTCAGTAGCTATTATTTAAAGAACTGACAGGCTTCCCTATGCAGGGAGCTTCCTTCTTACCCTCCAAAGCCTGCAAAAGCCAGGCCTGGCCTTGCTAAGGCCATCCAAGTGATATATCTGGGGAGGCCTGACCTCCTGTTCTGTGATTCTCTGCAAGGAGCTGGCCCACCTGGCCACTGGCTGCTGGCTCTGGGTAGGCTGGGCTGGGGGACTCTGGCACTTGCTAAGGATGGCCTGTGTTTAGATTCCTGTGCTTGTGGGGGTTAGAGGTCCCTATACCTGGTTGGAGCTTCTTTTATCTGATACTTGAGCAGCCAGTGCTGTTAACAAATCTCCAGGCTCCACCCAGATTTGGGCACCTCTGAGATGGCAGGCCCAGGAGGTGAAGGACTAACAACAATATCAATGGCCCTTGTTTCCTGGGAATGACCAGTTTTAGACCCCATGCTAAGGGCAGTCCATGCTTCACCTCATCAAAAGCCTTACAACCTCCCTGTGAGGTAAAGGCTACATTTCATTCCCATTTTACAAATGAAAAAAACTGAGCCTTTCAAAAGTCTAGTGAGTTGCCCAAGACCTCCCAGTTATGCAGCAGCAAAATCACAGTTCAAAGTAAGGTCTGACTGCTCCAAGTCCATGCTTGAAATCATTTCAGGTGCTGCTCCCGGGGCAACTGATATTCAACAGGAAATATCTTCACATTTTAATAATGATGATGATGATGATTAAGATATACAAATATGGTTATTGTTGATAATAACAGTTACCATTTAGAGAAGGCTTACAACATGCCCAGCCCTACATTAAGTGTCTACATTGGGTTGTCTACTTTTTACTTCTCACACCCTCGAAGAAAAGTCCTTCTGTCTCCAAAAGATTAATACAGAGGCTTTGTTAGGGCAGGGACTTGGTCTGTTTTGCTCACTGCTGCACCCCCAGCACCTCATGCAGCACCTGGCACACGACAGGTGCTGAAGAGTGGTCATTAAATGAACCGCGGATGAAAAACGGAGGCCTGAACAGGGTCCCCCAGCCACAAGGAAAGCAGAGGCTTAAATTCTGATGTTCCACCCTATTATATACCAGGGTTCCCAGCAGATGCTGAGAAGGAAAGCCCCTCAAGTCTGGGGTCACTTGTCCAGAGAACTTCGTCTCTTTTGATGCCTACTGGGCTGATCAAGTGGGCCCATGAACCAGAGAGCAGGAGAAGAATGTCGTCTGGGCCCCAAAACCTTAACTGGCTGTCTTACGTCCCCTACAACAGCCATCCTACAGGCTTCAGGGACCTGCTTTGAGCTGTCTGTAACTGAGGCCACTAAACCATCGCTAATGGCCCACAACCTGCCGGCAATTAATTAATGGATTTATTAATTAGGATGGGAGCCACCTCCCAGGCTGGAATTGGGGTCACCAATTTCTAAAGTGAGACTGACAAGAGCTAAAGATAAACTCTCATCTACCATGGGCCTGAAGCATGGAGTGAGGGACTTTCAAGAGCCACTGACGACTGAAGAAACTGGGGTCTGGGAGGAGCTGGGTTCCCCAGGGTCACTCCCACAAGGTAGAGTAAAGGCAGCTGCCACCACTGCATCCTTCCTGTGGCGTTCATCCACTCCATCATTCACATGTTTATTGAGAACTTATATCCTTGCCCTCCCCAGAGAGGGACGTAAATAGTAAACAGATGAACAAATAAATATGCATTATCATATCAGGTAAAGCAGGGTAAGGAGATGAGGGCAGGCTATTTTGGAAAGAGAGGTCAGGGAGAATCTCTCTGAAGAGGCGATAATTCAGAAGACTGAATAGGAGAGAGGGAGAACTATGGAGAGTCTGGGAAAGTTTCCCAAGTAGAGGGAACAGTAAGTGCAAAGGCCCTGAGGTTCAAGCGTGATTAGTATATTCAAGGAACAGTGAGGAAGCCAGAGTGGCTTGAACAAAGAAGGAAAGAGTGACAGGAGATGAGAGCAAACGGTAATGGGGGGGATGATAAAGGGAGGGAGGGACCTCATCACACAGGGCCTATGAGCCAAGTAAGAATAGGCAATCAGGAAGAGGCAAGCCTGAGAATGACAGCTCCCCAGGCTCCCAATAAGACATAACAGGTACCTAAACTAAACACTTCCCATGCACTGGGTGTCTTAGGTAGCCGTCCAAGTACCAATTCATTTTTCCTATAGGAAAGTGTGGTCTTCTGAGAAGCAAGCAAAAAAAAAAAAACAAAAACAAACCAGGATTAAAAGGCACAAAGACATTGGAGTTAACATCTACACCTGTGGGAGGGAGCAGAGTGAAGGAGGGAAGGAAAAAAGGAAGTAGGTAGATAAGTTGGTGGGAGTGTCCTAGATTGCTGAGGAGTCCAGAGCCAGCAGAGAAGTCCTGAGTATCCCAGGAACAGGTCTGCTTCAGACCTACACTCAGTCCCTTGACAGGACTGGATCTCCAGGAGAGGCATCTGAGGCCATTGACCATTTATCCCCCCTACAGTCAGAGATCTGCAAGGCACATTCTTAAGGCCACCGCCGGGAAGGACCCTTACTATAGCCATCTTACAAACAAGAAAACCACGTCTCAGAAAGAGGAAATAACTTGCCGAAGGACATGCAGCCAAGAAGGAACAAAACTGCCCCGTGCATGATCATGAGATAGAAAAGGGCACTTTGCAATAGATCAAAAATTGGGCTGAATATCTTGTTGAAAAATAAAATTAATACCTAAGGCTTTTACTGTGCTTGACAGTTTACAAAGTGCCCACTGAGAGTGCATTCACTTCAAGCCACACACATGCTAAACAACCCTATGTTATGCTCCATCCTTACTCCAAGTGACAGATGGTAAGAGTGAAGACGGGCATGGGTCCAACAGCCCACTCAGACCTGCCTTCCCTCAATTCCTTGCCTGCGCTATTCTCCCACCCACCTCAGGGTCTTAGCACATGCTATTCCCTCTGCTGGGATGCTTTCCCCTGATCTTGTCCTTGAGATCTCTGGGGACAGGTCACTTCTTCCAAAAAGAATCTCAGAATCTAATCTCAGCATTTGACTCCACACATGTCTGTCCCATGTATCCACTTACACCATTGTCTGTGGGGCCTCAGTGAGAACTGGAGTTTTCCTTCCTCATGCACCGTATCTCTAGTGTATAACCATTTGTTATAATATTTATGCTATTTGTTATTTATATAACCATAAGTTATAAGTATTATTTTTTAAAATATAAAATTATTAGTTATAAATATTAATTATTCTGTGAATGGCAAATATACATTTCCAGAGTAAAGGACAATAGTAATTATTATTATTAACATTATATAGCATTTCTAGATGTTGGGCATAGACCTCAGCATTTCACATGCATTAACTCACTTAATCCTCACAACAATCCTTAAGGAGGTGGTACTACTATTATCTCCATTTTACATCTGAGGAAAGCAAAGACTCAGAGAGGTTAAGTAACTTGCCCAAGTCACACAGCTGGTAAGTGGCAGAGCTGGGACTTGACCCTAGGCTACCCTGCTCCAGAATCCACACTATATAACCTTTTGAGAGTCGGAGGCTGCAGGTTGATTCTGCAGCCCACACCACACCCCTTCAAATACCAGTACTCACCAGCACACATAATGGACAGCAGGCACCCCTCTGAGTGACCTGCTCAGCTAGGGAAAGTTGCCCCCAACCGGCTGCCCGGGTGACCCTTGTGGTCGCCCCGTCTGCAGCACCCACGCTCCAAACAGTCAATCGACCATAATGGTTCCCGGGGAGCCATTTACCCCGTCCAGTTTGAGCGACGGCGGCTGGGAGAGTCTTAAGCACTGCTCGGCTCCGGGCGTCTCGGGCAGATGACCAGCTTGGGCCAAAGAGGCCGAAAGATTGATTTTTCTTTCTTTCTTTCTTTTTTATGACAAATGCGTATCCTGGAATTGCTGTTTCATTTGGCTGAACTGCAAGATGGCAGAGGCTGGGAGTGGAAGGGGTAGTGAAGAGACTGAGAAGGAAAGAGAGGGTAGCCACAAGCCCACTCTGCAGGTGACTAAGCCACGGAGGAGAAGCAGTGGCAGCAGGCTCTGTGCCCTCCAATTCGTATGTCTTCATGGAGCTGGTCAAGGGCCTTTCTTCTTTTCTGGAAATGCAGCCTCTTCCGACAGTAGGAAAGCAGCCGGTGGCCTTGACAGCTACCCTCTTCGTGACCTGCCTCGCGACCCCCACTGCTGGCCTGACCTACTGCACACCCTCCCCCCAGGAGCTTCACACTGGCTGTCCCCTCTGCTTGGCATGCTCTTCCCAGGTCTCCACTCCCTGCCCAGTGTGGCCAGTACTCTTGATTTGTAAAGGTCACTGCACATCTAGAAGTCATAGGTAACATCTCCCATGTTTAAATGCTGACAACTTAGATATAAATGTTTTTAAATATTGCCCTAAAATAGACAGACACATCCATGGGCCAGACATAGCTCCTAGTCTGCAACCTATATGGTCAGAGCTACCAAAATATAAGACATTACATATAATATTAGTAACATATTAATATAGTAAGCCCTCAGTGGAATAAGAGAGAAGGAGCTGATGTTTATTTGATTTTTCTCACCCCTTTCTCACTCTCAAAATAACCAACCGCAACAATAAAAAGGAACTTAAAGAACAGTAACTGTGTGCCTGGCACTGCGTTAAGCACTTTTATGTTCCAAGTGCTTTAATTTTCAGGAACCTCAAAAGTGAAGACTATTACTAGTCCCATTTAAAGACAAGGAAAGCTAGGCTCAGAGAGGTTAAGTGACTCATCCAAAGTCACACAGCTAATAGGTAATAAGAATCAGGATGGGAAAGAGTATAGAATAAGTTTCTGGAGCTAAGTGTCATCCATCTTAACACTCTTAACTGAAAAGTGAAAAATTTCAGCCATGCCACAGCCTATATGACAGCCATCACATAAACCACTAGACCAGGGTCAACAAAACATGGCTCTCAGGCCAAATCTGGCTCACTACCTGTTTTTTAAATAAAGTTTTCCTGGAAGACAGCTATGTCCATTCATTCTTACTGTCTCTGGCTATTTTCATGGTATACTCACAACATAGATCATATAGCCCCCAAAGTCTGAAGTATATTATTTTGACTCTTTACAGAAAAAGTCCGCCACCCCTGATGATAGACCAAGATGAGTTTCCTAGAGTGTCTAGAGAGACACCACACCCTCAGAAAATTATGAGGTCAAAACCCTCAGGGAGACACTGTCCCTAGTTATGTGGAAGCATATTTGCATATTAAAGGGACAAAGGGGTTGTGGAAGTTTCTTTAGCCTTCTTTAGGCTGAGTAGTCCTGATATTTAGGCTGAGAATGAAATAAATAAAGGAGGAAATGGGAAGATTTGTAGGAAAAGACTCCCCTAGAGAAAGGGAACTGCAGGTGTAAAGGCCCTGAGGTAGGAATGTGCTACTTATGTTTGAGTGGGGAAAAAAGAAGGCCATTGAGACTACAGCAGAGTGAGGGGGAGAAGAGAGACTGGAGATGAAGCTGGAGAGATAACAGGGGGGAACATCATGTGGACCTTTGCAATCAGGGGAAAGGACTTTAGGTTTTAATATAAGTATGATAGGAAAATATTGTGTATATCCTATACAACACTACAAACCAATTTTGAGAAGGGCTCATCAAGGCTTAGAAACCAAATAATTCCATACTAGACATAATTTCTTGTCTCAAAAATCTGCTTAAAAGGACAACAGCACCCCACTACCACCACCACAACAGAGCTCAAGGTAACAGAAGACAATACATTTAACTAGCACACAGAGTATGTCAACACCTTTACAACAATTCAGTTTAGCAAACCAGATGGGCACAGCGGCCTGTGTGATGGATTAAGAAACTGTAGACTTGGGATGCTGCGTGATTTACCTGGAGTGCAAGAGGCACATAGACTAGACGTCTTGGGGCCCTTGCCCTCTGCCAACTACCTCCACCTTCCCTGACACCTCGTAAGTCATAAATAAAGAGCACCCTCCAGAGAGCAAAATCAAACAAAAGACTGGACCCTGGGTTCCAAAGCTAGGGACAAAGGCAAGCCACCACCTCAGTCCCCTTCCCAACCTCTGCCAGGATTGGCCTCTGAATTAGATAACCTGGAAGCTGCCAGAAATTCAGCCCTTTCAGAAAACAGCAGAGAAAAATCACACTTTCTGGATGGCCACATCCACCATCACCCAGGACCAAATTGAGCACCAGCCAAGGTGCTCATGTTTGAAATCCCATCTGTTGGAAGAAAGGTTACCACAACAGAATGTCAAGTTCAAAGACAGAAACCTTTTTGTAACCAGAGTTCAGAAAAAGAGGAGGAGAAAAAAGAAGGAAGGAAGAAATAAAAAGGGAGAAGAAAAAGAAAAATCATCACCACCATCAGAAAAGCTGTTCCTTTTAGTCAGAATAGCATCTGAAATAACCCACCAAGATGCTTATCTGCTTTAGTCTTGTCCAGGGTTTCTCAATTTTCTACAGTTAATTCAGGTATTAACAAAAGAAACTTCAAGACCTTCAACAGCAAAGGTGGTCAGGAACGAGACATTGCTTGTTTTTCTTCGAGCACTCAAAGAGAAAGCCCATCTTTAGGAAGCAATTTCTGCTGAGT
The DNA here is from genome assembly GCA_004026885.1 of Lyroderma lyra. Classification (NCBI taxonomy): domain Eukaryota; kingdom Metazoa; phylum Chordata; class Mammalia; order Chiroptera; family Megadermatidae; genus Lyroderma; species Lyroderma lyra. The sequence continues at coordinate 398,351 of PVJL010000276.1, forward strand.
TGAGAAACCAGAATTTTGGGATGCCCAGAAAAGAATGCTGGGTTCTTTAAATAAATTCTCAACACCTGCTTCTAGCCCTTCTTCTGCAGAAAAGGCCACAGGGCACAGGTTCTGATGAACTGGAGAGGGAGATGGAACCAAGTGCCTACTGGTTGGACTTGCAAGAGTCCAAGGGACTGACTGGCCAATTCCTTGGATTTTTTTATTCACAGAGCTGCTGTTAAAAATCCCCCTCAACCCATGTCTCTTTGTCCTCCCTCTCTGGCCCTCCCAGAGACCCTGCCTAATCCCAACCCATCTCATGGGCTTGGGCCACGCCAAGCTTGGTCTGCTCATGCTCACTCCCCCGCCCTCCCAGCAGCGATTCTATTATGACAAAGTTTCCAAAGTTAGGATTCCGCCAACAGGGCTGATAGCTTATTTACTGCTGTCATCTATAGAAAGAGGAATTTTGACACATTGTTAAATGATAGCACATTTAGATAAGTCAAGCTGTCAGAGGCTCTAATGGATGTCTAAACTCCCTGTGGCTGATATGTAAAATTTATGCACTTCAGAATATCATAAGGTTATAATATTTTAATCACATCCACGCTCTTTTCTAAACTTTGAGCAGGGAAAAACATTCCATCAAGCCCTATCTCCCATGTGCCAAGAAACCAAGCCTTCCCAGAAGTTTCTCCAAACTTCTTCCAAGAGTCCAGCCTCTCCTCTAGCTCACGCTGTCCATGTTCCTAAATGGTCACACCTCAAGCAGAATTTGCCTTGTCCTCCAAAACTCACACTATGTGGTCCCTCCAGCCAACCTCTTTCCTTCCAAGAAGCACATATATGCATTTGAACTGGGCACCCTCATTTGGACTAGATGCCCTCAAGTCTCATTAGCTTGATTACCTCTCTTCAAGGGAAAAGAAAAAATACTGAATCCAGAGCATTGTCAAAAAAATGGCAAAGTAAAGCAGAAAAAGAAAATCATAAAGGTATGACTCCAGTTACCATGATTATACACAGAAAAGCCATAAAAAAATACTGCATTAGTAATGTTCACCATAAAGCAATCTTATAACCAAATGAAATATGTTCAGCATTATCTTTGGGATGAAATTTTATTTTTTCTCATTTCCTGGACTGCTAGCAGCAGAGAAAAAAGAAGAAAAGGAGGGGGACCAGTTTCAGGGGTCCTGGAGTAGGACACCACATGTCAGAGCATCTTTACCATCAGCCCCCAAGTCACTAGGACTGTTGACTGACTTCCATCCTAGGCAAACAGCCCTGCTGTGTTTGGAGACAGCACTGGAAGGAATAATAACTGGACTGCTTCTATATTTGAAAAATATGTACTTCTGGAGGGCTGTCCGCTGGGCTGGTACAAGGTCACCTTTCTCGCCAGGATCAGGGTGGCGTCAGCAGCATGGTCTGGCCCGGGGACACAGGCTGCCTTTGCTGCCTTGGCCACTTTAAGACGCAGAAACCAGGCTGCGTGAAACGACTCAACCTGAACAATCAAGAATTGAAGCCACACACCTCCTCACACTCACGGGCAGCTGGGTCACGTGACGAGTGGGCCCAAAGCTCTTGGCCTGTGCAGGCCCTGGGGTGGGGGCCCGTCTCTCCTATTCAGGAGAGGAAAGTGGGAAGCGAAAAAAATGAAAATAAAAGTGTGGCATAGGAGTCATTAGCATTATGCACAAGAGATGATCCTGGGCAAAAGTGCTTAGGCTTATAATCCGTTTCCGACAAAAATGCCATCAGTGAGAATATGAGGAGAAGCTGCCGGCCTGTTGGGCAGGGGAACAACTGAACATTTCAGGATGAGGGTGGGGACTTGGCACATGGGAGGGCCTAAATGTCTGCACATGGCCACAGCAGTCACTTTTATTTCTCTGCTCTCTAGAAGTGCAGAGCCATTCAAACCCCCACAGGGACCCCTTCCTCACTTAATATCCATGTAAATGAGCTTACCCCCTTTCCCTAGATAGAGCCTTCTCCTTTTGTGCCAGAAACATCAGCCATTGTCTTAATGAACACCCCCCCACCCATGCATGCCCCTTTGGCCATAGAGGTCTTGGCCCCAGTTCCCCATCACCTGAACAAGACTCGACCCCAGCCAGCATCATCCTTTTCAGTTCCAATTTGCTTTCCCATCTCAGAATCTTCTAAAACCCTTAACAAAGGTTCCCTGATCAATGGAGTCCAACTGGAATCACAATTTGGGTGAGCTCTCAGCTCTACAAAAGCCCCCTGAGCTGGAAAAGGAAGAGAGTGAGGTTCAACCCCCACCCCACCACAGCTCAGAAATCAGGCTCTGGGAGCTGCTCCCAACCCTCAGCACCTAGCCCCAGCCCACCCAGCCCAGCCCACGTTCCCCACTGTAGGCCAAGCTCCCTGGATGAAAACCAGTTATCTAATGAAAATTGTGTTAACTGACATTCCGGCCAACCGGGAGCAAATACCAGCGCTGTAAATCTCGCTGCAGAAATTTTCTCCAGCCCAGAATAACAATAGGACCTTGCAAAGGGCTTTCACCAGCCCTTCTGGTTCCTCTCCTCTTGTCTGCCACGTTCTTGTCATTCCTTATGTTACAGAACATCAATCATAAATAAAGACGCTGTCCCCCAGCCATGCCCGGGTCTCATTTACAAACATTAGCAGGGAATACGATTACCATTGGCCTTCGTGCCAAGCTCAATGTGGCTGCCCAACTCTCTGCTCTCTCTCTCTCCCTCTCCCTCTCTCCCTCTCTCCCTCTCTCCCCCCCCCTCTCTCTCTCTCCCCCTCCACCATGCCCCCCACACCCCCACTCTTCCAGAAAGGCCACTTTAGCATCATTTATACCAGCAAGCACAGCTCACAGCCCTGTCCAGCTCAGCTGGCCACACAACGGTAGCCCCAACTCGAGTGAGGACCTGGAATTGCAAGGCACTCAAACAGTTATTAACTGCATGCCTGAGTGCCCCGATTTTCTCTCCAGCTCAATGGCTTTGGGGGAGGGGGCAAGTGGGGAGTGGGGATTTAGGAAGAAGGGGGGGCTGGGAAGCGGCCAGGAGGAGGGGAGTACTGGAACCACTTATCAGAAGAAACTTAATGAGATTTGCAGGCAGATTTTTTTTTTTTAAGTGGGTCCCTTTTCATCTCCAGGTTGATGCTCTGGCTTCTTCCAAGAATGCCAAGGCCAAGGCAGGATGCTCTAACAGCACCACCTCCCTGTCCCTTGTTCCCACTGTGCCTGCGGAGACTTTGCGAGACTCCAGGGTTTGGGAGGCTTGTCAGGAGCCTCCTGGGGTACCCGGGAAGGAACAGAGGCTAGAGCTGTGCTTCCAGCGGGCAGTTTTCTGAGATTTCACCCCCAGCCCCGCCTCCCAAGGGGTCAACAGAGAACATCCCCAAATCGGGGGGAGACTCCTAGAGAAAGGTGGAATGCTGATAAAGTGCTAGGCTTTGGGAGGGAGTCGCTCTAGAGAAGGAGAGGGGGAGAGGAGAAAGAAAGAAGAAAATGAGGTAAGACTGGGGAGAGGAGAAAAGCGGGGTGCGGCGGGGAGGAAAAACAGGAGGCAGAAGACAGTGAGGGAATCTCCCATTTAAAAGTTCCCAAGGGCCGGAGAGCCGGGAGTCACCTGCTCTGCAGCGCTCCCTGCTCTCCACGGCCCCCAAGGCAGGAGCGCAAACTTGCGCGCTTCCCGGGCCCATCTCCATCTCCCGTCCCCATCTACACTTGGAAAGGGCAGGGGAAGCAAGAATCAAAGACGAACCCCGAGAACCCGGCCCGAGAAGAGATGTGCTGGCGCATGCAGCCAGTCCGGCGACGGCAGCTGCGGTGGCTGGGGCAGCGGCAGCAGTCTCCGGGTGGCGGCGCGTCCGGGCGGCGCAGCCAGGCGGGCGGCGGCGGTGGAGGTGCCGGCGGGCTGCGGGACGCGGAGCCGCCTCCTCCCTAACCCTGGCTGCCTCCTCCTCTCTCCTCCTCCTCCTCCTTGACCGCCAGCTCCCTCCCTTCCTCGCCCCAGCCCCAGCCGGGCGCGGACAGGCACGCGGCGCGCTCCGCGGCCTCCCCTAGCGCCGCGAAGTTGGGAGGCGCGCAAAGTGCGTCGCGAGGGGGGCTGCCGGGGGTCCCGCTGGCAGCCCCCTGCCCAGGACCGCAGCCTCTGCCTTCCACACGCCTCGCTTGGCCGCTCGCCAGCCGGCTCGCTCCCCGGGCCGATGGCTCACTAGCGCTTCTTCATGGTCGCGGCAGCTAATCGATGATTGAACCGAACAAAGAGCAGCGGCGAGATCAATTCCTAATACCTATCGATGGGCAGCGGGCAGCCGAGCCCAGGCGAGCTCCAGCAGCCGCCGCCCGCCGCCCCAGGGCGCCCGCCCACCCTCCAGGGGACCTCCCCAATGCGCCCAGGGCGCGCCCGAGTGCTCCCCACGGCCGCGCGGCTGGCGCTGCCCGCACTAACCTGGAGTCGCCGTAGATCAAATCGCTTCCAATATTGAAACATCGATCCCACATTGGCGGCCATCTTGGGGGCTATTCGAGACGCACACACACAAGAGTTTGGCTTTTCTCAATGGCTGCACTCAATATCCGGGCTGGACTCCCCCTAGCCCCGGGGCCGCTGCCGGCCGCCCGGGCTCTGCGTGCCACCGCCCGGAACCCCTCGGGCGCCCCCCGGCCTCCTGCCACCCGCTGCCCCTCGGCGCCGCCGCGCCGCCGCCACCGCTGCCGGGCCCGGGAGCCGTGCGCCCCCCCGACCCCCGGAGGGCGCGGGCGGAGCGCGCCGGGCGGGGAGCTCGGCGCCCGCCCGGGGGAGGCGGACGGGGATGGGGTGGGAGGGGAGGGGTAGGGGGGGAGGCAGCCTCTCCGAGAGGCGCCGGCGCCGCAGCTGCCCTGCTTGCTGCCGGCTCCCGGACCCGCGGAGCGCTCGCTGCATCTCCCCCCCAAGTCCGGGGTCGGTGTGCCGCGCGATTGCACTTGACTTTGGCTTTTTGCAAACTTATCAATACTGACGTAACGTGCTGATCAATGCAGAGGGAAGTTTGAGGGGGGGAGCTGAGGGAGGCCAGCGCGCGGGGCGCTTACCCTCCTCCCCGCACCTGTCTGTCCCCACCCCCTGCACTGCATACTCAAAAAAAAAAGTTAATAGTTTGCAATGCATTTTTTTTTTCTTTTGCAATCGGAGCACACACAACACGTGCCTCGGGCTGCCGCCGCTCCTCCGCCAGCTAAGCTACGGATCCGAGGGTAGCAGCCCGAAACTCGGACTGCGTAGACTCGGGCCGGCGGGCTTGTGGGAGCTGACCAGCGGGCCGGTGGAAGCCGCCCGGGGGCGCCACTGAGTCGTGGGAAATGTCACCACTGCTGCACGCAGTTTCCACTCCACTATACATTATTATGATTTTATTGGGGGGGGGGGGGTGGCGCCTTAGCCAGAGCTCAGAGTTCTTAGCAGGGCGGCTGGGGGCGGGGGGCGCTCAGGTCCTTTGCAGTGGGGATCCCGATATTGTTATTATTCGAGGGAGTATTTAGCCCAATTATAAGAGCTCCTCATAACTTCACAATGGAAAGCCCTTTCACTGTTACGTTAACTAATGGAGGAGGTTCTTAGACAAACCTCTGGAGCTCTTTTTCCCCACGTGGGTTGGCTTTTGTTATTTTTGTATGATGGGTTGGCCTTTATTGTTATGATTTTATTGTTAAGGAAGGGGGCCCTAGCTCTGCGGTGAGGGCTGTGGATCTTAACAACTACTGAGATTGTTATTATTATTTGGGGGGTCCTTAGCTTAGCTGAGGATGCCGGGTCCTCTGCAATATGGGGATCCTTATTTTGTTTTTTGGGAGAGGGTCTTTAGCCCAGATGGAGGAAGATTCCTATCTTTTGCAGATAGGACAAGAGGGGTGACCCAGTTTCTTCTTTTACATTTCCCCCCCTCTCTTTTTGCCCCTGTGTGCAAGCCAGGGGTCCCCAGTCTCCTCCCACACCCCACCACCACCACCACCGTAGGTGAAGTCAGACTCCCAACCTCTTCCATCACCAACCCACTTAGCCGTCCCCCCCACACACACACACCTTGGGGTCACTCTCCCTCTCGGTCTTGTTCCCCTGAAAAACCCCACCCCTCCCATCTCCCAAAAAAGGGGGCATGGTTCCTTCTTTTTCTCTCGTCAAAGGATGTGCTTTTATAGACAGCAAATGGAAATTATATTCTCTTTTTACGACCCAGCTTGGACTTCTGACATCACTCTTCATCTGGGACAATAGATCAATACAGAGGGTTATAAAAAAGATAAAGTTTAGAAGAATTGTAAAGGAGAGAGAATCGTGATGGATATTTTTCATGATTTTCCAATATTGTATTTTGAAGCACGTGCTTCAAAGGCAATTAAAGTTTTTAATGTAATGTAAATAATTGTTTCATAAATACTTCAGAAGAAGGTGTGATCTTTCTTAGCAATCACTGGAGCTGTTTAAAAAATGTAATGTGATTTAAATATGGACACAGTATTTCTGTTACCATCCCCATACATTTTCCATGAGGTGTGGGCAAATGTTATTGCACAAGTTGAAAGACTCGAAAGACCAAAAAGTACAGCGTTCTCCAAGATGTAATGAATTAGGCCTAGTTAGCAATTCCGAGTGGCCTGTTTCTTTGCCAGATTAAATTGCACACGATGTGTGGTTTATCTCAGCTCTCGATAAATTCACGTTTAAATTACAGCTCTCATTCTGTAAAATGAATTTAGGAAAATTTCATAACCATCGCATGGCAATTTTTTTAATGGCTACATTTTCTTCTGAGCATCTGTAAAGCTTGCAGCTTCCTTGTCTTTGAGTCTGTTTTTTAAAGACCTGTAATAGGAAATCTGGAGTGAGTGTGAAACTTTTCAAAGCAATTTTTAACAAACCAAGGTTCTGATGAAAGGTTAAATTTATGTCTGATTTTAAAGCCATGGAACAAATCGACATCATGTATCTCCTGATATGATGTACTGAAAAGGACATATCGCTTCTGTGGTATTCCTGCCAAAAGTGCATAATCTGAATCTAACTGTGAAGAAATACCAGACAAACCCAAAGGGAAAGGAAATTCTATAAAATAAACAACTGTTCCCTTTAAAAATGTCAATGTTACATGATACACAGAGAAAGATTTGAGGAAATGTTCCAGATTAAAGGAAGCAAAAGCGACTTGACAAGTGATTAAAACATGAATTTCTCTTACTATAAAGTGATTTTCTTTTTACTATAAAGTGCATTAATTGGAGCCAACAGCACACTTAGAGTAAAGTCAATAGATTAGATAATGGTATTGTATCAATGTTAATGTCCTGGTGTTGATCATTGTGTTATGGTTATATAACAAAATATCTTTGTTTTTAGAGAACACATTGAAGTACTTAGGGGCAAAGGAATAGGCGTCATATCTACAAGAAACTCTTAAACAGTTCAGACAAAAATAATATACATTTTATCTATATCTATATAAAGGGAATGACATAGCAATCGCTGCAAAATGTTAACATTTGAGAACTCTAGATGAAGCTTACATTAAAATTCTTTGTACTTTCCATGCAACAGTTCTGGGAATATCAAATTATGTCAAAAGAAAAAACTAAAAGAAAAAGATAAATTTATATCTGACTTTGTTTCAGCTGTTAGGGACTATTGGGTTCTGAATAAAAATTCTGGAACTTTTCTACTTTCCTGACTGGCATAGGCTGCACCTTTGACCGAGCAGGAAATTGCCACGGCAAACATGCTTACCGAGGAGCAGTGAGAAAATCCAATAATTCAGATTGTTTTAAGTCTGTGATATTTTTAAATGACTTAATGGTGTGGGTCTCTGAAGAATTCTGACAATTTTAATGGTAGAACTCTCAGTCCCACTGAGGAATGGGTTGCTACATAAATACGGAATGATCCTGTCTTTCTGTCTGGGCTGAAACGTATTAACTTTGCTTAGTGGCTTATTGCTTTATTCACAAAATAAATTTCAGCCATCTCTCCCCACCATATTCCAAAAGCATCGTGAGTCTGTACCTTATTAGATGTGGGGGCTTATCCAAAGGCATCTATCTGTTACTGTCTCAGGCCAGCAATAATGAATTAATAAGTAGTTAGGTGTTTACCCCCTAAACAGAGTTAGCTGGGGAAATGATATTATTATGGGTGGTCCTTAATGAAAGATGGTAAGCCAGAACATTCAGACTTTTTCAGCAAATAATCAGCCTTGGATTTGGGAACTAAAGTACTAAAATATTAAATATTTTTGTGAAAAGCTATTTTTCATGTTAGCACTTTCTCCCTGCCATAAATACATATGTATGTAGATATGCAAAAACTTAAGCAGGTTCCTGGGTGAAGACCCATGTATCAAGATGAGTATTTAAAAATTACAATGAAAAAGAATACACCCTCCCCACCGCCACAGGAGGAAGCAGAGGGGAGCTTGGGGCAGCCTATCCTGAGAGCGGAAGCAGACAGAGAGCCGGCTCCTTTAGGAAATTCATAAACTCCAAGAATCCCAGGAAAGATAATGGCAGGTCCTTCACCATAAACATAATGATATGCGAAATCCCCAGTATCAAAGCTGAAACAAAAGAAAATGTCCTTCTGTAGCTGTGCATTGCCCACTGCAGCTGCCAGACAGGGGGAAAGACAACTAGAGACTCCAAATGCATCAGAAAGTATTAACTCCTAGGAGAGGAGTACGAGATATGGAAGTGTCTGGCTGACACCTGCAGAAGTGTGCTCCCAGAGGCTGGCCCCTGGTTAGGTCCCAGATCCACAGCTGGAGTGACTGGCTGCGAGGACCAAGCCAGCAGTTCCTTATGTGCAAAACATCTGACACAACACTGTCAACTACTACCATTATTAAGCACCTACTGCCTGTTGGATGCTTTATAAAGAAATCATTACAGTAACACAGTGGTTAGGAGCATGACTCTGGAGCCAGACTGTTTAGATGTGAATGCTAACTCTGTCACTTACAAGCTCTGTGACCTCACACAAACTATTTTATCTCTCTGTGCCTTATTTTCCTCTTATATACAATGGCGATGATAACTGCACAAAGTAACGAGGATTAAATAATCTACGTAAAGTAGTGTGTAAATGTGCTGTATCATGTAGCTACCATTATTATTACCCTCACAATGGACAGGACAGGGATCTGCATTCCCACATTACAGAGGGAAAGACAAGAGGCCCTAAGAGAGGAAGTGGCTGGCTCATGGTCACATGGTTGTGAAGGAGCAGAGCCAGAACTAATACCTGGGTTCACGCACATCAAGCATGGGGCTCTTTGCACTGGAGCCTGCCCTGCTTCTAATGGGAAGGAAGAACAGGTGGAAAAGCAGATGCCTAGAAAGTGAGGGCTGCAGCTTTACCCATATGTCAGCACGGAAGGACCAATCTCACTGAAGAGGAACAACACAAGAGGGATGGGCTCCCTTGGCCTGATTCTCTTCCAATGTCCAGACTATCATAGCTAAACAAACAGTATTGTCACAGACTATCATAGCTAAACAAACAGTATTTTATACTGTGCTGATTATTCTTTTGCTGCCCTCTCCATTCACTGCCCCTCTGGTCAGTGCCCCTCAGAATACATCTCCCAGGCTGCCTTGCTCTCTGGCTTACAGTTGGGTTTGGCCAATGGGAGGTCCTGGTCGGAGAGGAGAAAGGTTGCAGTATTTATTCCTCATCTCTCTCTGTACTTCACTGCAATTCCCACCACGGTTGAGTCCTTCTAAAGCCACAGTCCCTGTCAAGCTATCCTCCTGCTCTCACGGGACCCCGGGAACTGCTCTGCCCCCCCCCATCCCACCTGTTCCCATCTGGGATGAAAACAGCTTCCTCCTCTTGCTAGCATCTGGGTGCCTCAACATTTTCCTGCTCACACCTCTGTAAATAGTGCCATTTAAAAATCACAGTGCATGTACCTGCTGGGACCCTGACCAATACACCTACTACAGAATACTATTCAATTCATTAAGAAAGATGAGGGCTACTGCTATGTGTGGAGCTGAAGAGATGTCTAGGATATACAGTAAAGTGCACATAAGCAGACTATAAAACAATATTAGAAATAACCCCATCTTTGCTTAGGGAAAAGTTAGGGAAAACTTGATATCAAATGGTTAATGGGCCAAGATGCCTCTCATAATTTCCACACCATCATCTTAATTTCTTTTATGAGCACCAATTACTTTAATCATCAGGAATCTTCATTTCTCCTGGGCTTCTGAGTGATATACACACCACAAAATAGCACATACATCTAATATATCTAAAAATTAAGACCTAACTAAATAGAGAAATATTCCATGTTCACACACTAGAAGAGACAGTATGGTGAAGGTGTCATTTCTCTCCAAATTAATCCATAAATTTAACACCAGTCCAATCAAAATCCCAGTAAGTTTTTTCACGGATCTTGGCAAACCCATCTTAAAATTCTTATGGTGATTGAAGAGCTAAGAATAGCCAGGGCAAGTTTGAGAAGAATTATAAAATTATATAAAGTTATAAATAATAATAAAGACAGTGACAATAATAAAGAATAAATAGAACCAGGGAATAAAATTAAAAGCCTAGAAACAGAGTCACACAAATACAGAATGAACTTACACAAATAGATGGCATAGCTGGCATTATAAACTAGGGGGGAAAGGATAGACTTTATTTTCAATCTGATGCTGGGCCATATGGGAAAAAATATAATTATATCCCTAGCCTCACACCATACATAATGATCAACTCCAGGTGGAGGTGCCTGCACACCATGGATTTAAAGAAAGAAACTCAACACTTTCCTTTCTATTCCAACAGCACAGAACATCAGAACTGAAAATGATATCCTTATTAAGCTGACTTTACATGTCTGTTTATTAAAAAGCATCCAAATAGCTCTGGTCATGTAATAGCCCAGGGTCCCTTTCATAGCTAGTTCGATAGCCAGAACCAGGAAGGGATTTTCTTTGAGCATCCCTGGAATGAAACACCACTTGGCACTTGACAGCTTCCAGGAGATTTAGAAACATTAACTAATTAGAGTTTCTAGGACTCTCCTCCGCACTGGCACAGGCTCTTCTTCAGGCACACAGCTTTGCTGCACCCCTGAGAAACTGGCCCCAGACAAGAACCTGCCTTTCGGTCCTGCCCCCTGTGTTTGCAGCTGAGTGTGCAAACCAGACAGTGACCTAAGTCCTCGAAAACCACCACCATGGAATTCAGAGCACCCATTTGGCTCTCCACCTCTCCCAGATCCCACACATCTGGTCCGAGCGGCCCCATCTCACTTCATGCCCATTCTTCCGTCAGCTCCCAGAACTCTGAGCCACAATACAGTCACAGGTCATCCCTGTCCTCTAAGAAGAATGGAGCCCTCCGGCACTCCCCCATCTACCCAAATAAAACTCACAAACTGGACTCCTTAAAGCCTCAGTGAGGGGTGCAGACTCTTACCACAGGTTTTCTTTCTTTCTTTCTTTTTAATGTGGGTAGCTCCCTGGCTGGGAATCAAACCCAGGCTGCAGCGTTGACAGCGCCAAAGTCTTAGCCACTGCACCACCAGGGAACTCCCACCACAGGTTTTCTTAAGGGGCAGGGCTTGGAGAAGTTAACACCTTAAAATCCTTTTTGTTTTTTTCTTCCCCCAAAGTTCCCTTCATTAAAGCAACCACTCCAGTCTCTATTTTTAATTTCTCTCCTCTTAACTGCTTATCCGTCTTCTCTCACTCATTGCTCACTCCCAGTTTCTCTGTCTTTCCCCAGTGTTTTCTCCCTCTTCCTCCATTTCTGCAACGCCCCTTCAAATTTGAGGTTCTCACATTTCATCTAGTCAGCAAAATACCACTCAATAGCGAAACAAAGAAAACGAAAGAATTCTTTTCCTCCTTTGGAAAAGATGGGGCGATGTGACTGCTTACACTTTTCTTTTTGTCCCTGTCCAATTGTCACATTGTCATCATCACTGTCATAATGGTGCCTACTATGCACCGGGGGCCTCACCAACATTCCTCAAATCTCACTTCTATCATGGCTGTGTCTATTTTACAGAAAAGCAAATTGAGGCTCAGAGAGATGGATTGGCTCACCCAAGTTCACTCAACAGGACAACGGCTGAGCACATGAAAAAAAGGTGCAGTTTGGTAGCCCTACTGCAAAAGCCTTGACACCAGCTTTAGCTTTTCCTGCTGCCTGTGCTCAAGGCAGGAGGGAAGGGAAGATGCCGTTCTGACAAATCAAAGCCATGGGGGCTGTGTCTGCCACTCTGACAGCCAGTTTGGAGTTTCTGATTCCTCAGCTCTTGGTTTCCAAGAACCAAAGATGATCCAGTTAGCCCCACAGGACAGAAAAATAATAATAATACTGCCATTTATGGTCTGCTTTCCTCAAGCTGGGCTCGCTCTGCCCATTATCTAATTTCCTCCTTGTAACAGCACTTGGAGGTAAGCATTACCATTTCCTCCCTTTAACAGCCAAGGAAACGGGGGACTTGGAAAGGGCAAGTGACTTGCCCAAGGTCACCTAGCCTGTAAGCAACAAAGTTAGAAGTCAGGTCTTGTTCTGTTTGATGCCTGGGTTCAAGTGCTTAACCCTAAATGTCACCACTCCCTTCCGTTTCTCAGCTGCCTCTAATTCCTCCATGGGGCTTTGAATTCACTTCCAGCTGATGAAGGGCTGAGTCAGAATGCAACTCTGAGCCAAGGCTCCCTTATGCCCAGTCTCCAGCCACTCTCTCCAGAGCTCTGGAGGTCTAGGATAAAGGTTCTATAATAGATGCTGTCCTTTGACGGCTGGGTCCCTATTCCTCCAACCACAGCAATTTCTACAGAACTCAGGGTCTGGGAAGCAAAGTCCCCTCCCACACTCCATTCAAGCACTCCCTGACCCAGGGAAAAAATCTAGCCCTTCTGCCATGAACCTTCTTGCTCCAAATCCTTGGCACCCCATCAGGGTTTCTGGCAAATGTGCCAGGCACTGGAGACCCTGAGAGTGAACTGTCCCAGGCCCCTTCCTCCAAACAGCCTAGGACCTCAGGCCAGGGCCTAACCTACCATTTGTGTGCCACACCTTCCTTTGCATTCACTCACACACACATACATATTTGCACATATGTGCACACACATGCATACACACCTGCACTCAGACATTGTCTCTCTATACCCCTCTGCACACATCATAGATGTACACATTTGCACATGCACACGCATGCCTGCATACCAGTGCAGACATCTATTCATTCACATTTTCACACAAACCAGAAACAGACTCTCTGGGACACACCTATGTGCTCACTTACTGGTTCGCACAGCCTATGTGTGCACATGGGCAAGCATACGGTGTGTGTGCCAAGTTTTACCTTCCCAGGGTGGGGCAATGAGGCTTCTCCTGGGGTCTCCAGGAGCCCTGTCTTTGGCGAAAGCCCCACCTGGTGGACATTTGGTGTATACGCCAACCCTACCTCCAAGCCTGAGTGTCCCTGGGACTGGAGTGAGGAGGGCTCTGTGTAGCCCTTAGACTGACTGGCGATAAGTAAGTGAGCCCAAAGCTAGACTCTGGGGCAACCCCTGCCCTTTTAGAGCTCCCTTATCTCCTCCTATTCCCTCCCCTGGGTAGCACTTTCCTTGGCCACAGGAGGTAAAGGAGCATTGAGTCCAGAAGCAGAGGTTTGAATCACTGGCTCTGCCACTTGCTGGCTTCTCTCCCAAGCCTCAGCATGCTCAGCTGTAAAGTGGGGGGAAATTCTCAAACAGGTATTGGGAAGAAGCACAAAATCAATTGCTATCTATCTCAAGGACAGACAGCCTAGAACAAGTCTGAAGTCAGAGCCAGGTTCAAATGAGAATGCAGGTCCTGGCTCTCCCCTCCCTAGATGTGTGTCTTTGGGCAAGTCACTACCTCCCTCTTCATGCTCAGTGCCATGTAACTCTGCAGATCTTCCCATTGTGCACGAGGCATATGTTCCTGACACTGGACCTTAGGTCTGGCTGCATGACCTGCTTTGGCCAACATTATGATGTGGAAGTGTTGGCGTGTCAGATCTGAGTATGTACCTCAAGATATATTGTGTTTCCACTTGCCTTCTTGCACTATTGCCTTTGCCGTGGACAGAACATGCCTAGGCCAGCCCACTGATCCCAGGAGGATGCAAAAAGCAAGGGGAGGGAGGAGCCTGGCTTTCTGGATCACATATGAAGGACAGCCTCCATCACCCAGGAACACCTGCCAAGGATTGATCTGTGGTTACGAAATACATCTCTCACGTGTTTCGTAACCACGGATCTCACTGTGCACTATGGGCCTATATGTTACTGCAAGTGGATCTAATGCAGTCCCACTGGCAGGCTGGACCCCACACCCGTTCCTGAGCTTGGCCTGTGGTTTCACCAACCTTGATTTCAACCCCCAGTCACCCAACCTGGACACCAGGGAGCTTTTTACTTTCAGCCTGTGTGATCCTTTGACCTAAGATCTTGAGCTCCGTGAAATCAGACCTTGGTCTCCACTAAGACACCCTTAAGCCATCCATCCAACTGCCCTGATGGGATCCACCCTGGCTAACTAGTGAGGTTCCCTGGTCTCCAACCAGTCTTACTGGTGGCCTCCACCACTGGCTCTGGGGTTTCAGCAGGTCTTACACCCAAGCCAGGCAGAGTCATGACACCATGTGGCATTCGGTAAGTCACCTAGAACCCTAATCTGTAAAAGGAGAATGCTGCTTCCTTCTTTACGCATGTTGGGTGGACTGAAGATCCAAACTCTGAAAAGTAGCAGTCCTCCAGAAATGGGAGCTGTCATGAGGTCCATCATTCAATGCTTGCTTTTTTTTTTTTTGCTTTTTTTTTTGGTATGTGGGTAGCTCCCTGACTGGGCATCGAACCCAGGCCACAGCGCTGACAGCCAAAGCCTTAAGCCACTACACCATCAGGGAACTCCCAATGCTTGCTTTTAAGGGGCATCACTGGGACAAACAGAGAAGACTCCCACTTCCTTTGTCTTAGCCTCCCTCTAACCCTCACTCTGTTTCTCTTTCTGGTTAAAGCCCCAAATGTCTACTTCTTTGACAAGTTGGTGCTTCAAAAAAAAAAAAAAACAAAGACTTAACTATCTCAAGAGTGACCCTGACTAAAATGATCCTCTTCGAGGAGTTCCCTGGTGGTGTAGTGGCTTAAGGCTTCGGCGCTGGCGCTGTCAACACTGCAGCCTGGGTTCAATTCCCAGCTAGGGAACTACCCACATACCAAAGAAAGAAAAAAAAAAGATCCTCTTCGAGGATCAAGCCAGCCAGTAAACACCTGAAAAGCTGATCATTCTCACTGGTAGCTAGGAAAAATTCAAATTAAAACCAAAACATGAAATTATTTCACATTCATCAAATTGGTCAAAAATTTAAAGCCTGATAAGATAATAGCACATGCTACTAAGAATACGGAGCAACTGGGACCCTCACACAGTACTGGTGGGGGTGTAACTGGCACCAGTGTTCCATTTAGAGTGGTAATAGGACATTCCCTTTTACAAAGACACTTATTTAAAAAGTGAGCCAGGTTAGAGAACAATATTAAGTAAATAATAATTTATGGTACATAGCGATGGCAAAAATTGTGCACGTGGATGAGGATTAAAGGGGTGTGTAGGGCCATGGACTTGGCTTTGACATTAGATGTCACAAGTTTAAATCCAGGCCACACTTGTAAAATGGAAATGATGATAATAACCATAACCCACTTTATTCAAACCCTTTAACCAGATGTAGTTTGGAATTTAGAATTTCTCAGATTTTTAAAATACCACACACCTTATATTATAATCTGTGTAAAGTCTGGGCATCACCATGTGACCCAGCATGTTGATATTTCTGCAGCAAAATGTATTGCTGTTCACATTAAGTGTTTTTTGTTTTGTTTTTTCAGTGTATACACTGTACCAGTCCTGGGAAGATTTAGCAGCCAAATGAGTTTGCCACAAACTTGAAAATAAAAACATTCGTATTCCTGAGCTTTTGGAACAGTGAGACTCAGAGTGAAATTTAAAGCACCTTAGTCAAGCCCATGAAGCACCAGGGCAAAGGGAGCAGGGAGAGACCAGAGCCAGGGAGGGAGGGCTTAGAGAGAGTGCATCAATCCCAAGAGAATTATAAAGAGTATATGATAAAACTTCCTCCCCCAAGAGTTCTCAGAAACTTTCTCCCCTGTGGTTCCACCCTCTCCCTCCCATCTCCTTCTTTTCTTCCTCCTCTTCCTCTTCCTTCTTTTTCTGCCTATTCCTCTTGGTGCTCCTCCTCCCATTGCCCTTGCTCATATTTGGTCTAGGAGTGGATTTGTGACTCAGTTCTAACCAATGAGATGTGAGGAAAGACCTGCCGAAGTGCTTCTGTGGACTTTTCTGTGCCTATATGCGACAGCTGGTGCAAGGACAGCCATTTGAGGGCCATGAGAGGAAGCAGGCTGAGGATAAAGGCCATACAGAGAATGACAGGATAGAAAGTTGATGTCATACTGCCACTGATCACACCAAACTCAGACTTACCCACCTCTGCCCTTCTTGTATAAGATAAAGAAAATCTGTTACAATTTTAGCCACCCCGAACTGGAATTATCTGTTACTCATAGCATAATGATATTATTTTGGATATTAAGGAAAATATAAATCTAGAAGGTGAGAAAACACGAGGAGTCTCAAGTTATAAGATCACATATAAGGATAGATTTTTTTTAAAAAACTTTAATACCAGACATATGAACTATGGGCAGGCAGGCAGGGGGCAGTGAGACAGCTGGCATGGGCTGGATTGGTAAAGATAATATCATGAAGAAGGTTGGAAAATGTCTTCAAACTTCACTAAAAACTTCCTGGTTTCAATTCTGTATTCTCAGCAGATGGTAAATGATTCAGCTCAAGCCCAGGAGACTTTAAATTCCTTCCCAGGATCATAGATGTTTTCCTCCACCAGAAAAGAAAGCTGGGCTGTGCGGGTCGAGTAGACGCACACAGCCTTAGCAGTGTTCTGGGCTTATCTGGCCTTCAATGTGTGATTTTGAGAATTGGAAGCCAGAAGATTATAACTCAGAATGGCACGCGGGTGTGAAGCCGGCTGCCTTGCCAGCTATTTGCCTGTATTTAAAACACATATGGGTGATATTTTTAAATATCTTTGCTGTGTGATTGAAAAACATTGCAGTTGCTACTTCGTGGACGTGGGTTTTTATGCAAACCCAGAGATGGAATCATGAGTGTATGTTGTACCTATGTGGGCTTTGCTGGAGAAAATGTAAGGACAAAATGGCACAGCCTGCATATGCGTAAATGTCAGGCAGAGAATTGGTGCTGGGCCATCATTTAACTTGGATGTAAGAGCTGCTGACAAAGCTCCTGGTTTTCTTTGAGATCCATCCCTCCCTAGTCCTCTCCAAGGGGTATGGGTAGGGCTACTGCCCCCAGCTCTAGAAGTGGGCATATGACCCAGGCCTGGCCAATCAGATCATTCCAATCCCTTGACCCCAGTGACTGATTGAGGGACAACCTCATGTCCCAAGGCAAGCCAATGAGGACTTTCAGGGGACTACTGGGAAAGAAGCACTTCCCTCCTGTTCATGCTGTTAAGCTGGGAGGGGATATATTAATACCTGGAACTGCTCAAGGCCATCTTTGTCACCACTTGGATAGATCTGGGTGGGAATAAAGCCAAGGTGGGGGAAAAGAAAGCCTGAGAGATGGAGAGAATCCTGAATCCAGCCATGCCTGAAATCTACTCCTATACTCCTCTTCACTTAAGAAAAAAAAACTGTAGTGAAATATACTAACATAAAATATCATTTTAGTAATTTCTAGATGTACTATTCAGTGGCATCAGTTACATTCACAACATGGTGCAACCATGATCACTATCTATTTCCAAAAACTTTCATCACCCTAAACAGAAACTCTGTACTCATTAAGCAGTAAATGCCCAACCTACCCTAGGACTCTTAATTTTATGAAGTATGTCCACATAACAGTAAAATTCACCCTCTTTACCAGGTGGTTCTGTGAGTTCTGACAAACACATGCCGTCACATAACCAGCGCCGCAACCAAGATCCAGAACAGCTCTATCCCCAGCACCTGACTCCCTTATCCTCCTTTGTAGTCTGTCCCTTGCTCCCACCGCCCCTGTCCCCCAAACCATGACAGCCACTGATCTGTTCGGTTTGTAAAGTTTTGTCTACTCCAGACGTCACATAAATGAAATCACACAGTACGTGGCCTTTTGGGTCTGACTTATTCCACTTGACGTAGTGCACCCGAGGTTCATCCATGTTGCTGGTATGTAAGTAATCCGTTCCATTTTACTGCTAACGGTAATTAATACATTGTGCCACATGTACCTCAGTTTATCCATTCACCAGGTGAGGGGCATCTGTCTACTCCCATACTCTGAATTTACCTGCGTCTCTAAATTCCTTTTTCTTAAGCTTGTCTGAGTTAGGTTTCTGTCCCTATGACCAAAATTATCCTGATACTGTATCAGAGAAAGCCACTACCCTACTCTGAAATTATTTATCTATAAAATGGTGATTTTAAGTGTGAATCTTGACTCAAAATTGGTTGAAAGAAAGAGACAATATTATCTCACATACCGAGGTGTCCTGAAGTACAGTAGATCTCAAGATGGGTGACTGGGCGGTTCAAGTCTGGATGCAGGCACTCCCATGTCCTCACTCTGTGGTGCTCAGGGCTCGGTCCTCCGGGCTTCCTCCTCTGCGCAAAGCAAGACGGTGAGGTGTTTCCACCTGCACCAAGTTCCCAGGAAGTTTTGTCCCAGGGCTCAGGAGACTTCTCTCAGAAGCCCTGCCCAGCAGACTTCTCCTCACAGCTCATTGGCCAGACTTGGGTCGCATGCCCATTCGGGAGTCAGTTGGAGGTGGGAGCCGTCACCCTGACTGGGGAGTGGGCTCAGCTTCCCCTGAGGCAAATGGCTTAGTGGGGATGGCACTGGAATCTGAGGAAAAGAGCAGCAGAAAAAGGATGCTGGGCCAGGACCACGGTGTCTCCTCCAGAAGATAACGAGAGCTGCTTGGCCAAGAGGTTTGGATTACTCACTTGTGGCCATGTAGACATGTCTTAAACACAGCACGGAAAGTGTGGTGCAGCTCTTCCCGAACCTGAGTGTCAGCTGCGCAGGTGTAAATTTGAGAAAATTACTAAACAGAAACCTCCTTTAAAATGGAGTTGGCAGGCTAGAAGGGCACTTTCACGCAGGGGTCACTCAGTGCACATTATTGACCCCGACAGGGAGAGAGTAACTGTTTCTTCTACAGGAAGTGACACTACTTTACTACTTCAGTGCGAGGAAGATGAGATTCCTTCCCGTTCAGTAACAGCTCAGCCAATGAAAAGTCACTGTCCAAATCAGTTTCCTCCAATACACTCTTTGCTTATAGCAGCTCCTCCCAAGTCCATAGAAGCTGGCCCTCACCTTTGTTTCTCTGGACTTGCTCCCCTGGTTTGCTGTTAGACCACGTGTAATTCTTTCTTGTTCCCAAATAAACCTGTTTCGTTGAATAAATAGCTGGTTGTCTGTTTGTTTAATGTCAACAGTTCTGTATAACGCATTTGAATTAGTCACATGCTTCTGGTTGCAACCATCAAAAACAACTCAAATTGGCTTTAGTAAAAAAATTGTTTATTAGCTATTTAACTGGAAAGTTTGATGCTGTGAAGGGCTCAGGCACAGCTAGGGCCTCTGAGGTTAAATTCTAGGTTTTATAATTTTCCTTCCCTGGATTCTGATTTCTTGTGTTGGCTTCATTCTCAGCCAGGTTTCTCTCCTCTAGGTGGCCAACATTGCTGCCATGCAGACTCAACTTCCATCCTCCCAGCTTAACAGCCTCCGAGAAAAAGAGAGCACCTTGTCCCGAAGGTTCCATCAGAAATCCTGAGGAAGACTTTAATTGGTCCAGGTCAGATCATATGCCAAGCCTGAGCTAATCCCCCTGACTCTGCCAGACCAGGCCTAGAGTACATGCCCAGTTCTATAGCTGGGGCAGGGTGGTGATGAGGGGGTAAAGCCACAAGGGCACAAGCTGGCCAAAGGAAAACCAAGAGGCTGCTTTCACAAGAAGGGGGAAGGGTATGCAGGCAAATGCAGCACTGATTCCTATAGTCTCAATTTTACTGATAGAGAAATTTATACCCAGGAAGGGTAAGACACTTGCCCAAGGTGTCACAGCAGTGGATCTAAGCCATGAACTCTAGCTGTTTGAACTCCTCGCCATTACACCACTCAACAGGGAGCACCAAAAGGGTGTGTAGGCCTGTGTTTCCCTATAAAGCCCACTCTAAACTTTTCACTCCCCATTCTCCCTCTCCAGAGATCCTCATTCACTCTTCTCTCTAGTTTGGTCTACTTTGCAGCTGAAGCACAAAATTTTAGGGAATTGCTATGGACTGACTTGCATCCCCTACCCCCAATTCATATGTTGAAGCCCTACCCTCAGATGTGATGGTATTTGGAATGGTGCCTTTGGGAGATAATTAAGTTAAAATGGGGTCAAGGGGGTGGGACCCCATGATGGGATTAATGCTCTTACATGAAAAGACACCAGATTTCTATCTAGCATCTCTGTCTCTATCTCTCCGTCCCCAAGCCAGACAGCCCTGACCAGATCCTCACTATGATGGCACCCTGATCTCAGAATTCCAGCCTCCAGAGCCATGAGAAAAGAAAATGTCTGTTGTTTAAGCCCCCCAGACTATGGCATTTTGTTATGGCAGCCTGAGCAGACTAATACAGGGATGAATTTAGAGTAACAAGCATTGATTGAGCACTTGCTCTGTGCCAGGCCCTGTGCAGGACACTTAACATTCATTAGCTGGGTCTCAACCCACAAAGAGTTTGGAATCTAGAAGCAGTATTAAAATATCAATGACGAAACTCTTCCATCTTTTCTGTACACTTTGCAATCACTTTTATTTAAGAAAAGAAAATTCCAACTCAACCAATAACCTCCTTGCACTTTCCTCCTCTCTCCATCTGTTTCTGGAGACAGAATAGCACGTAGACCACAGCACTTTACATCCATCTCTCCATACTTATTTCTGTGCATACCAAGAGAGAAAAAAATGACAGCTATAAAGAGAGATGGCAGATGCTTTTAAGTGCCCTGTATTCAGAGCTTTCCATGTATAACCTCATTAATTCCTCAAGCCAGGCTGTGAAGCAGCCATTATTAGTCCCATTTTCCAAATGAGGAAGCTCAGAGGCTCAGAGAGGCAAAGATCACAAGATGACTTGCCCAAGATCACATAGCTGGGAAGCGCAAGTAGTATTTTAACCCAGGTTTCTCTAGTTTTAATGTCCGAGCTCTTAACTCCTATCAGTGCTATGGATAAATTCATAAAATAGAAATTCATCTAAAGTTGAGATATTATGATGACCTAGATTTATTTCTCCATGATGGCAGTGATGTGTATGAATGCATTAAGAACTTTTATAGACTCTCAAAGAGATAGTAATGACATTACTTTCACTATTCATAAGAGCCAAAAGTTATTGAACCTCTACTCTGGCCAGTCACTCCACATATTTTCCCCTCCCAATCCTATTGAGAATGTCCTAGCATTACTCCCATTTTCCAGATACAAAAACTGAGGCTCAGCAAAGCTAAAGCAATGGTTATGTGAGAGAAATTAAGCAAGCTCATCACTGTAAACCTTTGAGAAAGGAGTATATTTCCCAAACCTTTGAGGTTCTAAAATCGCCTGAGTCTATATGCCAAGAGAAAGAAGCCAGATGGAAATTTAGAACGAAATTCCCCTCTCATAGAAGGAAGATGCTGGTTGTCAATAGCGAGTTCTAGGGAAATACTATGAACTTCCCGCGGGCTTCTGAAGTTCTGTGGTTGGATCTGGGAACCCTAGAAGTTTCCCTGAACAGACTCAGAGGGAGAGAGCAGGCTTTCAAGGGATTCTTACAGGAAATGCAATAATAGCATCCCTAAGCCCTATGAGAGCTGCAAATGGGGTTCTCAGCAAGAGGGAACACAGAGATGCATACGCTTGAGCTGTTCTGCCATCTAAATGTGCATAATTAAAAGCGAACCTGTATGAAAGTGTAATAACATAGGTCTGTGAAGTCAACCTTAAAAAATCATGTGCATCTGGGTTTTGTCCTGAAGGGAAGAAAGAAAAACCCATTGACCAGTTTAGAGGAGTTGGATGAGGGCAGTGGTTAAACACGTACTATTTGGTTTTGTGTTTTTCACAAAGATAATACATATTCATTATTAAAAATTAAAGCAATGTCTATGTAATGCTTTAGCTACAAGTAACAGTAAACTCAACCAACATTGGTTTAAAAGACAAGAGTGTTTACAGGTAATTATCAGAAAGTTTGAAGGTAAGAAGTTCTGGGCTTGGTTTAGGGCCTCAGTAATGTCAGCAAGAACACAGACTGCTTTTCTCTTTCTGCCCTGCTCTATCTACTCAATGTGTTGGTGACGTCTCCTCTCATGGTCACAAGATGGCTGCCACAGGTCCAGACATCAGGTCCTCATGTCACAGTTCCAAGCAGCAAAAACGGAGGTATGATGGGGCCATAGAGAACCTCATCATGTTTTATTAAAGAGAAACATCTTTCCCAGAAATCGTCCCCTTCCTCCACAAAGTCGGATGGACCTCTGTTCAAGTCCTAGCACTCCCATTCATTAATCTTTCTGAACCTCAATTTCCCCACGCTGGAAATGGGAATGACAGCAGTACCTTCCTCATAGGGTGTTGTGAGAATTAAATGAGAAAGCACTTAGTGTGCAATAAGCACCCAGAAGGTGTACTGGTATCTTCCGTTTATCCAGATGCATCACCCTTCTTCAACTTTCTCCAGCTAATCCTGTGCTGCCCCAGGGCTACCATGGTCTCCCTGTCCTCTGGCTTCTGGTTGATTTGGCCACTAGAAAGTACCAACAGCAGATTAGCAGGGAGGAGAGAGGTCAAGTATTTATTCCTCCAGCTCCATCTCTGTGAGATTGCTAAGGGGGACTGAGT
Source organism: Lyroderma lyra (assembly GCA_004026885.1). NCBI lineage: Eukaryota > Metazoa > Chordata > Mammalia > Chiroptera > Megadermatidae > Lyroderma > Lyroderma lyra. Next base: position 421,365 of record PVJL010000276.1, read on the forward strand.
TTCTCTCTCAATGGCTGCAGTTTCTCTTTCTCTGCCAGCTGCTCCCTCCAGCTCCAGTATGCCCAGATGGTAACAGCATCCCAACCCCCCCCCCCCCCCCATTACCAGCTCCAGGGGCCACACCATTGCGTTTTTTTAAACCTGTCCTCACCTTAAATAAAGAAATACTTTCTTTATTGAACTCTTCTCATATACCAGCTTGAATGTATGATCTTTTCCTGCCAGGACCCTGACTAATTCAAAACTTAGCTTTTATTGCAAAGTAAATTATTTGCAAACTTTAGTATTTTATTGGTAGTGACAAGTGTCTTGTGTAACACTTCATAATTAAGAATCACCAGTCCACTTGGTCAAAAAGTCAGTCAAGTAGAATTTATGATTGAGTTGGTTGTTATAATAGTGAATTAATTCTAAATCTGCAGGCCTCTGACCATATCCTGAGGCACAATCTCTTTTACGTGATAATGATTTGGAAAAAAGAAAAAAGAATAGACACAATTTCACATTCATATGCCCTGCACTCATGGCTGCGTATTCCTGACATCCTTCAGTTAAATGGAAAAACACCCGGTTTTAAAACTGTATTGATTTCAGCAGGCATATATTATTTTACTGTAAGTACCAATGTCTGTTGTACTTAATATACAATGGATTAATTTAAAATGCATTAGTTTAATAAAAATGCATAAAATAGAATAGAATTGCATTAGCTTCAATAAAAAATTCAATTTCATAAATATTATCTCATGTTAAAATGCATTGATTTCCAGGAAAATATATTGGTCAAAGGTAATTTACATCGGTTTGAATGGAAATGCACCAGTCCCCATACATATGCATTAGTTTAGTCAAACGTATTCAATTGTGTAAAATATTGGTTAGGCTGAAATGGATTCCGACCCTGTTATTGTCGTCGTCGTTGTTGTTTTATTCTCTTTGCTGAATAAATATGTCTTGTGCTGGCTTTAGTGTTGGCCCAGTTCACTTGGCAGGTAGGTGAATCTGAGGAACATTCTGGTAACCCACGGGAAGGCTTCAGCAGCAGTTAAGAGTCCCTTGGTGGCAGGTAAGGTGCTTTCAATTTCCCCCCAGAGGCTAGGTGTGCAATACGAGCCGGAAATCCGAGCAAGGAGCCCAGAAGAAATGTCTTCTGTCCTCATGAAGACTGACTGGAATCACCCCAGACTAAGAAAATGGCTATAGCACCCGCCTAGGGCAGGAGGAGCTGGAAGTGAGCTATTAATATGATATGGAGGCAAATGGGGTCCAGAACCAGAAGGTGAGCTCAACCCAGAGCTCAAGGTCACCAGAACACAGGATCATAGCTGGATTTCTGAGATCTACCAGGCCTGAAGTCAAACCCTGAGCCTGCCTCGGTCAAGTCACTCAACCTCTCTGAGTCTCTGTTCCTCCCAGGCATTGTGTCAGACACTGCTCTAAGTGCTTTCTGTGTACTGATTCACTTAATCATACCCACAACCCCAAGGTACATGTAGGCAACTTGTTCCAGATCACACAGCTAGCTAGTTGCAGAGCTGGGATTTGAACCCAGAATGTCTGCTCTTAGCCACCAGACTGCTTCTCCAAAAATTGGGTTGTGGGTCCCCAAGCAGGCATATCATGGCAATTAATAAAGGTCCCTGTTCTTGGGCTTCTTTGAGCCTTAGTTCTTTGGATAAGTGACTTGGCCACTGTGAGCCTCAGTTCTTCCATCTGTGAAATGGATATAATGACAGCATCCATCTCCTAGAGCTCTCAGCACACCAGGAACAGGGTAGGGGGCTCATAAACAGTAGCCTCTTACCCTAACATAAAGCATTCAACTCATTTTTGTAGCTGGAGGACTTTTCGGAGCCTGAATCTCTAAGAGGGAAATGAGTAGGCAGAGCCTACTGAGGAGGAGGCTGAGCTGTGTAAGAACTAGGAAAGGGAAATTAGAGATGGAGAAATTGCAGTGACTGAGTAGTGTTACCCAAAGTGCGGGTCCCTCCCTCGGTGGCATGTGAGCTGCATTTATTCTCCACAGATGGACATTTTCCAAAACTTTTTATTTGAAAAAAATATATATAACAGAAGAGTTGCAAGCAGAGTGCAACGAACACCCTGAAACTTCTCCTGATTTGCCAAATGTTGACATTTTGCCACATTTGCTTTATTTCTCTGTCTGTATGCATATATATGTGTGTGTATTTTATTACATATTTTCCCCTTCAAAGACATTTTTGAGTTAATGCTGTCGCTTCCACAATCCTTTACACACACAGTTCAGTGTATATTGCCTAAGAACAAGGTCATTCCTTTATGTAATTACTGTGCAATTATCACATTCAGGAAAGTTAACATTGATACAGTACTAGAATCTGAATTTTAGACTCCATGTTCAAAATTCACCAATTGTCCCATAATTGAACTATGTCTTATAGCAATTATTTTCCCAGTCTGGGATCTAGTCCAGGATCACACACTGAAATTAGATGCCATGTCTCTTTAGCTTCCTTTAGTCTGGACACTGCCTTAGCCTTTCTTTACCTTTCTCGATCTTGACATTTTTGAAGGGTCCATTTTGGAGGACATCCCTCAGTTTGGGTTTATATGATGTTTCCTTGTGATTAGATTTAATTACACACTTTTGACAAGAACATTACTGAAGAGATGTTGTGGTCTCATGCATCATATCAGGAGGCATGTGATGTCAGTTGGCCCCGTTCTGGGTGCTGCAAACTCTGACCTCTTGGATAGGGTGGTGTATGCCATTTCCCCACTATAATTTTTTCCCCTTTATAATTGGTAGGAAATCTGTGGGGGAGATAATATAGATAAGACTGTGCCAAGTTGAACATTAAAACATTTTAAAATTTAATATTTATATATTTATTTTTATGTTACATTCTATTTTTGCAAAGGAAAATTGGTGTTTCATTTGTATTGGCCACATAAAGTTTCCTTCTTCGGGAATTCCCTGATGGTGTAGCGGCTTAAGGCTTCGGCGCTGGTGCTGTCAGTGCTGCGGCCTGGGTTCGATTCCCAGCCAGGGAGCTACTCACATACCAAAAAGCAAAGAAAAAAAACCCAAAAAATTTCCTTCTTCAAAACACATATATTTAAAGTAAAAATAAAAAGCAGAGTCAATTTGAAGAAAAGTATAAAATAAGTGACAATAGTGGTGATTTGTGGATATGGCAAAATATTATCAAATAGCTGTTTTAGGGACTCAGAACAAAGTAAGTTCTACCAAGTGTGGAAACAACCATTATGAGAAGATGGAGTTAAGCTGCAGGGGTGAGGAGCGAGTCTCCAGCAGTTTTCCAAGCTTTTGGGTATCTTCTATGGTGTCCATTGTTCCCCAGGCCTGTAGAGCCTAAATCCAGCCTCTGGCTGGCTGGCCCTGCGGGGCTGGGGAGGTGGCCTTGAGAATGGTACCCTCAGACTCCCAAATGGCACTGCCAGGGAAGCCACCAGCTAGCGTGGGAGGCCCTGGGGATTCAGTGTGAATCCAGATTCATGGAAACCCACCCCACACTCCACAGAGACTGGGGCCCTGCAGAAAGAGCCCCTCCCAACCCCAGCTGGAACTGGAGCCGTGGCTTCTCCAGGCCAGGAGGCTGCTTATCTGTGGAACTGCAACAACCAGTCTGCCCCTCAGAGGCCTACTAGACTGCTGCCAACCAGCTGTGTGGTCTTACACAAGTGAATTGTCCTCTGTGAGCCTCAGTTTCCTCATCTTTAAAATGAGGCTGATAGCCCACCACTTATTTCATAAGGCTGTGGTGAGAACTGAATGAGGAGTACATGTGAGTCACCCATGTGCTCTAGTACAATCATTTATTGATTTCTTTATGGCTTGTATGTAACTGGATCATAAATTGGTCATACAGAGCTGGGTTCCAATCCCATTTGGCCACTTGCTAGTCATGTGGCTCAAGCAAGTCTCATAGTCACTCTGACCCTCAGTTTCTTCATCTATAAAATGATGACAGCATAAGGATCTATCTGATGGCATTGTCGTGAGGGCTGAGTGATGCATGGGGATGATGCATGGGAAAGTGCTCAGCCCAGTTTGCAGGACATGAAAATTGCCCCACCCGTCCACGTGGGCCTCGGGGACCATGAATTTCCTCTCTGTTTGATTTTACTAAACCCTGAGCTGGCAATAAAGAACAGAGCTCAGAATCCAGAGTCAGACCTGAGTCTAAATTCTGACCTTGACCTTACTTTCTGTGTGACCTTAGAAAACTGTTAAGACTTCTTCAAGCCCTCATTTCATTCATTCGTTTGTTCAGTCAGTCAGTCAGTCAGTCAACAATCACTGAGCAATGACTAGATGCCAAGCAGTGTTTTCACCACTTTGCTTGGAGCAATTCATGGGCCTCCCAAAACAACCCTACAGGAGGTACGTGCTGTTATTATCTCCACTTTACCAATGGGGAACCTGAGATCCAGGGAGAGGAAGTCACTGCCCAAGTGACGCAGCTGGTAGGTTTAAGTCAGGATTTGAATCTGGGCCACGTGGCTCCAGAATCCACGATCTTAACATGTGGGGCCAGGCTTCCTTTCCACAAATTGGTAATAGCACTTTCCGCCTATGATTGTGACAATTCAATGAGGTCTGGCCTTTGCACGCTTAGCATAATGCCTGGCCCTCACGGAGGGTTCAATAAGAGGGAGTTGTTCTTTCCGTTTATTTATTTATTTTTCTTCTCAATACACCTCTATGCCTTTGCACTTGACTGCTTTCTTTGCCTGGCTTACTTCAGATTGTTTTTCAAACCTCCTGTTCAAGAGTTATATCTCTTCCAGAACTAGCTTTCCCTGACCTTGCAAGATGGGCTAAGTGGCCCTGTGCAGAGTTCCCACAGCCCTACAGGCTACCAAACTCCCCTAGTCCAGACCACACCATTCTACAGTTTTCCACTTCAATCTAAATAAGGGCAAGGGCTGTGCTTTCTTCTTTATATTCCTGGCTCCTGGTATGGTCCTGCACCAGTGTGGATGCTTGCTCAGAGAATGGGTACTCATTCATTCAACAAAATGTTTTGAGCCCTGACAGTATGTCACGCTCCAGGACAACAGCCTGTAGGTTTGTTGAATGACTAAAGGACCCCTCCCTATGTTTTACATTTACTTGGCCATCTCACTGTGAGCGTTACCCCTCTACACCCCTGCTAAGGCATTTCTGGAGGGCATCATACCATCCTGGGAGTGGACCAGGGAAGGTTTCAGGCCCAGGCCCTCTAAGTGTGACCCCCCTTCCCCAATTCTGGATGCCTACCAGCCCAGCTTCTCACCCTGTGTCTCCCTAAAGCCCCCAGATCTCCCCTGAGCCCAGCCTCTCTCCTGATAGTTTCTTGTGGCTTCACATTTCATCTCCCCAGAGCACAGTCTCATTTCTCCAATCTGCCACCCAATGTACCAACTCTCAAGGCTAAAAATATCCCTGACATATTTGAAGGCCTGTTAGGGCTAGAGTTGTTCTCCTCAAGGGAATGAGTTCCTTTGCAAATTGAAGCAGGTAGTATGCAACAGTCATAGGCTGTGGGTGGCTACCACAGTCATACTTGATCACATCCTATAGGCCAGACTGCCTGCTTTCCTGACACCCCTTCTGGACCCCAGGGATCAGGGCTGGATCATCCCATTATCCCCACACAATCTGGCACACAGTAGATGTTCAATAAATATTTGTTGAGTGATACATAGTAGTTATGAACAGGGACTCTTGGAGCCAGATTACTTGAGTTAGAATTAAGGCTCCACCACTAACTGAGTGACCTCTCTGCCTCTATTTCCTCATCTGTGAAATGGAAGTAATAAAAGTACCCAGCTCCGAGGGTTGTTAGGAGGGCCAAATGAATCAGTATAGGTGTAGCTTATGGAGTAGAATTTGAAAATGGTAAGCAAAATGTAAAAGCTAGCTATTACTAATATTAGAACTATTACCATCATCTGTATTATTATCAGGAATCTAGCTTTCCTTCTCTCTCCACTCTGTCTTCCTCTATGGTTTTTAGTCTCAGGCATGTTCTTCCTCATGGTGGCAAAATGGCTGCCAAGCACTCAAGTTTACATCCTATCCCTCAAAAGCCCCAATCTAAACAGAGTTTGACTTTTCCTTTCTTTTTTTTTTAAATTCATTTTTATTGATAGACTTTTTGGGGTGACATCTGTTAGCAAGAATTACATAGGTTTCAGGCATACAATTCCACAGTACATTGTCAACTTGTTGTATAATTTCACCACCTAATGTGACTTCTCTTTCCATCACCCTATACCTAGCTTCCCCTCCCTCCTCTCCCACCCCCTCCCTTTCTCCCTTCCCTAATCCACTCGTCCCCAAATAAACATTAAACTATTGATTGTGTCCATGGGTTATTTGTTTGTTTGTTCATTTCTTTTCTCTTTGTTGCTTTCAGTTTTATATTCCGCATATGAGTGAAGTCATACAGTTCTTTGTTTTTTCTGTCTGACTTATTTCACTAAGCATGATGATCTCCAGGTCCATCCATTTTGTTGCAAATGGCAATATTTCATCTTTTCTTATAGCTGAGGAATATTACATTGTGTATATGTACCACAGCTTCTTTATCCAGTCATCTGTCGCAGGGTACTTTGGTTGTTTCCATGCTTTGGCCACTGTGAACAGCGCTGCAATTAACATTGGGGTACATAAGTCTTTGTGGACTAAGGTTTTCAAGTTTTTTGGATTCCCCAGAAGGGGGATTGCTGGGTCATATGGTAACTCCATTCCCAATTTTCTGAGGAATCTCCACACTGTCCTCCATAGCAGTTGTACCAATTTGCATTCCCACCAGCCTTGTACCAGAGTTCCTTTTTTTCCACATCCTCTCCGGCATTTGTTATTCCTTGTCTTGTTGATAACAGCCATTCTAACAGGTGTGAGGTGGTATCTCATTGTGGTTTCGATTTGCATTTCCCTGATAGCTAATGAGGATGAGCATTTTTTCATATGTCTGCTGACCATTTGTATTTCTTTGTGGGAGAAGTGTCTGTTTAGTTCTTCTGCCCACTTTTTATTTGGGTTGTTTGTTTTTTTTTGTTAAGTCTTATTAGTTCTTTATATATTTTAGATATTATACCCTTATCTGATGCATTATTTGCAAATGTTTTCTCCCATTCAGTTGGCTGTCTCTTTGCCTTGCTGATGGTTTCTTTTGCTGTACAGAAGTTAAAAATATGGAACGCTTCACAAATTTGCATGTCATTCTTGCACAGGGGCCATGCTAATCTTCTCTGTATCATTCCAATTTTAGTATATGTGCTGCCAAAGCGAGCAGGAGTTTGACTTTTCATTTCCCAAAGTTCCAGCAGAAATCCTAGAGTGGCTTTTGTCAGGTCAGGCCTGACACCAATCACTGTAGGCAAACAGAATGCTCTGATTGGTCAGGTCTGGGTCACATGGTTATTAGGAACCAATCATTGTGTCTAGAAGCATAAAATGCTCTGATTGGCCAGGTCTAAGTCATGTGCTATCCTCAGAGCCAAGGGTTGAGGAAGACTTCATACAAGTGCGTGAGGGATGTTTGAGATTGCAGGAATGAATGGAGGGCCGGTGGAAACAGCTGCCTCCAACTACAGCAACCCAAAGTTAAAGAAAGCTCTTTGTCCCTTTTCCTGATAACATCTCACACTCAAAGCTGTCCTGGATGGTGGCCTCTACTGGACATGACAGCTGCAATAGTGTGTGTGTATGTGTGTGTGTGTGTGGGAGGGGGCAGCGGCTAACATTTCATTGCCCACACAATGAAAGAGTAAATATTAGATCTCTCTATTCTTATAAATCCCTCCCAGCATCAGAGAATGGCCCTTGTTTACCTGTCTTCCTCTGGCTTGTCCAAAGTAATAGTATCCTCAGGGCAGGTGTTCTGCATTTTCTCTATCTGGGTCTATACCCATGCTTGATGATTCAGGCCACACAAAATGGATCACTGAACAAACCTGCCTCAGACTTATCCTGCCCCTGGTCTCCTCAATCTCTTTAGTTTCTTCTTCTGTACATTGAGAACTACTCACTTGGCTGGATTTGTCAGTCAGGGCTCTTTTACTATGAGGGTCTCGCCAGCATGAAGAACTTGCATCGCATCTTAGAGTGGGGGGTCGGGTTGGAATAGAAAGTTCCAAGAGAAATACTCCCACAGACCTTGGGCAAAGACTCTCAGTTTTTCAAATCAAATGAGAGGTTGTCTTATTTGATTAGGATTAACAGATTTCCAGAGATAACCTCTTTTAGTTTTATGATTCTATCTCTACAGGCAGTATTTACAATATGTATTTGCAGAAACAGAGAGCGCATGCCAGGAACGAGGCGAGGGCCCTTGCCGGTGCTCACACAGTCTGTCATAAATATATTATTAGGATGATGCCTGAAATTAATGTGAATCATTTCCCAATAAATATAGTCAGTTAGTGAGGTATTCCAGGACCACTGATAGGAGATATATTTTGGTAAAATATGGCTTTTTTATCGGTTGAGAACTGGGGGTGGGGGTGCACAGAGGGCATAAATCTCCATGGAAGAAGTATCTTTTATGATTATTCAATTCCACAGTAGTTCTAAAAGCCTAAAGTAGATTCATATTTACAGTTCCTGGAAGCACCTGGTTTTTATATATTGGGAGAATTATCATCAGGGCCTCCTTGTGGAAATCACTGACTTACGTCCTTAGAGATGAGAGGACCTCATGCTGGGATACTCTGTGGGAATGAATTCATTTCATCTGCACTTAGGCATGGAGCACAGGAAACCGTGTACCAGGAGTCAGAGAGAAAGGGCTGCTGACAAGGTGGTCCTGGCAGGGCTGGGCATAGGAGGCAGACATCAGGAATATAGGGTGGGTGGAGGGTTAGGGTCGCCAGGCTGGAAAAGAAAAAACTGCTGCAAAGGAGGGCTGCAGCGAGCTAGCTAGCGTCGACCGTGTGTCCCATCCCTAAGAGGTTGGGGTAAGTGTAAACATCTGTGTATCATCCCACCTGCCCATGTCCTCTCAAAGCCTAGAGGTGGAGGAAGGAATTCTGATTTTGTCGCTTTCCATTAATTTCCCTGCACGAGCCTTATTTATTAAATTTTAAAGTTATTATTAGGCTTTTCTCCCCACCCCGTAAACAAAGTGATGCAGGTCCACAATTTGTTAGCCGAAATTATAAAGTCCAAAAAGCTCTGAAAATCCTGAGTTTTTATTGCTAACACATTTGGTGGCAAAACCTGATTTAAATGGAATGAGGCTATTTATATTCCTTATTCATCCCACTTTGTGGAAATGTTTATAGCTTTCACTGCAGAAATATTAATGTGTTGAGTATAGGGAGCTGCCCCAAACCTCACTGGGAATGTTAGATAAGGCACATGGACATCGATGCCTTTCCAAGAGCCAAGCAGATTCTGAATTCTGAAATACATCTCCCCCAAGAGTTTCAGATAAGGGATTGTAGACTTGAACTTGCTAGTTGTAATAAAAAACTCAAATGACATAACATAGAAAGTGAAAGCCTTAAAGAAACAGAAAAGGCTCTCGCTTAAACAAAAAGTAGGAAAAGCATGTAAATATTCGCAGAAGAAAAACAACTGGCCACTAAATGTGGAAAGAATTCAATTGCACTTATAACTGAAGGTGGCAGATTGAAACCAGAGTAAGCTTCACCTTTATCAAATTAAAAAGGAGTAGATTATCTGATGTTGGTTGAGAATGTGTGAAAAGATATTCCCATTCACACTCCTGGTGGGGTCAGTCAGAGCAATTTTTGTGGAAGACAACTTGTCAATATCCATCCACATTTTAAGCACACATGAGCATACACTTTGGGGTAGCAATTCCACTTCTGGGAATTTATCTTACAACTAGTTATACTCACCCGTGCAAAGATACAATTAACTGTTCAAGGAGATTCATTACACCATAGTTTGTAACAGCAAAAAAACTAGAAACAACTTATATGCTACGTGTCCACAGTAGAGGATTGGTTAATCCTCTTGTCAATGGAATATTAGGAAATGATAACAAAGAATGGAGTGACTTGAAAACAGGCCCATGACACAGCGTTCTGTGGTCAAAACAAGCTGTGTAATTCTACAATTCAATTCTCACTTTCAAAAAGTATTTATATGCATATTATATGTACACATGTGCCAAGAAAAACTGTGAAAGAACATACCCCAAACTATGGTTATACTTCTGTAAGATATAGATAGATAGATAGATAGATAGATAGATAGATAGATAGATAGACAGACAGATACATAGATAGATAGACAGATACATAGATAGATAGATATACACACAGAGAGTTCAGGGCTTTCTCTAGATTTAATACATTTTTATACATTTTTGTAATTAAAATAATTGTCTGCAGTGAGGGAAGGAAGTAAAATTTCCCTGACATTCCACTTGCTTACTCAGAGATCGGCTTGTTAAAAATTCGGTGTTCTTCCCCTGCTCCTAGCTAGCAGCATGATTAGCAATAGCCAAACCGTGGGAGCAACCCAGGTGTCCCCACCATGGATGAACAGATAAACAAAATGTAGTATACATAATGGAATATTATTCAGCCTAAAAAGGGAAGGAAATTCTGACACATGCTACAACATGCATAAAACTTGAGAACATTATGTAAAGTCAAATAAGCCAGTCATAAAAATGACAACTACTTAAGAGTCAATTTATAGAGGTGGCAAGTTGAACAGTGATTGTTGGGCTGGGGAAGAGGGGAACAATGCAGAGTTAGTGTTTAAAGCGTACAGAGTTTCAGTTGTATAAGATGAAGAGTTCTGGAGATGGATGGTGGTGATGGTAGAATAACATTATGAATGTAAACCGTAGACTTACAATGGGTAAGATGGCCAACTTTGTTATATGTATTTTACCACAGTTTTAAAAGTTGGGGAAAAAAATTGTTCTTGTAGTCTATTCTCCGTGAATACATCTATATTTACATTCACATGCGTGTGTATCTCTTTTCTGTTCACAAGAATAACTTTGTGCCTCCCAAATTCTTCTGCAATTTTCTCTCCCCTCTCATACCACGCACTGGCCATCTTTCTGTGTCAGTGCGCGCAGGGCTCTGTCCCAGGCACACCTCCACGCCAAGGCTGCATCCTCCGTTTCACCAGCCACCCGCTGATGGACATCTGGGCTGGCTCCAACTTGCAGACCTTATGTTTTGAAAGATTCTTGTCAACCAAGCTGAATTTATTAAGTAATAATTAATTTGTTTCTCCATTTTTTATTCATCAAAGACACGCGAAGTGCAGACCAGGGCTTCCGATTAGCAGAAGGCTCCCGGAGAGGAGGGAATCCAGCCAGGAGCAGAGAAGCTGGGTGTCAGCAGGAGCCTGGGTGGCCTTATGGAAGGCAGATGTGTGAGTTCCCTTTGTGTGCTGGAGTTTTGCCTTTTTTTTTTTTTTTTTTTTTTTTTTTTTTAACACAGGCACAAACCCAGACCCCAAACAGAGAGGGCAGGGTTGGCAAGAGCACTAGGAGCTCAAACTCTAGTGAGAGGATTTCCAGAAAAGGGCACCAGCAGCTACAAAGGCACAGAGGAAAAAGATGGCCTAAGGCTTTCGGAGTCTGTTTCCTCATCTGTATGATGGGGAAGCCTTTCCTGCCCCTCCTAGAGTTTTTCTGAGGATTCGCATGGTGGCACAAAGCAGGGCCTCAGTAAATCCAATAGATGGTGAAGAACTGGAAACAAGGCGGAGCTTCTAGTTTGTGTTAATTTCAACAAACACGCACTGCACTCTGGGCTGACTGCTGGGACGTAGAAGTGAGCAAGACCCAGTCTCTGCCCTCCAGGAACTCAAGGTCTAGCTATTCTGTGTGTGAGGAAAGAATGATTCCGGCGGGAAAATGAGGTGTTTTTCCAGAAAGGGAACCGGATGCTGGGCAGGACTGGGAGAATGCAGGCCGTGGGGATGGGGCACATAAGTGGAGAGTGACTGCTTAATGGGGTCAGGGTTCCCTCCAGGGTGATGAAATGTTTTGGAATTAGATAGAGGTGGTGATTGCATAGCATTGTGACTGTGTTCAATGCCACTGAATTGTACCCTTCATAATGGTTAATTTTATGTGATGTGAATTTCACATCAATAAATACAAAAATCAACTCGAGTAGGGAATCTGAACCCTGACTTCCTGGGATCAAATCCCAGTTCCAGCCCTGCCGAGGTATATGAGGAGGGGCACAGTATTTAACCTCTTGGTGCCTCAGTTTCCTCATCTGTCAATTGGGGGTAATAAACTTCCACCTCATAAGGTTGCCAGAAGATTAAATCAGGTAATAGTTGTGAAGCTCTTAGCAGAGCCTGGCCCATCGTAAGTGATCAACAAATGGTAGTTGCTTTTATTATTACTGGTGAGGAGCAAGGTGCTAAAGGCGAGGGGGACAAGGATGGCAAAGGCAGAGAGTTAGGCAGCTACTCCGGCACAGGCCGGAGACTGCCAAGTGTCTAGTTGGGCTGGCCATGCCTGCGGGTGTGAGGAGGGGAAGATGAGATGAGGCTCTTTCTACATCCAATTTAACATGCTAGGAGGAAATTCCAGGAGCCCTCGGATCATGTCTGACCATAACGTTTATTACAAAAAATAAACATGTAGTTTCCATGTCATATTTCTTACCAGACAAGGAAAACAGCCATTCGGCCGGAGACTCAAATGCATGTGATGTTTTTAAACAGACTGCGGCAAGAGTAAGGTTTCTATCAGTCAGTTCCAAATGTCCCATTGTCCAAGTAACCTTTGGCAGGTGTACGTGAACTATCTAGAAAACCAATTATATGTTGGTGTTTGCACAATAAATGGAGGATTGAAAAACTCCTCCATTGATGACTATTTTGTTGTTAAAAAAGAACCACAATGCCTTTGGCTCTCCCACCAGCTACTGGCCTCATGAAGGGTGTTGGCAGAGCTTTTGGTAGCAGTGCCCCGTGGAGGATCTATCAAAAGTGCACTGAGCCCCATCAGGTATTCTTAAAGGCAATCAGTCTGGTGGCACATTCCTCCAGGTTGGCAGGTATATTCCCGCAGAATGGAACTCAGGAATGGTGTGCACCAGGGGCTGTTAGAGCGTGTCTTCTAGAACACAAAGTTGGTGTTCATAATTGATGTTTCATCAGAAAACAGTTCCTTGGTCAATTAAGTTTGGGTAACAGGGTGATCAACAAAGTTCCAAAGGTTTCTGTCATGCAGAAGTTTTAAGAACCTTTACTATCTTAAGGTTCATTTGACTTTCCCCAAAATGACAGAGGATCAGTGTTTCCCAAATTGATTTGTACAGGGGACCTTTTCTCCCCCAGAGCCAACTACAGAACTGGGGTTTCAGGGATCTCATTTTGGGAATCACTGGATTACAATTTCCTTTTCAAGTCTACAAATGAGGGTGCAGTCTGACTGTCTCAATTGGACTTAAATGTGTCAAAACACTGAATGAAAATTTCTGTGACTTACTGTGTTAGTGTTGGGGAAGGAAGCCTGGAAAAGACACAGTCCCTGCCCTCAAGGAAAACATAGTCTAATAAGGAGAACACTAGCAATAGTGACAGTAATAGTAATAACAGTAATAACAGGTATCATTTGTTGGGCACTTACTGCATGCCAGGTGCTGTGCTAATGCACATTTAAACAAGCTCATTTAAATACTTCAATAGGGTCACAATAAGTGGTGAAATTATTATACAACAAGTTGACAATGCACTGTGGAATTGTATGCCTGAAACCTATGTAAATCTTGCTAATGGATGTCACCCCAAAAAGTTCATCAATAAAAATGAATTTAATAAATAAATAAATAAATAAATAAATAAATAAATACCTCAATAGGGAGATCAGTGTTGTTATTTCCATTTTACAGGTGAAGACATGAGGTTCAGAGACAGTAAGCAATTCAGTCAAGGGAACACAGCAAAGAGGTGACAAAGTAGGGCTATGAATCAGATTCTCTGGGTACTAAAGCCACCAGCTTCAGCTCTAATGAGTCCAAGGTTAAAGGAGAAAAGCAAATGGGTTAAGCCACAGGCCACCAAACTGGGAGTGGGGTAGAAGAGACCTTTGGAAACCTTGTCTAATTTGTGGGACAAGAGGTTTGTAGCCTGGATCTAGCATGAGAAGGACCAGGGGCTGGTCCTTCTGGGAGAAGATAGAACTCTGCATATAAATATCTGTGAGGAAAGGAACAATGGCTGTGGGTTATCCCAGCAGTGGGAGAGCTGTAGAAGGAAACTCAAGGAGATGAAGAGGAGGAGGCCAGGAGGCACAGTGGCAGAAATGTAGAATGGAGGACCAAGAGAGCCAGATTTTCCTCTGGATCTTGCTCCAATTTACTGTGCAGACTTGCATAAGTCACCTAACCACTCTGTTTTACACGGGTCTCACCATCATATACAAGTCTTGCACTAATGCTATAATTATGAATCTGCCTTCTGCAAAAGATAGTCCCTTTTGTGAGCAAGGTGAGACTTCAATCCACCTTTTTATTTCTATAGAGCACATTTTAGGTGCTCTATAAATGTTTGTTGATTGAATGAGCAAATGAGAGAAAAAGTAGGTGAAGCTGTAAAAGGGAAGAAGTTGGATGTAGGTGATTTAAATGGCACTGGAGTAGCAGCCCTTGGGATCTATTTTCCCAGCTTTCCACTAAAATACCTAGGAAGGCAGCGAGAATTGAAAGCTCACAGAGCTGACACCCGAGACTGACAAGCACCTCTTGCCAGAATCTGGGAGGAATTTCCATAAATACATGGCAGATTGAGCTGGGTTGAGATAAACAATTGGGAGCCTATTCAAGTTTTATCTCCTGAAACAGGGCACCCCTCCAGGGCAAAAGGAGGTAGGAAAACACTCAACTCCTTCCCCACTTGCAAGTCCAGACAGTACTAAGACCCAGAGACTGTACCAACCAGAAAATTGGGGTAGTAGGAGGGGAGAGAGTATTCTCCACTGTAAAGGGGACAATTCTCTAGGCAAAGCATTCTTTGTTCTTGCTGGGCCATACTTCTCCCATTTAGTTTCCAAAAGGGAATAGGTCATGGGAGATGGAATGAAGGGAAGAATCTCAAAAGCTTTTGGTAACTGTAGGTGCAGGAGTACCACAGGTGAGGGAGGAAGAGACAGAGTGCATGCTGGAGATTGCAGTTTTTAATGTCCTCCCATAGTACATTATTGCAAGAATCCCTTCTCAATCTCACACAGCATAACAGACAACTGCCTGGTTGACACTTGCTCTAGTTGCTTTACAGACAAGCCAGCCCTCTCTCTCCAGGTGTAGATTAGGCAGTGGTGTGCAGTATTATAGTGGACAATTAGAGGTACTGAGGACAATTCACAGTGTTGACTGCATGTACAACCCTTGTGTGTCCCAAGTTATCGTGTGTACTGTCAGGAATCAGATGCACATTTCTAGGGAATTCAGAAATGACATCTTGATAATCAGTAGGGAACAAAAACATTATTAAGCCTCTACACTAGGGGTCCCAAGCCCTAATGCCTTTAGGGGCCAGCGGGAATTGTCAGTGGATAAAGTGGGTCAAGTGTAAGATAGGGAGTTGAGGAGAACCAGGGAAGATGACCCCTTGATGTCCACTTTACAGACAAGGAAACAATAGCTCAGAGAAGGGAGTGACCTGGCCCAAGTCTCAAAGTTAATTTGAATCAGGGCATCTTCTCCACCTTGCATGCTTCCTTAGGGGAAACTGACAGGATTGCCAGCCCCATCAGGAGGCAGGAGAGGTCCGTGTTTCTTAGGGGTGGAGATGGGATGGCCATTAGCCTCTTTGGAATGCAGCCACTAACCAGGGTGAGGAGAGACCCTCGTCCCACCAGCCTTCTTCTCCACCTCACCCTCCTATGTCTGTTCCTTCATTTTCCCTCTTCCCACCTGCCTCGCCTCCTCCCTTTATCTATTTCTCCCTTTCTTCCACTCGACGAGATCTTAGTGAGTGTACATTACCAGGCCAAGCCCTGAATGTGACACAATTCACTGATCTACAATAGGTGCCAAATGACCTGTCTCCCATTGTAGCTTCCAGATCTGCAGAAATACAGTTTTACAGTGCAAAAATACGAGTTTCTGCAAAGTTAACGATAATTCCACTTCAGACACAATCACACAAAATTAGCTGGAAAACTAATCTGGTCTTTGAACTCTGTCCCTCCTCAATAATCATTTACTCTCAGGAGAGAGCCAGTGAGCAGAAGCAGTGGCATGGCCTTTTGATGGGTCTGCAACAAGGAAGCAGTCTCGGAAGGGGCAACGTCGGCATCAGCTTTGCAAGGTCTGCTCATCTTTGCCTGGAGCTCATATCTGATCCTAGTTACAGGATAAGGTTTCCTTCCACCACTGAGGTCACGTGAGCTGCTGGGGGCTCGGGTGAAGGAAATATCCCATCCAGGACCCTGGACCATGCCTGTACTTACACCTTCGTCTTTGAAGTGGTGATCATAACACCTGCTGTATAGGATTAAATGAGATGAGGCCCATAAGACATTATCATAATGTCTGGGGCTCAGTATTTCCCCAATAAATGAGACTTAGTATAATTATTTTTATCATTATGATTATTCAGGATAATATTTCAAATGCATAAAAGACAGCCAATAGAGGGAAAGTGAAGGGACGGGAAGATGAGGAGTTCAGTTTTCTTTTCAGCAGAAGCTAATAGCAAACACATGCTTTACCACTTTCTCTTTGACTTCTGTCACCAGACTAGTGATGTCCAGTGGTCAGAGGCCACTCCACTGGCCTGGATCCCAACAAGAGAAGGACATGGAATGGAGCCACAATCTGTCCACAACTGGCATGTAACAAAGTGAGAAATAAGCCTGCGCTGTTGTAAGCCATGGAGCTTTTGGAGATACTTGTTACTGCAGCATAAGCCAGTCTCTCCTGACTGCCATAGAGAGTGAATAAATTGTCCAATGACCCTACTCTGTGATGTCCACAAGGTTAAAGAAAAAAACTGCCATAAATTCCTCCAGAAAGGCTTACAAATAAGGCATGGCTGCAGTTTTTCCATCATAACAATCATAGCATCAGTCTGTTAGCGCACGCCAAGGGGGATAATTTGGGTGGAGTAGAAAGATACTGTGTACCCAGTATTTTACTGTTAAGGGAAAATTTGCAAAGATTTGGAAAATTGGGTGCTGTGTGGAGTAAACACACAGAGCAAGTTTTCAGCTACAACACAGCTGAGCTCAAGGGAATGGGGTTTGATAGTTAGTGTCAGCATAATGAATTAAAAAAAAAAAATGCTCCGGAATGTCTGCATAACACTGTCAAGTTTAAAATTGTGCCTGCGGTTGTTTTTTTTTTTAACAAGCAATTTCCCTAGCCACTATGGCTAATAATATCTCATTTTGTTAACTCTGAAAGAAGGTCTTTTTAAAAATACTGTAATATGTCATTAAACTCTTTCAATGACTTCCCATAGCCTTGAAGATCAAGTTAAAACTCTTTAACTGACATACAAGCCCTTCATAACTGGGCCCTCCTTACCTATCCAGCCTCATACCTGGCCACTCTCCCTTCCCATGCCATGATCCGACCACTCAAGAACTGAAAATTTCTATTATAAGCCATGCCCACTATGCCTCTGAGCCTTTGCACTTGCTGTTCCCTGTGTGGAACATTCTTCTGACCATTACGAAAGGCTCAGTTCATGTGTACACCACTTCCCTTTATTCTTCAGGTTTTGCAGTAAATGCAACCCCCAGAAAACCGTCTGTGACTACACCCTCCCCCATCAAGGTTAGTAGCTTCCCTCTAGGTTACCAGAGTCCCAGTACTTCCTCTAAGGCCATGATGGTCATTCAGTAATTTTTACCTACAACATAAACTCTGGGAGGGCAGAGACAGTGTGAGTTACTGCATTTCCAGCAATTAGCTCGGTGCCTGGCACATAGTAGATGCTCAATAAACATTTCACTGACTGGGAAAACTGAAATACACACTTCCACCCCATTCCAACCCTGGGCAGGGTCCCTGTGCTTGATTGGGGGGTAAACTGATATGGCTGATTGCATTTGGCAATCGGTGTTGACTTGGTCACGAAATAAACTGTTCAATTCAAAGAGAAGGAGTGAGTTGTCTGAAGTGGGCATTTAGCTCTCAGAATCCATATTCCTATTTTAAAAATGTTTTGTGATAAGATATGTATATAAAATACAAAAACTGCCATTTTAATTATTTTATGTATACACATCAGTGGCATTAAGTGCATTGACAATGTTATAAAATCATCACCATTATTTCCAAAACTTTTTCATTACCTTAAATAGAAACTCTGTACCCATTAAGCAATAAATCTCCCCATTTCTCCTCTCTCAAGCCCATAATAACATCTAATCTACTTTCTGTCTCTGAATTTGCCTATTCTAGGTATTTCATATAAATGAAGTCATACAATATGTGGCCTGTTGTGTCTGGCTTCTTTCTTTCTTTTGAAAAAAAAAAAAATAACAGATTTGTTTATATATGAAGATTAAAAACCTGACACTCAGCTCTGATTTCAATTGTCATCTATACTTGCATAAATTCAATTTGTTTTCATTTTTTTCCTCTACTATGAATCACTCTTCTGATCAGTATATCTGATTGCCTATTTGACAGCTCTACCCCTAAATTCTCAAAGGCAACTCTGATTCAACCTGGCCAGAACTTAATCCATGGTTGTATGTACACCACACCCCCTACAATTCTGGTCCTTATCTAATCTAATCCTAATACCTATTTTTTCAAGTCAGAAATATAGTAGCACTCCTACCTTTTTCTTACTCCTACTCAGTTCTTCATTTAACCGTCTCACCCTGTACCTTTTACCTCTTACACATCTCTAGAATCTGTTCACTTATCTCAGTGTACATCATACTATTATCCTAGTCTGTGCAACCTAAAACTTTCTCCTGAATTATTATTTTTATTTTTAAATTATTTTTATTTTTCAATTACAGTTGACATACAATATTGTATTAGTTTCAGGTGTACAACATAATGGTTAGACATTTATAGAACTTACAAAGTGATCCCTGCAATAAGTCTAATACCCAGGTATGTGCCTGGCTTCTCTCACTTAGCATAATGTTCTCAAGACAGATCCACATTGTAGCATGGATCAGTGCTCATTCCTTTTCAAGACTGAGTAATACTTCATGGTATGGATACTATATTTTGTTTATGGACATTTGGGTTGTTTCTACCTTTTGGCTATTGTGAATAATGTTACAATGAACACTATCATACAAGTATCTGCATCCCTGTTTTTAATTCTTTTGGGGTATATCTTTAGGAGTAGAATTGCTGGATCATGTGGGAGTTCTACACATCATTTCTCATCCCCCTATTTTCTTTTTTTTGTTTTGTTTTGTTTTTATTTTAATTTTTTTTTTTTAGAATGCCAATGTTTTTATTTTATTTTATTTTTGGCAGTATGTGGGTAGTTCCCTGGCTGGGAAGCGAACCCAGGTCGCAGCGTTGACAGCGCCAAAGCCTTAAGCCACTACACCACCAGGGAACTCCCCATATCCCCCTATTTTCAAGTGACAACAGTTTTGTTTGTGAAGCCCTAGTTATGTTCCAGCACTGTGATGGCACTTTGATCTACATCAACTCACCAGAGCTTCTGGCAACTTCCTACTGTGTATGCATTAATCCTGCATTTTCTCGGTGGGAAAACTGATGCCTAGGTAGGTCCTGCAACTTGCCCCAGGTTACACACCCAATAAGTGTGGAGCAGGGATTCGAACTCCAGAGTCTCTACTACAAACAGCCTTCCTCCCAAACTATATAGTGTGGTAGTTGGAGGGGGAAAAGGGGAGGGAGGTGGCTAAGATCCTCTTTCTCACAGTGCTGTTCATCTAATAATTATCAAGAGTGAGGAAAAATCCTTGCTCAGTAGTCCTAGGACTTAAATTTATTTGACGGTTTAATACTGTTTTGATATACACATCACTATTTAACAATTTTATATGAGAGAGAAGAAGGCTGGTACTATCTATGGTAAGAGCAATGTTCATAACCAAAAATCAAAATGAAAATCAAGCAAACAAGCAAAAAATAAAGTCTTGTAAAGTTTTGTTTATATATGTCAATTATTTTCTAGAAATAAATTCCCAGACATAGAATTTCTTGGTCCGAATGAAACACCTTGCGGGCTTTTGGTACTCTCTTAACCAGGTATGTGTAGTTGTCCAGAACAGATACCTATTTGAGCTGGCTCAAGTTGAAGGTAGTTTATTAAAAGGACATGGGTCTCAGGCAGGGTGCAAGCAAAACAATGTTAGAATTCTCAGCAGCCAGTGGCCTTTCAGTCTAGTGCTCCCTGTGACACGACTCCATCATCAACTCAATCTGTCTTTGCTTCAACATTATCCAAATTCTCAAGCAATAGAGAATCTGGATCGTGTAGTCTCAGCCTGTAGCCCCTCCTTCTTTGGTCAGGGAGTTTCATGAGCCAAGTAGGACCTGTCTGGAGCAAGGTAGGAGCACTGATAGCCTCCTATAAAGTGAATCTCAACAATAGTTTAAGACTGGAAATATGTTGGTAGAGAAAAAATAGCCTCTTTTTGTAAATGGGTCGCCATTCTCAGAAAATAGATTAATCAGAATTCCTGTGGTTGTATGCAACAGAAATCCAGTTCAAGCAGGCCTAAGCAAGAGTGTCTGGAAGAACATTAGCACCAACCTATTATAGTAAGAGCTTCATGTGACTAGAACGTTCAGGGATTGATCTGTCATCAAACACAGATGAATCCAAGAAGTCCACAGCATTATCAGGTCTCTCTCTGTCTCTGTCTCTGTGTCTCTCTGTCTCTCTGTCTCTGCTTTCTTCTGCAATGGAGTCATTTGCAGGCTGACTCTCTCCAGGGTAAGGAATGATTGCCACCAGCAGCTCCTGACCTGTATCCTACCACCTTGGCAACCACAACAGGAATAAGGCACCTCCTTCCCACCAATTCCAGCCAAAGCCAAAGAGTTTACTCCTATTGGGCCAACATGACTGAACCGATCACTCATGTCTAAGGGAAAGGAATAGTCTGATTGATCAGGCTTAGGTCCTAGGCCTGGCCCTAGGGCCTGGGCAGTGGGGTCAGCCCCACCTGAACCACATGACAGTAGGTGAATAGCGTATAGGAGAGGGGTGACTCCCAGGAGGAACATTACAGTACTTTTGCCAAAAGAAGGAGCAATGGGTATCAACGTGGAAAAGCCAGTGTCACCACAGAAACAAAGTAGCAGTCTGTTTTTCTCTAGCAGAGGTGATAGATCACATTAAGCCATTTGGACTTTCTTACTTCTTCATGCGACAAACAGGACATAGTGTGAACTTACTGAAAGCAGCAGCGCTGTCCAACAGTACTTTCTGTAATGATGGAGTATTCGCTCTCTGCGCTGCCCGGTACAGGAGCCCTAGCCACAATGTTGCTATTGAACACTTGAAATGTGTCTAGTGGGACTGAGAAAACAAATTTTAAATTTTAATTAATTTTAATTTAAGCAGCCACGTGAGGCTAACGGCGAGTGTAACTGAACAACACACTGCTAAATTCTTCCATTAGCAGTATATGGAAAAGTGAAGTCTTCAGTGCATCCTGACTTCAGGAAAAGAAACTCTCTTCCCCTTGTCTGCTGGTGGGAAAACTTTCTTCTTTTTTTCTTTTTTTTTATGTAGGTAGTTCCCTGGCTGGGAATCGAACCCAGGCCGCAGAGTTGACAGAGCTGAAGCCTAAGCCACCACACCACCAGAGAACTCCAGGGAAAGCTTTCTGAGTCTTGCCATGATAGCGATGGGAAGTTTGTGCTGTGTCCATGGGGCCAGCAGTGACTGTGGCGCCTTGTAATGAAATAAGTGAAACATCATTGTGACTGTAGAATCAAAGGTCTTCCCTCCTTATCTCCAGAGCGCTCATGTTTTACATGAAAAAGCATTTCTAATTAATAGGCCAAACTCTCTTGAGTTTGATAAAAACAGAGGAAGAAAGGATTTGATTAACCCACGATCTTTGCAAGTGGCGTGTTCCGCCTAAGTGAAGTGTGTTTTCTGCAACGGAGCCAAACCCGGCCCAGCCTGGTTCACCGTGATAACATTCTTCCCTTTGTGCAGCCCCGAGTTACCCCAGCCTGCCAGGAGACCTGCTCAGAGGAGATTCTCAGAGGTAATCACCAGCGCAGCCTGCAAGGATAATCTGGATTCTCGTATAGACAGTGGCCAAACCGAGGAAGGAAAAGATGACAAAGGCTCCCACTGTCCCTGAGTAAGGTCCCTTGTTCTTCCAGAGACTGCAGGTGGGAGGTTTGGGCTGAGCAGGGCTGGGAAGGCCCTGCAGAGGGTAGGTGACTCCAAGTCAAAAGGTCAGGGACTGAGATGGGTCAGGATGGGGAGAGTCAGCTGTACCAATGTCCACTGTGACTACCCAGTGTCCATGGGTTCGCCCACCTTTGGCTTGTGCCAAAGAAAGCCCTCACTGCCTGGGGTAAAAGCAGGTCACAGATCAATGGGCTTTCTGAGTAACGACCCAATTTCATTTTTCTCTTTGTCGACAAAGAGATGAAAAACTTCTTTGTCCTTCTTGCTTAGAGGAACAGGCTAGGTGACAGATAAGGTCTCTCCAGATGGGTGTGTGGTGGTCTAAAACATGACCACAAGTTCTCGGTTCTCCCACTGAGTGGGAAGGGGGTCCCTCTGTCTTCTCTGCTTAAATCTGGATGGGCTGTGGCTACTTCGCTGCCCAACGGAGTCTGGAGGAAGTGATGCTCAGTGACTTCTGAAGCTGGTCTGAAAACCTCTCCAGTTCTCATTTTATTTGCTGGAACTCTCATGCTTGGAGGCCTAAGGTACCCCGTAGGAAGTCCAACTAGCCTGAGGTCACCATGCTTGGAGAGGCCACCTTTTGGAGCTTCAGTTGGGGGACCTCAGAAGGGCTCAACCTTCCAGGTAGCCACAGTAAGGCACCGGACAGGGGTCCGGACCAATGTACCCCGCTGGCTGAATGCTCCGGAGTGATCTTGGTCAGCAACACGTACAACAGAAGAATCACCCAGCCGAGACCTACTTACGTTGCTGACCCACAAAATCATGCAACTTAATACAATATAGTATTCTGGGTGCCGTATTCCTCCACTAAGTTTTGGGCTAGAACAAAGGAGAAATGATGTATATGGGTTCTTCTGTTTATCAGGGGGCTCTGGATGTCATCCACAGATGCTGGGCCAAGGAAGACAGGAAAAAGGTAACTGGGTATGTTTCTTCAAATGACGCACACTTCCTGCTTGAATCTTAAGGTGTTTTGATTGATAACGTCAAGGTGATGGTGAAAACTGCTAGGTTTCTGAGGCTGGGAGATGGACTAGGGCTGCCAAGCTGTACAACTCCAGCATTCAAAGTGAGCAGAGCCCCAGAGTTGAGGCTTTGAGTAATGTCATGGGAAATGTATGGACTGTTGTCATACTGCCTGGGTTGCAATCCTGGTTAGAACTGTTGAGCTGTGTGACCCAGGGATAAGTGATTTACCTGTGATTAGCTTGTTACCTCAGCTATAAGATGGGGCTGATGATAATGCCTACCTCACTGAATTACTGTAAGAATTTATGTTGAAGGCATTTGTCACTTCTTTTGTCACTTGGCATCAGAAGTCCCTTTCTATATTTTGGGAAGGGACTATACCTTGTGGTATCAGTCATGGAGGGTGGAAAAGCAAAGTCTCTGACCTTCTTTTGAAATTGGGTTGGTCTCCTCCTCTACCTTACAGCTAGGATGTCTTATGTCATAGCCATGTCACTCAGGCTCAGATAATCAGGTGCTCCAGTCCCAGACTCTGAACTAGGAGCTTAGGTACAAAGATGAACCAGATGAAGAATGTCTTCTAGGCACATCAGCCATGGCAGCCACGTTCAGCTCCCAAAGGCAGCAGTGGGGCAGTGGCCAGCAATACCAGGGCCTGTGGTACCAGCTGCCTGTGTCAATGGTTAGTGACAGCAAGCAAATATGAACAATGCTATAAGAGGGGAAATGCAGGGGTCTGAGGAACCATGAAAGAGGGTGTGGGTCTTAATTTTGATTACCCCAAAAGCAGGCCCTGGGGCAAGGACTTGGAAGCAAATAGATTTGGGGGAGGAAATGCACACAGAGGAGTGAGTAACTTAGACAATATGTACTAATAAAGGGTAGTAAGCAAGTTTTATGCGGTGAGCAACTGAACCTCCACCCCAGGGTCCTCTGGGGAACCATGCAGAACACACTCAGAGTTGCCTTACCAGGGGTCAGAAGCTGGGGTGTTTATTCACCCTCTTCTTCTGCCATGCTGGTTGAGAGTAGCTCCTAGGGGCTATCAATTCTCTGGCCCTCTAGCCTACCTATCTCACACAAGGGCCATGTGTGCTCTGACATCTAAAGCAAAGCCCTCAGGCAGGCAGATGGACAAGAGCCTTGGTTTGTACCAAACCTGTGTGTAGATGACCCCGTCATGGGCCAGAGAGATATGCATACCAGCCATAACTGGGACAGATACCCACCTAATCTAGTAAAGTGGGGTTCTGGAAAGGCTTCTGAAAGAAGTGATGCAAAATCAAATCTCTTTTTACCACATAATGCTGCAATGTGACAACGTGAGACAGTCTGCAAGAAAGGCTGACTCAATGTAATAAAATGCTTAAATACCTTGACATTTGACCTGCTGGCTCATCCACAAGGCTTATCCAGGGCGAACCAAAATCCCATGGTGAGGCCTAGGGTTGAGGCAAAATCAAAACACACCTCCTTCCAGCAGTCTCTGCAGGAACCTGGCCTCACTTGAGGGACCAGGGAACCCAGCAGCAGGTTTTCAACTTTGCCTGGGCTGCCTGCGGTGCATGCTTCTGTCCTCACTGACACTCCGAATGTTCTCCCCAAATTATTTCTGAGTTCTCCTGGCAGCGGCTCGGCCTCCCCCGCCTCCCGTCCCCACTCCCGTTGGCAGATCTGTGTTATAAAATAAGAGGCGCGGGATTATGTCTGTCTGACAACTGAAGAATGAGCAACGGAGCAGATGCAGAGTCTTACAAATCCCGTGAATTATACATGGCCATCTGCAGCCTCGAGCCGTCCAGGATTTCCACCCCACACCACGGCGTTCCATATGGAGTCATATGTTTTTAGTATCGGAGCCATGCTGTCAATGTCCAGCAATCCGTCATGTAGCACATGTGTGATGCAATCGCACAAATGAATGTTATCTCAGGCCCAGGAGTGCTGAGCAGAGGAGCCCGGGGCTGCCCTCAGCCTTGCCTTCTCAGAAGGGCGGGTGGTTGCGTGTACTGTGTAGTTTTTTACAATTTTAACAATGTTATTAAATCTCTTTGCTATCACTAAGCTGGCAAACCTCATGCCCTTCACAAATGTCCTGAGCAGCCTGATTTTAAAATAAAATTTAAAAAATTAAGTAATCCAATTTAAGTTGTATGCTGGTGGATGTTAATGGATTATTTTGGGATGGGGTCCTGATTCCCCTCCACCCCTTCTTATTCAGGAAACTGGGGCTCCTCCCTATGGGTGGGGCGTGAGATCAGAAGACACACACACCACCACCACCACCATCACCACCACCACCACCACCACCACCACCACCACGACAGCTGATTGGCTCAGGATGGGGTTTCCTGGCTGTGGCTGGACCAATCAGATTCTCTTGCCCATGAATGGGATTCAGGGGCACTACTCAGGCTGTGCTGCCACCTTAAAGACAGGAAAGTGGGGGGCGATGGGGAAGCCTTGTTGGGCAAGGGGATAATCTGGGCTGCAGAGAGGGAGGGTTACTATCTGCTTTTGGCAAGTGATACTTGTTTTCTATTGATGACAGTGATCTAAAGTTCCTTTTCAAATAAAATGTATTGAAATAAAAATGTGGGGTAATTTAAAGAAAAATATTGTGTCAAAAATAGTGCAGAGGGAACTTACAAAAACTGTGAGGGGAAACACAAACGACAAGTTTGCTGAGATAATGCCCAATGCCTGGCACATAGTAGGTGCTCACTCAAAGTGTGTAGCTTGAGGTGGGATGGCATTTGACTCTAGCTACAGGGAGCTATGCCATGACTGGATGGACAAAGGTGAGAGATAACATGCCAGAGGTATGTGACTTTGTGGGATAGATACTCTGCTGCCTGATAAAGCGCCAGACACACACTAGGTGACTCAAATGGTCCTTAAGGGGGAGAATGAATCTCAGAGGAAGTGATTCTGAGAAGTCAGACCCAGGGCCAGCCCTGGCACTTGCAGCAGTGAATTCTAAACCCCTCTTTGGGTCTGGAAAGCTTTCCACCTCCACTGCCTGACCCCTCTTGACAGCTGTCAACACACCCAGCATGCAGGAGAAACAGGGAGCTCAGGAAAGAGCCCTGCAAGAAGAGCGCTTTTAGTTGCTGCAGGAGGCCACAGGGACTGACTGTGGCCAGGCCATCTGCACCCTGGAACTTGCAGGCATACTACTCTTCCTTAGAGGGGGGAGTCAAAGGCTTTCAGGGAGCCAGAGAGGGAATTATATGAATAAAGTTGGCAGGTGTGAAACAAGTATGCTGGGTAGTACCTCTGGGAACCAGGCATGGGCCCCACCCAAGGTGATAAATTCACAGAGTTGGTGTACAAGAGTGCCTGGCACAGTGCCTGGCACCCAGCTGGTGCTCACAAAATGGTAGCTGTGATTATTGTTGTTTGTCACCCTAAAGGGGAGTCCTAAACAAAAGACTGAATGCCCTGTCAATTTCCTGGCTCCTGCCTGCAAAGGAACCTGGGGAGAAGAGGCAGGTTAGAAAGGACTGTAGGGCAGTTAGAGGTGAGTCCATTCCCTGCCGCCCCCACGCCATTCCCTAATGAATTCTTTGAGTCATTCTCCAGCAGCAACAGTGAGTTAAAAAGCAAAAAACCCAACCCTGCTACCCTCTGATGGAGCGGGGATTAGAGGACAAGGGAGTAGTGCCTGGAGCTGAAAAAATAAATTAAACTGACGAATTACTCAAATTGCTTGATTATATTGGGAGATTCCTGTGGATAAAAGAGAGTCTGGGATGAGTTATTATTAAGAATACAAACAGACAAAAAAAGAAGAAAAAGAAGAAATAGAAACGAAAAGAGAGGCAACTGCTAACTCTGGGGAAAATGATGTTGTAGACTTAGTACACAAGGCCTCAATGTGAACAATACAATCATCACAACATAAACACTATTAATTCAATATATATATATTTGGGCGGGGAGAGCTCCCTGGCTGGGAATCGAACCCAGGCCGCAGCGTTGAGAGCGCTGAAGCCTAGCCACTAATTCAATATTTTAATAGGCTTCTTTTCAGAAAAGTCTTAGATTTATAGGGAAATCGATAGGATAGATAGTTTGGAGAGCTCCCACATATCCCATATCCAGTTTCCCCTATCACTAACACCTTAAATTAATATGGTAAATTTATTACAATTAATAGGCCAATACTGATATATAATCATTAACTGAAGTCTCTAGGTTATTCAGATTTCCTTAGTTTTATCTAATGTCTTTTTCTGTTCTGGGAAATCCACAGTTACATATGTTTCTCATGTCTCCTTAGGCTCCTCCTGGCTATGCGAATTTTTTAAACTACCCTTGTTTTTGATGACCTTACCAGTTTTGAGCAGTACTGGTCAAGAATTTTGCAGAATGTCCCTCAGTTGGGTTTGTTAGACGTTTCCATCATGATTCAATTGAGTTACAGGTTCTTGGGAGGAAGACCACAGAGGTGAAGTGCCATTCCATCACACTGTGTCAAGGGTACACACCACCAACATGATTTACCACTGTTGAGACTGACCCTGCTCACCTGAGGTCATTTTGTGGGTTCAATGTTTTTTGTTTGTTTGTTTGTTTGTTGTTTTTTGCTTTTTGGTATGTGGGTAGCTCCCTGACTGGGAATCGAACCCAGGCCGCAGCGCTGACAGCACCAGCGCCGAAGCCTTAAGCCACTACACCATCAGGGAACTCCCACAATGTTTTAAAAATATTAAACATAACATAAAAAGAAAATATAGTTAAAAAATTAAGTAGTACCAAAACTATACTTAGACTATGAAGTGAGGACCTCTGTATGTGTGTGTGGCATGTGGAGTAGGTGAAGGTAGGGCTGAGGAAAGGTAAATCTTTACCTTCCACAGTTGAGAGACAACAGATATCTGAATGGGGAAAAAATCATGAAATAAGAGAATATTTTATTTAGGAAAATAGAGATTACACATTGAGCAAAGAGAGACCATTAAAAGAGCTGACAGTGATTGCTTCAGGGCAATGAGAGTTCAGGAAGTTTGGGAGGGGGACCGCAGTAGGTACTGTGGGCACTCAGCATCCATCTCAACCTTATTTGCCTTCCACCTTTCTGCTATAGAGGCTGAAAAACTAAGAGAAAACCTCTCACCTTCCCAGACTCCTTTGCAGGTGGGAATGGTCACAAGACACAGTTGTGGCCATTGACATAATCTGAAATCTGTTGGGGATGTCTGAGAAAGACTTTGATACCTTCCTCCTGCCTGGAATACAGATGTGACTGATGACTTGAAGAGCTGCAGCAGCCATCTTGTGGTCATGAGGGGAAGAAATGAAAGAAACACCTGACCTAATGCTGTTGAGCCCCTTAACCAATGGCTCACCTCTGCACCTCTGGTCATGAACAACAACAAAAAAATTAAAATCAACTTTTACAGTTTATGTTACCAGCATTTGGTTTTCTGTTACAGTCATGTGCAAGCCAGAGCAGATATAAGGACTTTTATCATTGCCTTTTTTTCCTTGACTTTTTTTTTCAATGTATCTGCAATATTTTGATAAATAGTAAAATTAAATTTAAAAATAGTAAACAGAGTGTCTGGAACCAGCTGCAGGGCTTGCCTGGCACATACCCAGCTCCCGTCATGTGTGGTCAAGGCCCTAGCTCCCCCGTATCTCCCAGGCCCCGTCCTCCCAGAGCGTCAAACATCTCTTTGTCAGTTAGGGGAGAATAATGCCGAGGCAGTAGCATCTTGGACAGCCCCCACTACATTCCTGCACTTCACATCTTGACATTTACAGGTTTTTGCCTAATACTATAAATTAAGGTAATTGTGCTAAGGTCCAATTAATTCAGTGAACTTTCCAGGACAAACACAAGCCAATGCTTGACAATGGGGCAGAAGTCTGAGCCCCTCGTATTGCCTGCTCCTTTCTTCCTGATAAAGCCACTGCATAAAGGTCTCAAAAATAGTTTTCTGAATTCCTCTCTGCCCATCTCTACTTCTTTAAATAGAGGTGAAACCAAGTAGTTGAGAATCAGAGCCCTGCAAGTCATCTTCGACCCCTCCCTCTTCTACTCTACCCTCAAGTTCCGTCCAGCTTACCTCCTTGAAAACGCTCAAGGCCATCTCCTTTCCACTGCCCTTGCTGCCACCCTGGTCCAAGATGCTTTCTGATGTTCAAAACCCTCCAGTAGCTCCATCTCACTCAACTGAAAGTCACTGGCCTACCAGGCCCCATGTAATCTGGTCCCATAAGACCTCTCTAGCCTCGTTCTCTTCTACCCTTTCTCTCACTCTCACCATTCCAGCCACATGTGTGCCAGGTCCCCTCCGACCCTAAGATTTTTGCCTGGAATGTTCTCCTACCTACCTATCCCCATATGCTTTGCCCTTCACCCTCCCAACTTCTACTC
The DNA here is from genome assembly GCA_004026885.1 of Lyroderma lyra. Taxonomy (NCBI): domain Eukaryota; kingdom Metazoa; phylum Chordata; class Mammalia; order Chiroptera; family Megadermatidae; genus Lyroderma; species Lyroderma lyra. The sequence continues at coordinate 451,028 of PVJL010000276.1, forward strand.
ACCCTTTAGAGTTAACTTAGCACCCACTCCAGGAAGTCTTCCTGGATTCACAATGTTATAGAATGAACACTCCCTAAGGGCAGGACCCAACATTTCCTATTGCAGTCCAGCATTTGAATAGTTTCTAACACGTAGCAGGTGCTATGGTGCCAGCCAGTGGCATGAAGGCCTGTGAGCGCAGCTGTGTTTGGGGTGAGAGACCACCCTCCAAGACAGTGCACACACACTCTATTAGAAATGCTTTGGGTTTGGGTAACAGTAAATTCAGCTAACATAACCAAAAATAAGAGTTGGCAAACTAAGGTCCCACGGGACAAATGTGGCCCTCTGTGAATTTTTGACAATAAAGTTTTATTGGAACACAGTCACACATATTTATTAACATATTGTCTATGGCTGATTTCCTGATAAAACAGCAGAGCTGAGTCATCATGACAGAGACCATATGCTGGTACTTGGGTCAAATGTGGAAGCCTTGGTAGACTGAAACACTTTTGTTTCTTCTCCTTCCCAGGACCAAAAATTCCATCCTTTACTAGTACATGATAGAGACTCAGGACTGGTTCCAGGACCCCCCCAGATACCAAAATCCACTTGATTGCCTTATATAATAAGATGGTGTAGTATCAGCATAAAACGTACACATATTCTCCCATATACTTTAAATAATCTCTTGGTTACTTATAATACTTAATACAATGTAAATGCTACATAAATAGTTGTTATACTGTATTGTTGAAGGAATAGGACAAGAAAAAAAAAGTCTGTACATATTCAATACAGATGCAATCATCACAGGCCTAACTACGTAATACATGTCATCAAGAATGTAACATATTTCTCGAATATTTTCCATCAACTGTTGGCTGAATCCACTGATGTGGAACCTGCATATACAGAGAATCAACTTTATCAGCTGTTGAATCTTACTAAGTGTTTGACATCATTTCAAGCATTTAATCCTTATTCCAACTCTGAGGAAGGTATGCTATTACTACCATTTCACAGGGGAGGCTATTGAGGCACAGAAAGGTCATCTCACTCACTTGAGGTCACACAGCTGGTACACAGTGGACTCAAAATTTGAACCAGCAATGTGGCTCTGGAGCAGCCCACCATGACTACTCCACGCACCAAAGCCAGCCCCTGGAATCTGGGGAGGGAGTTCTTTCTATTGTAAGCCAGGAGGGGGCACATCCCAGTTCGCCCTGGGGACTGCCTTAGCTTGTCAGAAGGTAATGGACCGTGGTACTATCCTCTTTGGGGCAACTGAACCGCCACCAGAAAAATGACCCATAAACTCGAGACAGAGCGCTGGCTTCCTCTGTGGATTCCGCCCTACTTTACATCCCTCCCTTGATTAATTAATAGAGCCCCGCGCCTCTCCCTGCCTCACTGCTCCCCTCCCTCCCCATCTCCGCTGAGATCCCATCCTTACTCCCTGGGCCCAGCCCAGCTGCGTGTTCTCTCTGCCTGGGCAGTTGTTCCACTTCACCTGGAGGTAGATGGAGAGAGAGACAGAGGACAACAGGCCCCAGCAGGATTTGGGCAGCCCTCAAACTGAGGGCTCGGTCTCACTGACTCTCAGTTTTGTGAAGTCAAACCTGACCTCTCCTCCAGATAAACTCCAACAGGCAGACGCTCCAAAAAGAAATGCAGTACCAGAACCGGGTCAAGGTCAAAGATGGGGTTCTGAGTTTTATTAATGTCACATTCTCTTCAGCTTCCTATTGGGGAGCATGTTATTGATGAACAGCCTGATTCTGGGCTAAAGATGTGTGGAGAAAAACTGAGGCCCTAAATTCAGACAGACCTGTGTTCCAGTCCCAGCCCACCAATTTCTGGCCGAGTGACTTTAATCTCTATGTCTCAGTTACCTCTCCTATAAAATGGGGACAATAGCAGAAACTGGATGTTTGGAACTTAACGAGTATATGACAAGACACAGACATCACTTAGCACAGAGCCTAGTACAAAGCATTGTTATTGTTACTGTCATCTAAATCACTGCAATTATTTTATGACTCTCCAGGGCACATAGCACACTGTCCTTGGAGAAGCCATGAAGAGAAGGAGCTAAGAACACAAGCTCTGGATCTGCGGCTTTAAATCCTGGTTCTCTGCACTTAGCCTCAGGATGGGGAACAGAAGGGCAGCCGCAGTGCAGAGAGGCCAGACCAGAAAGCGACGAAGACTCGATGTCCTTTTCCAGACTTGTCACTATGTCTCTGAAGCCCCTTCCCCACAATGTGAAGTCCCCTGACTGCCCTGCTGCGTCACAAATAGCATTAAGGAAGCTGCCGGTGGGCTGGGCCACGCAGCCCAGTGGGCGGGCTGGGTCAGGCTGAGCCTCCCTTGCCCCCCACCTGCCCTGGGAGCTCAGTACTCAGGCCCAGACAGCGTAGGAAGGGAGAGGAGAGCTGGAGTGACCTCTGACGCAGGGAAGGCAGCCTGTGGCCGGCCACTCCCACCCTTTGCCTCTCAAACTTGCTGGCAGCCACGGGAGCTCCTGCAGCGGGGGCGGGGCGGGAAGGGCGAGGCCTGCCTCTGACCGGCCCTGTGCTCTCGGGCTCCCGGGAAGAAGGGGCCTCTTCCGGGAGGAGGTGGGCACTTTCCTCAGCTTGTTCTGTTTCCCACTCACATCCCCAGGCAATGTTGGAAATGAAGGACTTTTTTAACCTTTGTTTTTGTTTTTTAAAAATAAATCTGTAAAATCTGAAAAAAAAAAAATAAAAAATAAATCCTGGTTCTGTCATTTCTTAGCTGTGTGACCTTGGGCAAGTCATTCCACATCTGTGCTGTAGGTGTTGAATCTTGAAAATAGTAATAATAATAACAGCACTCATCTCAGAGGGTTATTATGAGAATTAAATAAGATCAGACACGTAGAACAGCAGCTGACACAGAGCTAGGACTCAGTGAATACTAGCTACTATTTTCTGACACTCAATAACTCCTCAGTAAACGAAAACTATTGCTCTTTCAATGGTGGGATTTGATCAGTGGCAGGCTGGTAGCAACCGGCTCTCTCCTGAAAAGATGTGTGTATTGTATGTGTTTTTTTAATCATGAATTTTACTAACATAAAAAAATGCATAGCACAAAATTAACTAATATTTGTAATACTAAATTTTATAATAAATAAAAGTTTCTTAATTTTTGCCAAACTCTGTACCCATCATCCATCTGTAACTGCAAGTCACCATGATTTGACAAATGGAGTTGCACCACAAATAACCATGAGTGTGGTTCTGAGATGAACGTTGGATGATTTTTCATTTACATGAATGAGTAAAGTGAAAGTGAAACAATGAAGATGTATGTTAGAACTTCACCTGTCTATCAGTGATGTGAGCAACTTATTTGCTAAAATCAAATAACAGTTCTTAAATAGCTCATATGTTTAGAGCTATTCACAGTGAAATGGGTACAACACAACACATGCACAACACATTTTAAAGTTTAATGTTCATTATTAACATTTTCTCCATCTCTGTTTTAGGGTTAGACAGACAACCACACAAAGCCTTTACTTGGAGCAACTTCCAATTTCCATGGTGTAAATTCTCCCCCTGTGGCCAAATTCAATACCAATGCACAGTCACTGAATGTAGAGTTGGAAAGAGATGCAGTGTCACACCATTATATAGTGGTTCCACCAGGCAGATACAATGAGCTGTTTAATCACAAGAGCACAGATAACAGGAAAATGTATAAAATAATTAGGAATCAATGAATATTGCATATTTATTATCTGTTTTTAATTTAATCTATTCACGTGTGAGATTATATAACTTAATTTAAAACAATTGCTATATTTAACAATCAGCATGCAGAATTCCTGAAAATTTTAAAACCATTTTCATAACCAATGTGAGCTACCTCCAGCATCCCACTAATTTTAATACCTAAATCCCCAGAGGAAGCCTCAAGAAGAACAAAATGAGGAAATGCATTAAACAACTATCAGACATAAGAGTATTTTATTTAGCATAAAGAAAAATTTTTCATAAATGAAGGGTTTCCTTACTATGTTAAACTATATTTTCCAAAGATGGCCACAAAAATATTTCCTATTGCCAAATGTTCTTCTAGAAACTCACCACTCCCTAAGCAAGAGGTGGAGTCAATATCGCCTCCGCTTGAAACTGGGGGAGCTTGTGATTGCCTGGATCAATACAGTATGGTGGAAATGATTTCCATCCCTATGTCACTTTAAGACGGGGTCATAAAAGATGGTTCATCTTCTTCCTTGAGAGCTGGAACACACCGTTGAAGCCTTAGTCTCCATTCAAGCAGCCTGGCTTCCCTGAGACCACCATGCTGTGACCAAGACCCAACTAGCCCATGCAGGGAGGAGAGAGCCTGCGACTCCATGACGACAAGAGATGCAGCGTCAGCTCCGAACTGCCCCCTGCTGGTCTAGCTTCAGCTCCACCTGAGTGCAACCGCACAAGAGACTGAGCGCAAACCACACACACCTGCGACCTCCTCAGGGCCTTGGTGTCACTAAAAACCTATGGAGTTTTGAGGAGGATGTCACTGAGGATGTCATTTAAGAAAAATGTTGCTGAAAAATGGCAAAAGGGGAAACCTTGTTATGTACTGGCAGAAAGTTTGTCACCTGCGGTAACATGGAAAAGAAGAAATGTATGCAATGAACTCAAGTGATACAGCACAGTATTGAGTGTCATCTGGCTTTTCCTTGCTACCTATGATAAAATGCAAAAGGAGAAACATGACTAAAGAACAAACTATTAAATACAAAGGAGCCAGGACCTGCCTGGCTGGCAAACAAGATTGTTTCTCATTCCTAGCCTCTCCAGATGGCAAAAAATTCTCCACCCGAGAAAAGACCTCAGGCTTTTATTACCTGATTTTAAGACTTACTATAAAGCTACAGTAATCAAGACAGCGCGGCGTTGGTGAAAGGATAGACACGTAGATCAATAGAACAGAATAGAGAACCCAGAAATAGACCCACTCATATATGGTCAATTGATTTTCAACCAAGGTACGAAGGCAATTCAATAGAGAAAGGATAGTCTTTTTAAACAAATGGTGCTAGAACAATTGGACATCTACCGGCAAAACAAAAACAAAACAAAAAAAAACCTCAATTTATACCTAACTCTCTCTATATAAAAATTAACTTGAAATGGATCAGAGACCTAAATGTAAAACCTAAAACTGTAAAACTTCTTTGTGACTGTAGTTAAGCAGCGATTTCTTACTTAGTACACAAAAACAGAAATCGTACAGAATAACCTGAGAAAGTGAACTTCATCAAAATTTAAAATTTCTGCTCTTTCCAAGACACTGTTAAGAAAATAAAAAGCCAAAATGCTACACACTGAGAGAGAATATTTGCAAACCATATATTTTATGAAGAATTTGTATCTAGGATAAGTAGATAAAAACTCTCAAATGCAATTTTAAAAAGATATTCAATTTTATTATAAGACAAACAACCCAATTTAGAATGACAAAGACTATCTGTTCTCCACTGAATTGCTTTGTACCTTTGTTGAATATCAGTTGTGCATTTATTTTTCTGGACTCTATTTCTGGACTCTACTTTATTTCATTGATCTATATGTCTGTCTTTACACCAACATCACATTGTCTCGAATACTGTAGTTTTATAATAAGTTTTTAAATCAGGTAGTATTAGTTCTCCAATCTACTATTTTTCAACACTATTTTTCACTATTCTAGGTCCTTTGCATTTCCATATAAATTTTAGAATAAGCTTGTCAATTTCTATTTTAAAAAACCTGCTGGGATCGCATTGAATCTATAGCTCAATGTGAGATAAATTGAGGTCTCAATAATATTGAGTCTTCTGACCCATAGACAAGATACCTCTCCATTTATTTTGGTCTTCTTTCATTTCCCTCAGCAGTGTTTCATAGTTTGTAGTCTCTAGGTCTTGCTCATCTTTTGTCAGGTTTATCACTAAATATATCTTATTTTTGGTGCTATTCTAAATGGTATTTTTTTAATTCCAATTTCCAATTGTTAATTGCCTTCATATAGAAATGCAATTGATTTTTGTATAATCCTCTTGTATCCTGCAACCTTGCTAAATTCACTTACTAATTCTAGTAGCATTTTCATAGATTTCATCACATTTTTCTATATAGATGATCATGTCATCTGCAAATTTTGCTTCTTTTCCAATTTTAATGTCTGTTACTTCTTTTCCTTGTTTTATCAAAGTGGCCATAACCTCCAGCACAATATTGAACAGAAATGATGAGAGGAGACATCCTATACCTTCTCCCATACACTAAAATTAATTCAAAATGGTTTATAGCAAGTTTGTCCAACTTGTAGCCCACAGGTCACATGTGGCCCAGGACAGCTTTGAATGCAGTCCAACACAAATTTGTAAACTTTCTCAAAACATTATGAAAATTACACATGAACCATTTTTTTAGTTCATCAGTTATCGTTAGTGTGAGTGTATTTTATGTGTGGCCCAAGACAATTCTTCTTCTAATGTGGGCCAGGGAAGCCAAAAGATTGGACACCCCCAGTTTATAGAAAAGAAAGAAGAAAATCATTAAGGAAAGAAGAACCTCAAATCAAATATCAAATCAAAATAGGACTGTGAGTTCTTTGGCTAAGACACCAGAAGGATCTAAGACAGCACCTGACAGAACCTGTCAAGTAGACAAAAGCCCCTCTAGGACGGAACAGCCATGCCTCACAGATACTTCCCATTACACAAGAAGGCTTCTAAGAACCTCAAAGGTATTGTTCACTGTAGCCTAAATAGATTCCCAAGGTAGAGAAGGGCTTATTTTGTGAAGAGAGTTATTATTTTGACTTTTCTTTAATGGTAGGAACCTCAATAAGATTCCTAGAAACCCCACACAGTTTTGAATTGGATTGTTGTGGTGGAAGCAGTGCCAGCTGGGACTAAAAGGCACAGAGACAGTGCAAATTGAAACGAAGCCGTGAAGCCCCCAAACTTCCCTGGGTAGGAAGCACGCTGAGAAAACCACTCAGCTGCCAAGAGACTATTTTATGGGGAAAAAAGAAGGATGGCTCAGAATAACATGCAAGGAGCACTACTTGGCCCCAACCAAGCACCTGCTCAGCTGGATTCAGAATTACTACGGACCAGTGGCTGCTGTATCCCTTCCATTCCGTCCCTCCTTGAATGGGGAGTGTGAGTATCAATTCTCCTATGCCTGTCCCTCTACTGCATGTCGGGTATGAGAGGCAAACAGCTTGCTCTTTGTTCATAGGTCTATAGGTCAAGAAGAAAGGCACTCAAGGAATTGAACCCAAAGTATTGCATCTGAAGAGCCGCATCGGTACATGGACCCAATTTAAATAATAAGATCCTGAGTTTTGATACTGAGCTTGATCCTGTAATGGGATAGAAGTTTTGGGAGGTCTTGTAGGGGTGTATTTTGCATGTGGGAGGGATGTGAATTGTTGTGGTCAGAGAGCAGACTTGCAAGATTGTATTTTTCAAAAATGACCATAACAATATTTCCCATCCCATATGCTTTTCTAAAACTTTGCAACTCCTCCATTAAGAGGTGGAGTCTACATCCTTTCTCCCTGAACTTGGGTTGGCCATTATGACTGCTTGAACCAACTGAATGCAGCAAAACTGTGACTTCCCAGGCTAAGCCACAAAAACACCACATAGTCAGCCTTGATCGCTCGGGGTGTTCACTCTTGAAACCCAGCTACTATGCTGTGAGGAAGCCCAAGCAGCCCTTGAAAAGGTTCAGCTGGAAAGGAACCAAAGTCCTCAGTTTAGTGCCCTGGCTGAGCTCCTAGCCAACAGTGAGCACCAAGATGCCAGCCACGTCAGTCTTAGAAGTGGGTCTTCCCACCCCTAGTAGAACTCCCTCAGCCAAAGCCCCGTGCAGCAGAGACAAGCTGAGCCCACTGAGTCCTGTCCAAATTGCTGGTTCACGAGCAACGTAAATGGCTGTTACTTTTCCAAGCCACTAAGTTATGGGGTGGTTTATTATACAGGAATGAATAAATAGCGCCCTAGAGGTATTTTAAAATAGTATAGAAATGACCCCAGAGCCAAAGCAAATAAGAAGATTGATAAATACTTTAAAATTGTAAAACTTGTGCATGTGAAAAAGAGTCATAAAGTTAAAAGTTAAGGACATTCACCTCTGAGAAAATACACAAAAGAATTGCAAGCAGGGACTCAAACAGATACTTGTACACCCATGTTCAAAGCAACACTATTCACAATAGCCAAAAGGCAGAAAGAACTCAAGTTGTTTGATGAATAGATAAACAAAATGTGGTCTATCCATACAATGGAATATTATCCAGTCTTAAAGAGGAAAAAAATTCTCATACATGCTACACCATGGATGAACCTTGAAAACATTGTGCTAAGTGAAATAATCCAGTCATGAAAGGATAAATATTGTATTATTCCACTTACATGAGGATCCTAGAGCAGTCAAATTCATAGAGACAGAAAGAAGAACAGAGGTTGCCAGGGGCTGAGGGAAGGGAGAGGGGGAATTAGTGTTTAACGGGGACAAGGTTTCCGTTTGTGAAGACGGAAAGGTTCTGGAGCTGGATGGTGGTGATGGTGGCACCACAATGTGAATGTACTTAATGCCACTGAGCTGTACACTTAACATGGCTCAATGGTAAATTTCCTATTATGTATATTTTACCATGATAACAAAATGAAGTAAAATAATTTAAAGACAAATAGAAAATTGGAAAAATACTTGCAATATAGTTGCGAAAATAACTGTAATGTATTGCCAGGTTTGGTTTTTATTACGTGGGAAAATGACAGAAACATGCAATGCAATGTAAGAATGATCAAGAGAGGGGGAGAAACAAAAACGGCTAAACAGCACTTCAGAAACACATTCAATCTCTCCAGTAAGCAGTTTTGGTGAGGGTGTAGGGTAATATATACAGCTGGTGAGTGTGTAAATTAGTGTCTTTCTGGAAAGCAGTTTAGTTCCATGCATCAAATCTCATTGAAAAATGCCATTATCCTACAACCGCCCTACTAGGAATTAATTCTAAAGAAGCAGTCAGATAAATATAAGGATAGCGATAGAGAATGTCTTATAATCGGACCAAAATTGGAATCAACCTAGGGGCCCATTAAGAGGACTTTTGTAAATAAATGCTGGTATATCCATGGACTACTGTGCAACCTTTAAAAAGATGGCATTCTGCTATATCTATTGACATGCAGAGGTGTTCATGACATATTTTAAGTGTAAAAAATGCAGAATAAGAGGTAATATGTACAGTGTGGAGGCGGGGAGTGCATGTGTCTGAATACATTCGAAGTCTAGAAGAAATGTTATCATACCCATTTCTGGGTGGGGGAACTCCAGATAATGTCTTTCCTCTTTATACTGTCTGCATTTTCTAACATTTTTTGGGCTATGAGCATATACAGGGTCCTGGAGAAGTAACTCCCTTTTTCATGAGTTGGTAATCTACACGAAATCTTTTATTACAAAACCGTAAGCATGTAGTTCTGTAACATAACAATATTTTAACTACTAAACAAGAGGTGGTACTTTTGCCAGACCCTGTGTTACTTCTATCAGAACATTTTAGAAAGACCCTTTTCTCCCAACTACAGTAAAGCACAGGTGTAGCTGGAAACTGAAGGCACACTAAGACTCTCACTGTTGGTCTCATCTGGGGATTTCAGAACACTTCATGAAACATCTGCCGAGGTCTTGGCAGACCCTAAAGGTGTCTTGGTCAAAGCCGCCTTGTCTAAGGGCATCCTTGGAGGAGGGTTCTGGATCCCAGTCCTGTCTACACAGCTCACTCACAGACACTCCTCCAGCCTCCACCATCTGGTGCGAGTGGAGCTGATCAAGTTCCCGTGGGGCCAGGATCTCAGCCATCTCCCCTCCCTGCCTTTCCACAGCATTGGGCTTCTGCTGGAGCACCTGCTTCGCTGCTTTCTGTGCTTTCTCACGCCCCCAGCTGGTAGCAATGATCATGTGCCCCCAGATGCCAGCCTTCTCTGGGAGAGTCTGACTCTGTTCTTTGGAAACTGGAACGGTGGCTCCCTGGGAAAGCTGAGTGTCCCCACCCTGAACATCTGGGGTACCTCCTCAAGGCAAGGACAAATGCCGCTGGAGAAGCTAAGGTGGGGAGCCAGGGGACGTGGTGCACCCCTGAAAGAGTTCTTATTTGCCACGTGTTGGGGTATGGATTATGAGACCTGGCTAGTGGCCTTTTCCTTTAACTTCTTTACCTGTAGAACGGGTATGCTGGACTTCCCTCTAGCTACTCATCAAGGTGAGAGAACAACACTGATAGAAATAAGACCAGAAAGAATTTTGTTACTCACTACTTCCTGAGAACCTACTTGTGCCTTACACTTGCAAAGACACTGGTCACTAATCTTCACAATCCCATGAGGTGAGGACTGTGATTGTACCCTTTTGACATACTAGGAATCCGAGGCTCCCAGAGGTTAAGTGAGCTGTTGTGGTCTTGCAACTAGGAAGTGCTGCAGAGTGGGCTCAAGCCCACACTGGGACCACAGTTCTGCTCTTTCCCGCCTCTCCCTCCACTCCCATCTCAAGCCTTCCTCTGGTTTGTTTCTTTCTGAACAAGCCCAAACGTGAAGCACTGTGTTAGGCACTCAGAGAACAGGGAGAGACCTGCTGAAATCTGTGTACCCTCCCAGCCCTGTTCATCTGATCCTGCCCTGGAGGAGGCCACAGACTAGAGCTCAGCGATGTTCTGTACATCATTGTTTATAACAGCAAAACAACTGGCTGTCCATCCAGAGGGGACTGAATAATGACTCATGTGACTTCTGAACAATTGAAATCTCTGCAGCCATTGCAAAGAACAAAGTAACCCCTTAGAAAACAACATCTAAGAGATCGTTAAGTGAGGAGACCAAGAACAGCAGACATGTTTTAAATGAGTCCATTTGATTGTTTTAAAATGTGTATCAAGATTGTCATTTGATTGATTAATTATTGTTATGATGGTATTCTTTTTTTAGTGAGGTAAAATTCACAAAACATAAAATTAACCATTTTAAAGTGAACAATTCAGCAGCAGTAAGTACATTCACGATGTTGTACAACCATCGTTTCCATCTGGTTCCAAAGCATTTTCATCACCCGTTCAATAGTCACTCCCCATTCCCCTCTTCTCTAATCCCTGGCAACCCACTAATGTTTCTGTCCCTGTAAATAAATTTACTCTGGACATTTCATATAAAAGGATTCATACAGTATGTGACTTTTATGTCTGCCTGCTTTCAGTTAGCATGATGTTTTCGAGGTTTACTCATGCTGTAGCAGGTATCAGAACTTTTCTTTTTCACAGCTGAGTAATATTCCACTGTCTGGACAGAGTGCATTTTGTTTGCCCATGTATCAGTTGATGGACATGTGGGTTGCTTCCACCTTTTGGCCATTGCGAATAGATAGTGCTGTTATGAACGTTTGTGTAAAAATTTTGTTTGAGTCCCTGTTTTCAATTATTTTGGATATACATCTAGGAAGGGAATTGCTGAGTCATAGAGTAATTCTATGTTTAATTTTTTGAGGAAATGCCCAACTGTTTTCCGTAGTGACTATCATTTTATTCCTATCAACAATGTATGAAGTTTGCAATTTCTCCACATCCTTGCCAACACTTTTTGTTTCTTTTTATTGTAGCCATCCTAATGAGTGTAACGGAGCATTTCATTATAGTTTTTTTTTAGATAATTAAGAGTTTATTAATAAAGAAAGTATACTCCAAGAAGTGGAGTGGGCTGACCCAAGACAGGGAAGCAGCCTCATTGTAGTTTTTATTTACATTCTCCTAATGACTAATGAGGTTAAGTATCTTATCATATTTATGTTGTCTATTTGTATCTGAGAAACGTTCATTCAGGTGGTAAAACTGGGTTGACTTAAGAGTTCTTCTTTTGGTTTTTAAGTATATGCATGTTTATTTGTGTCCATTCATTCAACAGCATTCATACATGTTTATTGAGCACCTACTATGTACAGCCACTACACAGTGGTAGTCAAGACAGATAAAAATGCTTGCCTATAAGGAGCTTCTAGCCTAATGAGAGAGAGAGAGAAAATAAGGAAAGCAGATAAATAGAAAAAGATGTACTCAGATTACAATAAATGCTAAGAAGCAAGTAAAGCAAAGTGATGTGATAAAAAGCAGAACTTTTTTACTCTGGGTGGCCAGGGGAGGTCTCTCTCTCAGGAGGGAACATCTTCTGGGCTCAGACAGGAGAGGTAACTGAGAGCCAATTGTGTGAACATCTTGGGAGAAGGGCTCCAGGCAGTGAGAACAGCTGGTACAAAGGCCCTGAGGCCAAATGAGGACCAGCAAGAAGGCTAGTGTGGCTGGAGCAGCGTGAGTTGCAGGGGAGAGAGATGTGTCAATAAAATCAGACACGCGAACAGGGATGGACCATGTCTAAAAGCTGGACACAAAGTCTTTTGTGGCAACTTCTACAGAGATGTGGACCTTCCCTTTTTACTTCACATACTTATGTTTGGTTTATATAAAAAGCATGTATGTCTTTTGTGAGAACAATTAATATAAAAAGCAATGCATGCCCCAAAATAAAAAATTTAATATAGAAATGCATAAAGGAGAAAATTAAAATAAAAACTATCCATATGGCCAGCCCCTAGAAACAAGCCTCCAGTAGGGTATTTGTTTCTCTTCAAAAAAGGCAATTTCCTACCAAGAAATGCATCCTCTATCCACTGTAGGGTCCCCCAGAAGCCCTCCCAAAGGCCCCTTCAAGAAACACACAGGTCTCACACATTAAAGCTGTCAAAGTGTGCACAACCTTTGGTCCTGCAATTTCATTGGTAGAAGCATACCCTAAGGAAAGAACGGGATACTTGGACAATGAAAAAATGTTACAAGAATGGTGGCTGCATCACCATTCTTAGGCAAAACAGTCTAAATAAAGGGGGAGACAGTTGAATTAAACATGGGACATCCACATAATGGGACGTTCTACAGCTATTACAATAATAATGTGGATCAATATTTATTGACACGAAATGATCTCCTGGTTGTATTAGTAAGCAAATAAGTGGTTATGAAACTGCATGTATGGAATGACCCCATTTTGTAAAATATAGATAGTGTATATTTGTGTATTTTTCACATGTGTATCCTTAAAAATAGACCGCAAAAATATATGCCAACATGTTAACAGTTGTTATATTTTTCTTTGTCTATATCTAATTTTCCCACAATAAATGGATAGTACTCTGTGCCCTTTGAAACTAAAAACTAAATAATATGCCAGCCCCATCCCACCTCAGGACCTTTGCCCTGGCAGGCCTCTCTGCCTGGAATATTCTTCCTCAGATATCTTCCACTTTCCTCAAGAGTCTGCTCAAATGTCATTTGCTCCAGGAGCCTTTACTCAGCACTCTATTTAAAGTCCACCCCCCAACATACCTCTCTCTCTCCCCTCTCTTACCATGCTGTATTTCCCTCTTTTGTTCCACAGAACTTAACATCTTACCTAATAAGTAATTTGCTTATTTATTGTTTCTCATCTGTGATTTCCTCCCCTCCCCCAGCAACCCCCAGCCAGAAGATCAGCACCAAGAGGGCAAGAATTTTTGTCTCTTTTGTTCCCCTTTGATTCTTAGAGCCTAGAACAGGTGGAGCTCAATAAATACACATTCAGGGAGTTCCTTGATGGTGTAGCGGCTTAAGGCTTCGGCGCTGGCGCTGTCAGCGCTGCGGCCTGGGTTCGATTCCCAGTCAGGGAGCTACCCACATACCAAAAAAAATAAATAAATAAAATAAAAAAAAATAAATAAAAAAAAATAAATAAATACACATTCGAAGAATGAAAGAATGAATGAATGAATGAATGAATGCAAGCAATACAAACAAGCAAATGGTTTTGCTTTACCAAGACTCTGGTCCTCGCCCTGCTGATGTTACAACGTGGTGTGGATGAGACGGGCCTGGCAGGCGTGGTGAGGGGCAGGTGGTAGAGGCATCCCTCTCCCTTTCCAGAGCTGCTGCTCCCTTCGTTTGTCCCTGGGAAGACCGCTGTTCTGAGCCCTAAAGCAGCACCGCCCCCTGCTGGGAAGTTTAAAGACTGCAGTGCTTAGCTGTTGCCCCAGATAACGTTTCAAATGATTAAACCTGGGAATTTAGAAAGGAACCAGGTGTAAAGGTTATTAGGAATGAGACCCCCATTTTTTTTTCTGTGGGGGCTTTTTCAGGCTGGAAGAGGGCTGAGAGGAAATGGAGCCCACTCTCACAGATGTGGGGTCCTCATTCAGTCAGTTCAACTCTCACAGTGGAGGGATATCTCCTGTTGGGAAATGAGGCCAAAACTAACCTAGATGGAAATAAGCTGCAGCTCAAAGTCAACTCTCCAGGGGTCTTTCTTGGAACTTTTGGCTCCCCTGGGGTCATTTCAAATCCAAAATTCTTCTTGGGTTTTGTATTTAGCATGTATTCTTTTATCCAACTGACCCCATAAAACGAGAATGTCAAACCTAATTTTTACCCAGACTTTTAAATGAAAGTACAAGTTCAGTTATAGAAAGCAGAAATGGATCAGCCAGGTTTGGTCACCAACTCAGCATTTTTATTGAGCAGTTACCGTTTGCCAGGCACGTTCCAGGTGCTGGGGAAACAACAGAGAAAAAGACAAAAAATCTCACCCATCAAAGAGTTGATATTCTAGTGGGGGAGACAGATGCTTAACACATAAATACATTTGGATATCTAATTTAAAACCATGGTGAGTGCTCTGAAAGAGAAGAACGGGGTATTGTGAAAAACAATAACAGGAATAGACTTCAATTTTGGGAAGTCCATACGAGGACATGATGTTTAAATTTGAATTTTTCTCCCAGTAACCAGGGGCAGTGTAGGAGAGGCAGTAGGGAGGGACAAATTTCCAGGTTGAATTTCCAGATATTCAGCCTTGGCAAAATATCTCCCCAGAGCGGAGTAATTTGTCCATTTTAGTAAATGTCTGCTCTGTGGGTATGGTATAGCATAGTGGTTTAGGTTCAAATCCTGGCTCTGCCCTCTTCTTTCGTTTCCACTTCCTTGTCCCATAGAGTTATTACAAGGATTTAGTGAGATAAAGGAATAAAGCAATTGATGCAGTGCCTGGCAAGTAATCAGTGCTCAATAAATGCTAGTTGCTATTGTTAGAGGCTCTGAGAACTTCTGAAACTAAGACCCTATTTAACCAGACTCTCTCTTTTGTTATAGAAACTTTTTGTTGCAGGGTATTTTGTATTCCACTATATATTTTTGGAAAATATTACTTTAATTATATTGATGGTAGGGACAAGTAGACATTATTCATTGCCTACCTCAAATCCACTTGCCATCTTTTTTTTTTTTCTTACAAACAGAACAGTTCAGGGTTGGCCAAAGAGATCTGAGCTCAAGAAAGGTAGGCCAGGCTTGGTCTAGACATGGGCACCTTACTTTGTTCTGGTCAGTGAAATGTTTGGAGAGTCTCCTGGGGGCTTCTGGGAAAGAAATTTTTCTCCCTGATAAGAAGTACATATGCTCCTCAAAAAATTTAAAAAATAGAATTCCCATAAGACCCAGCAATTCCATTTCTGGGTATTTATCCAAAGAAATTCAAAACACTTAATTTGAAAAGATACATGCACCCCTGTATTCATTACAGCATTATTTACAATAGCCAAGAAATGGAAGTAACCATCTATCAACAGACAGATGGACAAAGAAGATGTGGTATGTGTACACAATAGTATATTACTCGGCCATAAAAAAAAAAGAATGAAATCTTCCCATTTGCAACAACATGGATGAACCTAGAGGGCATTATGCTAAGTGAAATAAGTCAGACAAAGAAAGATAAATAGCATATGATTTCTCTTATATGTGGAATCTAAAAAAACAAAATAATTGAACAAACAAAACAGAAACGAACTCTTAGATATAGAGAACAAACTGATGGTCGCCAGATGGGAAGAGGGTTTAGGGGATGGGTGAAAAAGGTGCAAGTGATTTAGTAATACAAATTGCCAGTTATAAAAATAGTTACGGTGATCTACATCATAGGGAATATCGTCAATAATACTGCAATAACTATGTATGGTGTCAGATGGGTACTAGACTTATTGCGGTGAGTACTTCATAAGGTATAGAAATGTCTAATCACTGTGTCGTATACCTAAAACTAATATAATATTGTATGTCAACTGTAATTGAAAAAATAAATTTAAAAAAATGTAGATGTGCATGTAAAGAAACACCATCCCTGCCCCCCCATCACCACCACCCTGCCTCCTGCTTCAAATGTGGAGGTGTGACAATAGGATACCTGGGTCTGTAGATGCCATCTTGATGGGAAAGTCAATAGAATGACAGAAACAATACCAGGATCCCTGATCATGTCCAGCTCCTGAACAATCCAGGAACAATCTATTGTTCCCAGACTCCTTGTTATGAGAGAAAAAATAATCTCCCATTGGTTTAAGCAGCTATTAATGATCTTCTGTCACCTACAGCCCAAAGCGTTCCTCACTGATCCAGGGGTCGCAGCTCTCTGTTCAGAATTCGGCTTGGCTCTCTCCATTCGTATTGCTACTCATTAGTTCACCCTGAGCAGTCTCTAGGTATCGTGTCAGGCAGAACCATTCCCTTCCCTGGGGCCTGTTCCCCTTGTAAAACTATGACTCACCTCAGAGGCCTTTGTTGGCCACACACCTTCATTCCAGAGCAGATTCCCTGATCCATCTCTCTTTGTCTTTCCCATTTCACCAGTCTATTTTTGTTCTTTGTAAAATGCCCTGGCCCCTGGCCAGGATACAGAGGTTTTAGTACACACACTCCCCCTTAATCCCTCAGGCTCCTGTCCCTTGTCCAAAGTCACCCAGGAGAACAGGGCACAGACTTAGCTTTTTCTGTCTGGCTTTTCCTGGGGAAGTGGAACTGCTCCATTGTGTATCCCAACCCCCAAATCCTCTCCTATTCTCCTTACTGCACATGGCCCTAGAACTTTCTTTTTGTCTCAGGTCCTAGAAGATACCTACAAAGGAGGAACAGCAAATACATGGCACATAACATGCACCACTTTCTGATCCAGCACCCACGGCAGACATTGCTAATCAATCACAGCACTGTTACTGAACCAGGAGGGCCACACTCAGTTGGAGTTGGCAGGAGAGATGAGCTGACATCCTTGACTCTGTGGGATGGCTGGAGAAGGGGATAAAAAGTGTCATCCACACTCAACTCAAGAAGATTCCCCTGAGGCCTGTCACCCTGATGTTCTCTTAGTCAGCCAGAGGGGGCCCAGCCGGAAGTCTTGGGCAGGTAGAGGTGGGTGTGAGGAGAGGACTTCAGCCACCAGAGACACTGCCCAGGAAGTTCACCCAGGCCTTAACCACGTGTGCTCTGGACTCACCCTAGGATCATTCTCAGTCCCTTTTGAATTCAGTTCCATGAAACAAGTCTGCAGAGATCACCTACTATGTGACTGAATTGATGACCCGAGAAGGATAAATAAATCCTGGCCTCTGTCCTAAAAGGTTCTAGAGGAAGAGAAAGACTAACAAGACAATAGGGCAGAATGCAGTGAATGCTGCAGTAGAGCATCCATCATTCAGTCACTTAACAAGCATCTACTGAGTGCCTACGAAGTACCAGGCATTGTGCTGGGTGCTGGGGAAGATGGTGAGTGAGACAGGCACAGTCTCTGCCCCAGGGGGCTACGTCCAAGCAGGAGTCGGGGGCCCATCAAGTCACCAGGCAAACAAACGCAAAAGGCAGCTGTGGTGCGCGAGCCGGGGAGAGGCCGGTGCCAGAGACCTCCCTTCCTCTGAGGAGTTGGGAGCAATGAACAAGTTAACTGGACCGGCAATCCTGTAGTGCCGGTGATTTCATGCCCTGAGGGGACACATAGCAATGTCTGCAGATATCTCTGATTGTCACGGTTAGGTGGCATCTGAAGGAAAGGAGCCAAGGATGTTGCTCAACATCCTCCAATGCAGAAAGAAGAATTACCTGGCTCGGAGGCTCAACAGTGCTGATGACCTCACTCTGCATCCCTCACGCCCAACCCTGCCAGATGGGTCAAGGATGTCAGCTCCTCTCCCCTGAGCGTGGCCCTCCTGGCTCAGTAACAGTGCTGTGACTGACTAGCAATGTCTGCCATGGATGCTGGATCAGAAAGTGGTGCATGCTTGCCACATGCCATGTATTTGCTGTTCCTCCTTTGTAGTTGTCCTCTGAGACCTGAGACAAAAAGGATGTTCTAGGACCATGCATGGTTGACTTTGAGAAACCCTGACCTAGATAAAGACAGATGGAAGAGTCTTTATCCTAAGGAAGTGGGCAGCCATCTAAATGTATGAATGGTAACAACTGGCTCTGAAAAGGTCTCCCAGTGCCAATGGACTGTGGCAGGCCAAGGACTGGGAGCAGGGAGGAGACCCGTGGGGAGGCTGCTGGAGTCATCCAGGTGAGTGGTCACCAGGAGGCAATCAGGGTATCTGTGTGCTCACTGCAGGCCTGCACTGAGGGAGGACAGAGAAGCAACATAGAATCCAAGGAGACATTTTGAATTTTGGTTGCCATTCAGGGCTAGACATTCTAAATACTGAGGTAAGGCTGCATTGGGGACTATGTGACCATAGGGCACTCTTTTACCTGAGATTGAACCAAAAAGCCAAGAGCAAAAAAGTCCTAACTTTTTATCCAAAGGTGGGCACAGATTACCCCAGCAAATAGGATGTATGAAGACAGTGGAAGGCAAAAACAAAGTTGCATTTTGTTCAATATTATCTCACTCCAGCCTCCCAGCATCCCCATGTGGCTGGTATTCTGTTTCACAGATGAGAAAAGGGAGCCCTAACAAGAAAAAGCCACTTGCCCTCCATCATCAGCTAGCAAGTGGCAGAGGTGTCGTTCTATCCCAGGCTTGACTCCAAATCCCCCTCCTCCCCCAAGGCCAGGCCAGGAGACACCAGCAGGGAAGGCGAAGGGTGGTCAGTGGGCTTCACACCCCTGAACAACCCTCAGACTCTTTACTGGCAGGGAACCCAGCTCTCCCATTATAGTAATAATTCTCTAGGTCAGTGGTTCTCAGTCGGAAATAATTTCTCTCCCAAGGAGACAGTTGGCAACATCTGGGACACCTTTAGGATGAGGGGTCGCTCAACTGACAAAAGCCAGGGTTGGTGGTCATCATTCTAAAAGGCCCAGGCAACCCCCTGCCCCATAACAAAGAATGGTCTGGCCCAAAATGTCAATAGAGCTGAGGCTGTCACTCCTGCTCCAGAACCACAGCCCCATGAACACTCGTGTCTGTGCCAGGAAGGGGCAGGGGCCTGGCCCTGAGATGTGGTGTGTTAGCTGAAGACATGCTGAAAGGTATTTCATCTGAGAACCTCGGGTCAGATGACTAATGAGCTGGTCTTTATACAGCTCCAGAGCAGGGCATGGGTGACAGATTTGGCTGTCACGGTGCCACAGTCTCAAGAAAAGGGGTTCTGACAAGTGGGCAGAGGAGTGTGTGGAAAAGTTGGTGGGAGAAGTCAGGGCAGCAGCTATCATTAGAATCTGGGCCTCATCAAGAGGAACAATGTCCCCGGAATGCCAGGCACGCCATCAAGACAGCTGAGACTGCAGGGTGAGTGGGGGTGGGCAGGCGGGCATCTGAAGGGCACCAGTAAAAATGGAGTTGTCTAGGTGCCTCTGTTCCCCACACGGGCAAGGCAGCTGACCAAGGGATAAAAATACCAGGAAAGGAAAAAACCACCAAAGGGTTGTTTGGCTGCCTAGAGCTAGATCAGACCTCTGGGCTTCCTGGGAGTGGGGAGAGCTGGGGTCCGGATCCCCAAGCCCTGAGTCCCAGGGTGAGGAAAAGCACAGTGCTGGAGTTGGACATTCTGGGCTCAGGTCTGACAGGGACTGGCAGTGGGGCCCTGCAGAGTGACTGGGCTTCTCTGAGCCTCAGTTTCTCCACCTGGAAAATGGGTCTAATATTAGTATCTTCCTCACAGTGTAACTGTGAGGATGAAATGAAATGATGGGTGTCTGTCACTCGGGAAGCTCTAGATCAGTGGTTCCCAACCTTTTCCCACTCGTGTATTCCTCTGAAACCATTTCTAGAAATTGTACCCCTTGTTTGTAAAACAGCTGTGTTTAAATACTGACCCTTTTGTTCAGTGCCTATCTTCATGTAAAATAGTGGAAATGAGGTAATAAGTTAGGAAAGAAAAATTACTACACTAAAGTACAAACCACAAATTTAATTTTACAATATTCGTAACAGTTAAATATTGATAATGATGGTCAAGTATTTAAACATTAAATTAAAAAAGTACTTGAAAAGAAGCATGATTAAAGACAACGCACTTACTTTTACTCAGTCAATAACTAAACTGATTAAACAGTCTGGCTATGGATGTATTTATGTGTCTAGAAACAGCGCAAAGGGATTGTTCTGAAACTGTGTAATGATTGGTAGAAGAGCAATTTGGGGGAAGGGTTCATAGCCACGCCCTCACCAATCACCATTCGCTAATGAGATCTAATTTTGAAGTGTCTCCATTAACAGTGCTTCAAACTTAACATTTATTGTTCTATAACTAATGTTTTTTTTTACTTGTTTTTTTGCCTTTCCTGATTATTTTTCGTGTACTACTGAACGGCCCAGCACATACCCCTGGGGGTATGTGTACCACAGTTATTTGATTTCTTCTCAGCTAGGCAAGCTCATAATGCAGTGGCTAGGTGGTGGCCACAGTGGGCAGGCCTGCTTTGCCCAGTCCCTATTACCTATCCCCAAGAATCCAGCACAAGCCTCAAATCCCCTGCAGGACGCAGCACATGCCCGCTCATACTCAGTCAACTTATGTGTGTCCTTCCTCCACTGTGAAGCTATCACTGAAGGCATGAACAGCTCCATAAATACAATGTATTCAACAAGTGTCACAGACCATCTTCCCACATGAGCTCTGCATGAGGGACCTAGAGCGTGAGGTGGGGCTGGAGCAGGAAATGGGGCTGGAAAGGTAACCAATAATAACCACACACACACATACGCATGCACACGTGCACACACACACACACACACGTGTATGCATGAACCCACAGTGCATGAGCTCTGTGCCCAGCATTGTGCAAAGCCATTCCCACGCACTGAGTTACCACAGGGAGGACACCTGGAACAGTGCCTGGCAGAGTAAGCACGCAATAAATGTTAGCTGCTATCACTAATATCACAATTATCTAGTTTTACTTTAGAAACAATCTCTTAGGGTCAACACTATTGTTTCCCCCATTTATCAAGCAAGGAATCGAAGGTTTAGGGTCGTTTAGTCACTTCTCCATGTCCCCCACAGTAAAGGCAGTGAAAGAGGTGACCTGGAACCCAGCTTTCAATCATTGCCACCATTCTGGTAGGTCAGGGTCAAGTGGCAAAAGATCTTCATTGTCAAGCCTAGGCGGGGAGATTTTCTGAGATAGTGGGTAGCCACTGAGAGCTTTGGAACATGTGTGGGTCATCATCGCAGCTGGGCATGGGAGAAAGTACTAGGAGTGGGAGTGTGTGAAAGGCAGGAGGGGAAAAGCAAGAGAGGAGAAGCCCCAAACCGATTGAGAGTTCCCACCACAGGCCAGATCTAGGACAGGACGGGGGGAAATGGATTTGCAAGACATTTCAGAGGCAAAATTCATAGACTTTGTCACCATGGGGGCTGAGGATTTTGGTCTGGGGGCCTGAGAGCGGTAAAGTCATTAACAGAAAAAGGGTTTAGGAAGAAGAGGAGAGAAAATGAATTAACATTTGAACATGTTATCTCTTCCACCCCCATTTCCCTGGACACGGATGACAGCCAGCACTCTGGACTGAGAGCTGACATTTACCAAACACTCACTGTGTGCCCAGCAGTGTCCTAGCACTTTACAAGCATTAGTTAACTCATTCAAACCTCACAAGGACGTTCCACAGTACGGACCACTATTGTCCCCATTTCACAGACAAGAAACCAAAGGCACGGTTTGCTGATGATGCCTGCCCAAGTTGCACTCGGTACACAGTGGGGGCCCCATCAGTGTGGCTGACCCATCTCCACTGGGCACACGCCCTGGTCCACCCGGGGCTGACTTACCAGAGAAGCTGCCTGCCCCACCTGGCAACTCTCACTGACGCCTGGGGGCCCTGACACAGAGAGATAGGCACTATCACTTGATGACAGAGTCTTTCAGCCACCCCGCTTTGGGCTGGCAGGGCCTGGTATGCCTTTGTTCTATCTGGAGGTGGCTGACTTCACCACCCCTGTTAAAGGGGTACTACGCCCCGAGGCAAGTTGACCTGCTAAGCTGCCTGCTCCCAACAGTTTCGAAGTGAGCACTTCTATGGCACCTTTCAGAGCCAATCTATTGCTAGATTAACTTTTAATTTACTGATATTAAGATACGAAATCACTTGGCCTGCTGAAGAGTTTTTAAAACCACCACACAGAGAAGGGGTTCCTTTTTACTTTACCAGGTAGGATATAATGACTTAGACTTGAATTCAGGGATCTGAAGAGGAAAAAGCACCTGCAAAGGACAAAAATGTTTTAAATGTCCCCAGCGGGGGCTGGCTGAAAACCTTTAAAAGACCCAAAAGCTGAAAAGATGGAGGCCCCCACCTCCTCATATGAAATGAAAGCTAAAAACAGTTCGAAATGGCCAAACTAGTGTAAGAACATCCCACGACGTCCTGATTTCCCCATGGTAACTATTTTAATCCTTTTTAAAAATATACCTAATCCTTGCCGAAAAAAAGTTTGTTGGGTTTTTGTTTCGTTCTTGGCACCCCTGCTGACCTGGTGCTCTAAGCATGTATTAAGTGTGCCCACCGTGTGACCGGGCCCTGCCAACAGCCGCTGGCTTGCCACAGACGGGAGGACATTCACCCCATCCTCATTAGCGAGCTGAGGGCCAGGGACTTCTCAAAAGGTCTACATGGCACATTGCAGAGTAGAAAGGCCCAGGTGGCCAGGGAGTGTGTGCTATGATGCCATTAATGTGAAAAAGTGAATTTGTACGTGCAGGATATGCCAGTAAAAATATGTGAAAAAATAAATGCATATTTGCGTGTGCACGTGAGAGGGTAGCAGAGGAGTCAGGAAATGCAATGTAGTATCCTGGATTAGACCCTGGAACAGAAACAAGGACAACAGAAAAGCCAGTGAAATCCAGAAAAAGTCTGGAGTTTCGTCACCAGTAATGTACCTAGCAGGCTCTGTTTCTTAGTTTTGACCAATATCCCACACTGGGTGAGGGTATAAGGGGAGACTGCAACTTTTCTGTAAATTCTAAAATTAAAATTTTATTTAAAAAAAAAGTCTGCAAGGAATTTTATAAAGTTCCAGAATGGCAAAACTAATCTAAGGTGCTAGAGGTGGGAAATAAAAAAGGTTACTTTGGGTGGGTGGGTAAGTGGGGTGTTGACAGGGACAGGGCACAAGGGAAAACTCTGGGAGCTGGAATGTTCTATGTCTCGACTTGGGGGATGGTGAAATACTATGTGCACACATAAAAACTCATCACACTGGGCACTTAAGAGATATGCCCTTCACGACAGGTGTAGCTCAATTTAAAAAAAAAAAAGCACAAAGAATAAAAACATCTAGTCTGAAAGACTTCATACCAAACCATAAACACTGGTTCCCCCTGGAAAGGATTTGGCCAAAGTGATAGAAAGGAAGCTTTTTCAACAAAATATTTCAAACCGTTTTATAGCAAGAATGTATCCAGTCATATGGTATTAACATTTTATGAACATGTAACATACACATAGAGAAGGGCCCAGATCATGAAAGTACAGCTCGATGCATCTTCCCAAACATAACTGTGTAACCAACACCCTGACCAAGAGACAGAACATTACCAGTGCCCCAAAAGACCCCCAATTACTCGTTATCTCAAGTTGTGATTTAACTGGCATTCTATACACAGTATACATATTTTCCTAAACCTGGCGACCTCACCCCAAGAGCCCCTCCCAGTTACTTCCTCCCATTGTCCTAACAGCACAGATTCTTCTCGAAGGTTCATCCATATAGCATTTTGAGGTTTAAAAGGTTACTGTTTACTTTAGAAAACGTCAGGAGAGTGATCTGCAAAGCAGGAATCAAAGGCTTATAGAAATGTAAAAGTTTCTTACCTGTCCTGTCCCTTCTTCTATCCACTGAACTCACAGTCGACTCAGGTATAGATCCAAGTTCAAGTGGAGGTACTGACCCTGAGATGCTCCATGGCAGGCTTCAAATGGTCGGTGGAAAGAAAACTGTCCCCACCCAGGAATTCCCCTCCACCTGGTTAGACCACATTTGCCTGACCTGGGAAAAGGTCAGAAGCTTCCTGATCCCAAGTGGGGGTTTCCAAGTCTAACAGTCAAACACCCCCAAACAAACAGTGGCTGGCATTTGCTCACAATACGTTATCCAATTGCATCTCCCTGAAAACCCTGTGAGCTGAAGGCGGTCATCACCCTCACTTCAGAGAAGGGCACGGAGACTCAGCGAGAAGAAGAAACCTACATAAGGTCACACAGCAGGCCTGGATTCAAGCCTCGGTTCATCTGACTTCCGGAGCAGTCAGTCACCGTAGGCCACTCAAACGCAAATAGTCCGCCTGTCCTCCAGCCGGCGGAGGAGCCACACCTCAGGGGACTTGGAGTCTGCGGGCTGCAGCCCTTCGTCCCCGGCCTCCCTGCTTCCTGGGTTGTCAAGGGAAAGGCTGGTGTCCGTTAGAGATTCTCCCCTGAAGCTAGGTTCTTTCTGCTTTGAAGTATGGCGGGTTTTCTCGGAATCCCGGGACTTCGTGAATTTTGTGTTCTCCTCGTCGGTGCGACGTGAGAGTCCTTTCAGTGTACAGATTTGGTTCCCGCCTCAGCAGAAGAAAACGTTCTTGCATTACAATTGGCCCTTGAGCTACACGGGTTTGAGCTGCGTAGATCCACTTATACGTGGGATTTTTCCTCAAAAACTACAGTCGGGAAAAAAAAATACAGTCGGCCCTTCTTGGCCCTTCTTCCCTGCGGGCAGGCGGGTTTCCCATCGGGGGTTGCAACATCCGGGGTTTCAACCAACCGAGGGTCGAGAACAGCATTTTCGCATTCGCAACCGCGGATTCCAACTCTGGGATTGAATAGACTGTTTTTGATTCTAGGTTTGTTGAATCCGTGGATGGAAAGGACCATCTGTAGAGTCAGAAGTTACACACGGAGGGATCAGGGATGGGGTCCCTTAAGCCCCACGTTGTTCAAGGGTCCCCTGTACTTGCTCACTTTTGGCCTCTCTTTCTGGAATGCTTATTATTTGCATCTCTTCATTATTTTGCTCTCAGGTATTCCCTGCACGTCATCTTTCAGGCCGTTATTTGATTGCAACAGGGATTATTCTTTTTGGCAATTCATCTAAGTTTTTAGTTCAGAAATCAGGTCTTAAAAGTCCGGACGTCATTTTTTGGTGTTCACATGCATTTTCCTAAGTTTTGTTTGTTTTTGTTTTAGTTTTTATGTAGTAAATCGATACTTGGGCTTTACAAAAAAATAAGCATATTAATACATTTTCAAAATAGATTATTGGGCCATATTACAGTTGAACATAATAAATTCCTACTTTTCTCAAACTGAAGCTTATTATGTGTGTATCTGCCCTTCCCTGAATGAAGCTTTATGGAGATGCATCACCCCCTTAGAAAGGCCCTGCACTCCACAGGGCTCCCATAAATATTTAAATAATTAATGTCCTTTGAATTTGGGATCAAAATCATTCTTGCTTTGAATCAGTGAATATCTTTAAGCTCTACTTACATTTTTTCTCCTCCCCTCACCCCTTCTTTTAAAATTGTCAATGGGTATTATTTTTAATTATCATTCAATCAAATTGACCCTTTTTTGGGTGTACAACTACATGAATTTTAACACAATTACTGTTGTAATGAATATTACTCAGTTCTTGAACTGCTTCTGCTAGCCTTCTATTTCTCTAGACGTGGTAGGCAGTGTGAAAGCTGCCCAGAGATGTCTGTGTCCTAATCCTTGGAACCTGTGAATGTTACCTTACATGACAAAGGTGACTTTGCAAGAGTGATTAGCATCTGGAGCTAGGGAGATTATTCTGGATTATCATGGTGGGCCCAATGTTATCACAAGGGTCCTTACAAGATGGGCAGGAGGGTCAGAGAGGTTGGAGTCAAAGACAGGAATGATGGGCCACGAGCCAAGAAACGTGGGCAGGCTCTCCAAGCTGGAAACAAGGAATGGATTCTCCACTGAAGCCTCTGAGAGGAATACCACCCTGCCGACCCATTTTCTGTTTCTGACCTCCAGAACTGTGAGATAATAAATTGGTACTATTTTAAGCCATCAAATTTATGGTGATGTTTTTACAGCAGGAATACGAAGCGAATATCCCTAATACGCTGTGTTCTGATTGTTCTAGGAATTGCTATTCTGATTGTTCTGCCCGACGTTGTTCTGACTTCTGAGCACCTCAGTGGGCAGTTATCTTTCTCTTGGGCATTATGGAACTCAGGTCGGGTTGCTGGATACTTCTTAACTGTAGGAATCCCATAGGCAGTAGAAAGGTAGGGAGTCTCAAGGCATGTGGGCCTATGGCTCATGGGCAAGATGTCTTCTCAGCCGCCCCAGCCTCGAGGACAGAGTGGTCGCAGCCCATTCTTTCCCTCCTGGTGATATACTCTTGAGGTTGATGCTGAAATGTATCCTTGGAAGTCTGCATACACCCAAACTCCAAATTTTCCCAGACTCTCCACTCACAAGACTTTGTCTCAGAGCTCTGGAGTGGGGGGCTTCCCAGTGGCGACCTGACCTAATGGCAAGGGGGAGCCTCTGGGTCTCCAGTTCTCTCAACAGAGCCCACGGCCTAATCCACATCCTGTGGGGCCCAAATCTCGGCTTCCATGTGGCTCCAGGCCCTTTTCAGGTGGCCATGTTCCCAGAATTCCCTTGACACACATTTTTTTTCAACCAAGAAGGGAAGTGAATCTCACTTAATTCTCCCATCCCAACAGCTTTATGGGGGTTATGTACTACTATGGTCTCCATCTTTCAGATGAGGAAACTGAGGCCCTGAGAGATTTAGTGCTCTGTTTGAGACTGCACACCTCTCCCTATTGAGTGAGAACTCTTGTCCCATCACCCACTCCCAAAGGCCCAATTGAATCAAGTACGTCTTCAGAGGACCTAGCTGTAGGGGTGCCCTTTAGGAACATACTTACATATCCCACCAGCTTCTGGGGGGCCTGATCGCATCCTAAGCCCTGAACCCGGGGCTCCCCACTCCCACCATACATGCTCCACGTCCACCGTGGCTGCAACAACCTTTCACTTGGTCATTTATAGCTACTGATGGCTTGCACAAGCACCTTAATTAAAATCCACAGTGTACCTATTAGCTAGGGAAACACTTACTCTGGCGTTACCGAGAGTCTTGGACAGAAAAGCTCTTCTTGACCTGTCTGTGTGCTTGTACATGGGTATGCGTATTATGTGCCTCTGTGTATGTGCGTGAGCATGTGAATGCATGGGTGTGTTTTATCTGTGCATGCATGTGCATGTGCATGTATACATATGCAGTGCATGTGCCCACTTGTGTATGTGTACAGGGGCCTGTGCCCACACAGGAAAACACATCTTTTGATATTGAAGACTCTGTTAGAAGATGCTTCTGTTAATTCTAACCCATGTATAACTAAAGAGAGCAAAAAAACCTACTTTTTTTTTTTGTCATGGTAATAAATAGTTCTTGGGTTTGTGCTCCCAAAATTGAATTTTTTTTCACTCAAGGAGTGAGTGATGGCTGCTATTTACTGAGGACCTGCCTGGGCCCCATCTCCTTTCACCCTCCGGAAAACCTCACGAGGAAGGATTTTTATGGTTCACACTTGACATGCTCAGAGAAGTGAAGGCATTTGCCCAAGGTCACACAGAACCTTGGTTCAGATGCAGTTTTGTCTGACTTCCCCGCCTGAGAGCTAAATCCTTCCCTCCAGTGCCTCAAACTGCTTAAGGTCAAGTGGAAATGTTCTAACAATCCCCACTCAGGCCCTTGGGAAGGAGGGCAAAGTCTGCATTGTTTATTAACTAGTTAGTTCATTCTTGGAGGCCAAAGATCTTGCCAATTTTCTCCATCATCATCCACGGAAAGTCCCAGTACATCAGAGCAACTGAGAACATGTTCATGGGTTGATAGGATCTCCTTCAGGGTGGTACCCACTCTCTCTGCTCTCAATTTGGGATGTCCCTGGGCACCGACAGCCTGAAGACTGGTTAGACAAAGGGGCCTGCTTGGAACTCCCTGTTCCCACCACCCCTTGCTTCTGGAATGAAATCCCAAGGTTGTACCATTCGACCTGCCCTGCCGGTCTCACCGTGTGACCCAGACCCCCTCACTCACTCCACTCCTCTGCTCGTGAGACTCCCAATTCACCCGCCTTTGAGGCCTTTGCTGTCGCCCTGCTGAGAGCTCTCTCCCCCAGTCCCTGCTCAGAGAGGCCCCTTGTCCCTGCCACTGCTCTCCACACAGGAGGAAAGCCATCCTGGGAGAGAGTACAGTAACACTGAAGTCTCACACTCAGAGAGCGAGCTGCCTTTCCTAAGGCCGTTTAGAAGCCGGGCGCTGGAAGCCAGTGGGCCTCGGGTCCACTCCCAACTCCATCACTGCATGGCCCAGGGCAGCTAACCTGACCTCTCAGCCCCAGTTTCCTCATCTGTGGAATGTCGAGGATGAGGTGGTCCCCACCCCACAGAGTGGATGGAAAATTCAGTAGAGCATGATAGGTGTGCACACCGTGCCTGGAACGTGGCCAGCGCATTGGTGAGTTCCGTCTTCTGTCACCAGCAAGTATCCATTGAGCAGCTGCTCTGTGCCAGGCACGGGCTAGGAGCTCGGGAGACGGTGGTGAGGAAAACGAAAGACCCTGCCCGCCTGAGCTGACTGTCCACTGAGACCGAACAAAAAAATTAATAAAATAAGTAAATTCCATAGTATGTTATGGAGTGAGAAATGCTGCGGAGAAAACCACAGAAGGGGGTCTGGAGGGTAGGGTGTGAGTGACTATTTTAAAAGGGTGGCGGGAGGTCTCACTAAGGTGACAACTAATCAAAGGGGTGAGGGGGTGAGGGGGAGAGCCTTGCCGATGTCCTATGGAAAAGCATTCCAGGTGGAGGGAACTGCAGGTGCAAAGGTCCTGAGGTCAGACCCATGCCTGATAACGTTAGAGAATGTTAACAGTCTCCTCTCCCCACCATTTTCTCTCCCCAAATTGACAAGCACAAGTGGTGCCTGCCCCAACACTGCCGAAAGTGTGCAGCATCTCTCCTCGTGACGCAGCCACCCGCCTCTTTAACCTTGGATGCCTTTTTGGGTCTCAAGTGTCACCAGGTGGCGAGTGAGCTGCCCTTACTTCAGAAGAACGGCATGGGGTGGGGGGGCCTTAGGTGGGATCCGCCTCACCTATTACTGCCAAAAGTGGTCATGGGGTTATTTTTAAACATGGGGAGGGAGTATTTATTGTTCCAGCCGCAGGCAGTGGACAGCCTGTGGGATTATTCCAGGGAAGCAGTCCTGCATCCTTTCCACCATGGTGAGTATCGAGGACTCTGCGAGGTGAGCGATTCTGGGTGGGTGAGAAGGGGATGCCGCCTACAAGCAAAGGACCAAAGGCAAAGGGTGGGAGGCGGCTCTCGAGGGCCCCCAGACTCAGGTGGAAAAAGCGCCACTTGCTGTGTGTGCACAGAGGAACCCCAATCAATGCCCTGATAAGCCACAAATAACAGCAGCTCCCGGGGACTTGCAAAAACAAAATAAGAGAGTTGGCTTTTTTATGGCTTGTCTACTGACCTCTCAAGGAATCAATAACTCCCAGGGCTTGCAAAATGGAATTGAATGCTTTTAAGGATCAAATTGTAATTCTTTTCTCTTGTTCAGGCAGCTGGGGGAAAGATCTTTTTGTTTTCACCTTTTGAACTTGCAAAACGAAAACCTTTCTCCGTGTGTTGTTTGGTTAGGTGTCCCCCTCCTAAAGCCGGAAGCCCCCAAATTAGGGTCAGCGTGGGAGAGTGGCTAAGGGCATGGGCTCTGGAGTCAGACTGCCTAAGTCCAATTCCGGCTCTGCGATTTTGTGACTGTGTGACCTTGAGCAAGTGACCCAGCCTCTCTGAGCCTCAGGTGTCTGCCCAGTAAAACGGGACTGTGATAATAGCATCTACTTGACAGAGCAGTGATGAGGATTGAATGACATAATGTATGTACAGTGTTCAAACGTGTGCTCTAACTATCTAAAGTCAGAGAGAATGGGGGCGGTTGGTTAACACACTCTCTCTGCACTGTTTGCATGTTGCAAGGCCAGACCATTTAGAGAGGAGATGGCAGTGCCATTCGGATCAAGGAAAACTTGGTGGGGGGGAGCAGCTGGGTTTTAACACCCTGAAAAAGTGTCACTTCATCCTCACGGTTTAGTGAGCCTGACTCTCCCCCCACCCTCGCTCTGACCAATTCTCCTTCTGGGTGCTGCTGAACTTCTTTTGTGAAATGCATGAGAACAAAGCAGCTGGACTCTGCCGGGGCTGGTGTGACAGTGTGGCTTCCATCCCCAGAGCCGCACCTCCGCCTCTCCTAGTTTTTAAAAGGAGTTCTGCAAGATCCAATCCATGATCCACCAGAACCAGGCAGCCTTGGAGAAATGTCATTTCGTGTCCTTTGGTCCCTTCAGCATCACTGTTTTGAGATGAGTGTGGGTACCACACCCCAATTTCCCAGAGAAGCAGCTGAAGCTCACCCCAAG